>CM067216.1:160469288-160919287 GCA_034190945.1 Octodonta nipae | reverse complement strand
TTTTTTATTTTATTTTTTGAATTCTGCATTGATTTCTAAGTATTTTTTCATGTACAATGTTCTATACCGAAAATTAACAGTTATTAAAAAAATTACATTTATTTCAAAATTGAAGAAAAAGAAAACATCAACATAACAAATTAAATGTTCAAATTGTTAACCGCTTCCTGACAATACCTAAGACAGTTTTCAAATTCTCGTAACACTTCATTTAGCCTACTCTCTCCGAGGTGTCATTCTTTTGTACGCAAGACAATACACATAATGTAAATTGTTTCTGGTTAGGAAACCTTCATCAGTTGAGCTTCTCACAATTGAATGTCCTCTCTTTTAAACATATCTTTATTTTCAGAGCTAAAAGTACATAAATTTCCTTACTCCTATCCTCTAATTCTATTTTAATTCCCTACGTTCTTCTTCCTATTTGATAATAATAAATTCCCTTAGATATTCATTACCTAATATATCACATATCCTATTCCCTACATGTTCTCTCGAACACTTCTTTATGTATTTGATACATATCGTTAAATTTGAAGACGCGTGATGTAAAGACCGACATCTAGGATTTTCGGAGAAACTAGTATATATAAATATATATATATACATATAGTCTTGGGTATTAAAGAATGACACCTTGAAGAGAGTACGCAATATCTCTGACGGGTAAAGTTAACCTGAAAATTTAATCGTGACATTCTAACCTAGGAGTAGGGGTAAAGCAATTACATAGAACGCCTCCACTTCGGAACCTTTATGTGCTAGTTCCCCCGAGAATCTTAGATGTCGGTTTTACATCTCGTGTCTTCAAACTTCATTTAGCGTTTGTGGCAGGATTCGTTGTAGTTCGGCCCTAAATCTATTCTTTACTTCCTCGATATTTTTTTTTATTGAAGTAGACTTTCGATTTCACGTAGCCCCAATGATACAAATCTAACGGGCTTAGATCTGGAGACCTATATGGCTATTCCATTTTACCTATCCTTCCGATCCATATATTTGGGAAAATATTGCCAAGATAATCTCGCACTGTTCGCCAATAGTGCGGGGGCGCTCCATCCTTTTGAAACCATACCGAATCTGCCAGTATATTGGGGTTTTCACCGTCCGGGTAAAGTCATTTTGTAATAGGTCTAAATACGTTAACTTTCTTGGAAAACTGTGTATGACTTTCCCTAATTCAATGTGGGTTTTCTGATGCCCAATATAGAAAATTTTGCCTGAACCATTTAAACAGAAAGTTACCTCGTCGGAACAAACAATCTTACTTGAAAAGTGCGGGTTGGCATTGCATCTATCCATCATTATTTCGCAAAATTCTAGTCTTCGGTCCAAATCATTTTCAGTAAGTTCCACAACTAATTGAACTTTGTCTGGATGTCATTTATTTCTATGCAAGCATTTTAGAAAAGAAGATTTACTTATTGGCTGTTCTGTGGCTATTTGTCTATAGGATTTGTGAGGATTTTCTTGTAAATGGAACAAAACATTTAAATGTGTATCTTCTGGAAGATGTTTGGTTTTGTAACTGTCTCTTACGTGGCCAAATTCTACAAATTCCATTTGAAAAAATGAACTTGATGTTAGCAATTTATTTTTAACCCACCCTGTATAAATGAGTTTATCAACACAAAAACTCCAGTCAAAAAAACCGACGTTTTCGAGCGTTTTTTCCAAAAAAACAACACCTTTTAAATGAATTTGTTCCAACCCACGTGCCCTCACTGTATATGAAGGTAAGTAGTGTTACGGGCAAATTTCACAAATTGTCCTTGTTACACTTTCGAGAATCGGGAATAGAATAAAGTCGGTGCCAAGCAAATCTAAAATCCTGCATTGCTTACTTATCTACTACTTCATCAAACTTAATTGTTGCTTGGCACCGACTTCAAAAATGTACTAAATTGGTAGGTAATTAATTTGTACAGAATGAGCACCTTTCAATGTTAACATTTTTTACTTTCTGGGCAGGTCCCTAACAACATTTAATGTGTTATTTATTTGCTGGAGTTGTATTTTGTTATAATTATTTTCAGCTTTATAGTTATAGGTGGAAGTCGGTTACATATTTTTTTAAATGTTTTATTTTCAACTTTTTAGATTTTTTGAACTCAGGTAGTTTTCATTCTTTAATTTTTATTTTGTATGTATAACCTCAATAGACAGGACAAGGTAACATCGAAAGCGCCAACATTGCACAATAATACATTTTCATTTAAATTGACAGGTAAATGTTTATGAACAAAATGTAATAGGCGTAATTCAACTCCAGCATATACTAAAACAATCCTGTATATGATTTGTTTATGTAATATCATATAATATATAATCACCCTATATAATTTTAATTCCACATATTTTTCTAACATTTTTATACCACCAAACATCCACTCCATCCTATATTCCAACCATCCTGTATATAAGACTGCCTATGGGACCGGTATCCTTCTACTCCGACCTATGTTTTAATCATCATATATATGCAACTCCTTCTATCACTTTACTTTGTGATTTTGTTTGCTATAACTAGACACCCTGTGTATAATCGCACCAAACAGCAGTTTAGAGTTTGACTTATGTTGTCACTGAATTTTCTATTAGGCCGGGAAAATGTAAACCAAAAGCACCGTCTTCGCAAAGTGGAAAAATTTTCATTTAAATAGGTATTTGCCTGGTATACAAACAAAACGAGCTAGGTACTCATTGATTTAAGGAGCCGAAAATATTACTTTACTACCTATATGCTTGAGATGAACATAGAAATTTTTCACATTCGCAATTAAAACTTCCAGTGCCTACAATTCCCGCACTATTACGTTGGAAATAAAAATATATTTATGAGGAAATGTCCGTTACGTCACTTCTATATAATTTTTGATAAGAATATTGGAATTTTCGGCGTTTTTCTGCAAAACTGCAAGTTGCACGTCGCAGAAAAGTATATGAAATCACCTAGGCATCTTCCTTAATGTCGAAATCGAACAATATGTTAGAGATATTGGTCGATTTCCATGCACGCATGTGTTCATTCACCAATTTCATCACTTTACCAATACAATCCTTTTCCCAAATTTAGTTAGTATGGAATGTTCAAGCTTTCGCAAAAAGATATGGACTATTCAAAATCAATTTTTTTCTTCTTGTTTAAACCACCCTACTTAACTATAAATCCACCAATCCAGAATATATTTCACCCAAACTGCAAGTACTTATGCGCAAACCAAATAACAATTTTGTTCTAAATTTTTTTAATCAACATGAATAACTGTAATCCTACTTCACCCTATATTGGAACCATCCTGTATATGCTGTGTGTTATTTGTATAACTTTATCAACACCTGACTATAACTCTTCTGTACCCTATATTTCGGCTATGCCACTGTTTATGGTCTACGGTGTATAACAATTATTTCTGATATTTTTTGAACAACATTTTAAAGTACACTTTCTCTTTACCCTATATTGTATTCCCCCTTTTTATGCAGCTTTTTCTAACATAACGTTAAATACACTTTAATACTATAATCTTGCTTCTTCCCATATTTCAGGTATTCCATATAGTAGAATACAACTGTTCATGGTCTACCCTATATAACAATTATTTTTTAACTTTCTTACATCCACCCCGGTGGAACCCTTGCTGTTTCACAAATTTAAAAACACAGTTTTGCCTCCTAACTCCAAACTCTTATTTAAACGGTCACCCAAACTGCAACTACTTATTGGCCACACTATATAAAAAGTTTATTCCAAAAAAATGTATCCGCTTTGTAAAACTAAGTCTACTTCCATCTACATTAAAACCATCCTGTATACACTGCTGCCAATTTGTCAAACACTACACTTATTTTTTAACTACCCTGTATAACCATAATTTTACTCTACAAATATTTCAACCACTTTGTTGTGCATCTGCTTAGGGGCCACCAAATATAACAGTTTTTAAACACTTAACTATAACTCTGGTCCACTCACTATCTTATATATGCAACTGCTTATGGACTACGCTATATAACTATTTTTGAACCACACTTGAAAGTATAATTTGTCTTAACCCTGTATTTCAACTACCCCGTATATGCAGCTGTTTCTAACATTGTTTAAATAACACTGTATGAACTATAATGTTACTTCGATCCATGTTTCAGAAATTACATATATGCTGATGTTCTATCGTACAAAAAATATATTCAACCTGTTTAACTATAATTCTACTCCACCTGCTATTTCAACAACCTTGTATATGCAACTACTTATCGACCACCCAATATAACATTTTTTGTACCACCCTGCATAACTATAATTCCATCAATGCCCAATATATTTCACCAAAACCGTAACTCCTTATTGGGCACCGTATATAACAATTTTTAGTATTACAAACTACACCCTGTATACGCTACTGCTTATTGGTCAACCAATATAACATTTTTTAAAGACTTAACTATAACACTTCTCCACCCTATATTGCAAGTATCGTATATGTGCAACTGATTATGAGCCACGTTATTTCACAATTTTTCCCCATATTTTTTAACCATATTATAAAGTATATTTTGTCTCCACACTTCATTTAAAGCACCCTTTGCAAATTTTTCTAGACTTGTTTGAATCACACTGTATAACTATATATTTCAGGTTCTCCAAATATGCAACTGCTATATAACTAAACTTTTCCACTATTTATTACCCACCCTGTATAATTATAACTATACTCCACCCTATATTTCAACAACCTTGTATATGCAACTACTTATTTGCTACCTAATGGCAGCTTGTAGATCATAACGTTTCTTTATAATACTTTTTAAACCCACCTGTATAGCTGTAATTATACTCCGCTACATAGCTCAACCACCCTGTATATGCAATTACTTGTGGGTATAAAATAATTTCTTAACCACTCTATAAACTATAATTCCACTCGATCTCATAAACAACTTCTTCTAACATTTTTTAACCCATTTCTAAAAAAAAATGTATCAAACCTGTACAAATGTTCTACCCTTATATCAAACATATTGTATGTGCAACTATTTATGAACCAAACAATATATCTTTTTGTTATCCACCGTAAATATAATTCTACTCCTTGCGTTTATGAACCACTTGGTATATGCAACTATTTATGGCCCACTCAATATAACTTCTTTGAACCAATCCGTATAACTAATTAGTTATACGGATTGGTTGGAATTCCACTCCCTCTTATTACAACCACATTGTTTACCTGCAGCTGCTTATGGTACACCTATTATAACATTTTTTTAGATTTTTTAAATTTAAGTGAAAAAATATTTGGTTTCAAAATACTCGTTCTGATTGTTAAAAAATTAATTGAAATGATCGATAAATTATTAAGTTTAGCAGATTTAAGTAATCAATTGATGTCTGCCCGTATTTTGATAAGTAATGGTCAACTTTTAACTACTTACCATTAAAAAATATTCATGATATTATTATATATTTCTTTCTACCACTGACAGTATTTAAGTGAAATTATAGAAATAAAACAACTAACGTAATCCTTTAAAAATAAATAATGAATTTAATTACAAATTATTATATAATTAAGATTTACCTATATAATAAACCATTTTCTATCACTTTCTGGGTAAAAGCTATTTTGCAGGAACATGTTGATTCTGGATGAAATTGAACTACAATAAGTTCAATCCAATTGAGCAATAAATTAAAGATGTTGGAACTAATAACTTTGTACATCAAGTGGATTTCTTTCATGCCTTTCTGTTAATGTCAGTCAGCTTTGCTGATTACGACTTGAGTGTTTTTTAGAATATTACAAAATAGCCCATTAACTTCGTGTAAAATTTCATGTAGTTTTTCATGCGTATTTACAAAAAATCATTACAAAGTTGTATAAAATAATATAATAAAATGATGAATCACCCCAAGAGAAATCCGGGGTTGTCACATACACCTGAGGATAATATAAAAAGCGTTTCACATTAGTTAAAAGCAACGATACATCTTTCCAAAAGTGGGTTAGATAATAAGGAATGTCATGTAGAAATATAGAGATATAAAACCAGCTCAATGTTTTCCCCGTTATGAATCAGTATTATATGTTGCCGTTGAGGATGTATTTTATGTGATAGTGCCAAAGATGATATCGAAGTATTTACTGTAAATCACTTAAAAAAGGCTTTTTGTTATCGAGTATTATATTTCTGCAGGACCTTTCTTCTTCATTAAACGAGGTGGCCGCACAGATATTACTTAATATTGAATTCCTTAATGAATAAATAAAAACCTTCAGGAGAATTTCAAGGATATTGGTGCTACCATTATATATATATATATATATATATATATATATATATATATATATATATATATATATATATATAACAAAAACTACAGAAAACTCTTTTTATTTTGAAAGCTTTCGGATATATTTTATCCTTCGTCAGTCACTAAAAAATACCAATTAAAATATACATGTACATTACTATATAGAGTGTTATAACTTACATTATTCGAGGTTATACTAAAAATAGGTGGAACATCTTGTAAAACAGGAGTTATATTATATTAGTATGGGTATAACTTTCTAACTTTCGTACTAAGAAATGAAATAAATACCAAGTGAATGTCAAGCGTCAAGAATTGTCTGTCAATTAGGCAGACCGCTATATATATATATATAATATATATATATATATATATATATATATATATATATATATATATATATATCTATTGATGGTAGGGTATTTTAAGAAAAGGGGAATGATTCTATTAAAAAAATATAATATTGCAATGTATATATATACAGTGTAACCCATTTCGACTGGTCCAACCGCTGAAAAAAACATAAAGGGCTTAATTTATTGTCCAACGCACAGTATAATACATTAAATGAAAAGACTCGTAATGAGGAACACAAATATATTTTAAAATAATTTGTTTAAAATATAATGAGAAAGAAACTCCCTCCTTTATCTCCAAAGTAGAGAGCCAAAATTAGACAAAAACTTAATATAGGGTCTCTCTGAAAGTCTACAGGAATAGTATGGCGGAAATTATAATATTAATTTTGTGGTGCAATTAATAAAATTAAATGGTACATTTTTTTTTTGTGCATCATAAAACATATCAAATGAAAGGGCTCTACATAAAAATTAAAGATATATTAATAATATTTTCAAATAGTTGGTTTATAAGATACGAGTATTAAGAAATAAACTTAAAGATAACATATGGCCTCACTAAAAGTTTTTGGCAAGATAAACCGAAAGTTCTTATCTTAATATTATAGAGCAAGATTTAAATCAAATTGCCATTTTTTAATACTCAAGCGCAACATGTATCAGATCAAAGTGTATATTTTTTATAATTTTAAAACGCATTCTGCAAAAGTATTATGGAAAATATACGACCGATATTGATGATACTTTTCTTACATTATAGATAGTGTATATACCTGTTTGTTCACAGATTTTTAAATTTCAGGGGAAAGCTCGACTGGTTGAATTTATAAACTAAATGTTCAAAAAGTAGGCTACGGTCTTAAGCAGTTGTCAGTAACTTAAGATGACATTATACTTAATACAAAAGCAATTTGACTTTTTAAAATTTTCCCATTTTTTTCTAAGTTAAATGTGAACCAAAAAGACGTAGAAGCAAATATTTGAGCATGTATTATCCTTTATAAATTACATACCACTAAAAATGCTGAATAGCTTTACTACCACCACACTTATCACCATGTTGCCTCATGTTTGGGTGTAGCGTTGTCTCAGACCATTTGCTAAAGTAATCTGTTGCAACAAGAATGTTTTTTTACCCCTTTTTGAACCCTTAGTGGCTGCGTAGACGTCAAATGTCCAGACTCTTACCTGCAATCATTGCTTTACCAAATTCTCTTGAACAATCCAATCTCTACCTTTAAGGGGTTCCGCTATTCCCACAATGTCTTCAAGACGCCCAAGTAACTATCTACCGTCTTAATCTTGGCTGGGTGCCCCTCTCCTCTTGAGTGATGGGATTGGTTCAAGGTTCGTGTCATTTGTTCCTAAATACATTGTTTTGTTCTCCAGTCTTCGTTCATTTGCACACGAACCTATCAGAGGAGTACGGTCCTGGGTGTTGGCAGAGGGTTAATCAGCGCTCGCCTTCTTATTATGCTTGATAGACTGTTACTGATCGTGAATTGGTGTCCATGGCCAATCTGACTAATCATCTGACTGCTCTCACTAGCCTCTCTGTGCAGTCACGTTAGAAAAGCCCCCACAACAGTAGCATACTTTTTTGTTTCACCTCTTGTGACCGTACAAGAAGTTTTTTCATTCTAGACATCAACGCCTGAAAGGTTAACTCAGGGTTGGTCACATTCGTGATAGTCTCTATGAACATAATAGAGCTTTATTACTATTTTTGGGACCATTTACAGGTTCTTTGAACTTCGAGATCTCTTTGTATAAACCAATGATATTTAACGTCCTCGGGTAAGACTGGATACGCCAACCTTAATCTCATCATTTATTGTCGTTATGTTTGGTTCCATAACCCGTATTTTCTGATTAACCACTTTCTTACTTTGAACTACTAATTGCATTAGTCCTTCAAATTGTTCCATATGCATTATTAAATCATCTTGTCTTTTTAATTCAAATTTTTCAAGTGCTTCTTGTTTCTTTAATTCTTCAGTTCAGATTTTCTTGGAACGTTGAAAATAACGCTTCTGTTTCTATGGTAAAGACAAGGTTTTGTTGTTCATGTATCATGGTGGTAGTCAGAGTTTGTTCTTTATCTTTCTTAGCGATTACAAATTATCTTATTTCTCGTTAGAAGTTGCTACTGCCTTTCTCTTTTGTCTTGTTTCTCCAGCAATTTTTTTCGTCCACCATAATTTATTGCTAAAGATCAAGTTTTGGTTCACCAACTTTTACATATTATTACTGGGGATTCTATATCACTAAATTTACTCCGAAATTCAAATAACACAAAAAATATTTACTATTTTCAAGATAGCTGAACTCTCACTTCAATATCAGGTGTTCTGATACATCGCTATCTACTGAACTAAAATCTTGCTCTACGTCGTTGTTTAAATACCGTCGCATCATTCAGATAGACAATTTCTGATCTTTCGAACCGAACGGAAACTTTTGGTACTTTACCTTACCCTAGAGTTCAGAGAATTGTTTCTTTACTACCGCTTGTTTGTTCACAGAATTAGTTTGTATTGAGTGTGAATAATTTCTAGAACAGTTCTTATTTTAGCATAGTAAAATAAGATGTTATAACAGTAGCAAAAATAATTCTGTTAAGTATTTTAACATGTCAGTACAGATGAACATACATTCTTAATTTGACTTCAAACATAGTTTCTAAACAACAGAAAATATATATGTAATATTTAATAAGAACACAATCTGGGAAGTACCTGTTTATTTACTATAAAGTTAACTACAAACCTTGAAAATTTCAGACTAATATAGTTTATTTTAAATATTTATTATTTCTATTTAATTACCTTCTGAAATCGAATAACTCCCCATGCAATATTTATGAAAGGGAACCTGTTCGTTTCGCTATCACTTTAGATGTTTTAAAGAAGGTGGTGGTGCGTGAAAGGTGTGTTTTTTGACTCTAGTATAACGAGTCTGTCACAGGAAGCCCCCTGCTGCCTTTCAAATAAAATGTTATTATATCGAGAAACGGCTTAACGTTAGCAGCTGCATCGGATTATACCTTTCAGACATGAGCATGATAGTCTATAATGGCCATCGGCCATATATTGGGAGATGAGTGGCAACATTTTTGTTATATTTTATTGATGGTTTTTACTTTTATTTATGGGTGTTTTTAAATACGAAAATTTTTGAAATATATTATACATTTAAAACTACCATGCTCATAGCGAAACCACTATGATTTTGGGAATGAATATCGGCAAACGAATATAAATTACTGTACAAAATAGTATGAATAATTAGTTTATATATAGCACTCAATTTTTTGTTTCTAACCACTGTTCTCTACGGTTCGTTGAGAAAGATTGGCATCAAATAACCCAAAATTAAATTAATAAGAATTTTACAATTAACCTGATTTATATTGTAGACATAAATTTTATACATATCAAAATATGTTTGCTTATAACATTACTATTGGTACTAAAAAATAAATAGAATATTTTATTAAATACATGATAATAATTAATTTACCTAAATATATTTTCGACTTATTAAATCTAAAGATACGAAATTCATTTTGTTGTTATAACATAAAACTTCAAGTTCCCGATGAGGACTCCTAGACTGTGACATTTAATAACTTCTGACTAATAGTTTAAGACCTCATTGATGTTTTTGATTTATTATTTTCCAGTGATTGACTGAAAAACTGAAAAGTTACAGTTCTCTCAATAATATATGGGACCACTTGGGGATCTTCTTCAATAGAATAAAGTTTAAACTATCCAAAGCGTACAAGCTGGTTTGGAGAAATTAATTGATCCACAAAACATCTTGACCACCTTCGAAATTATTTTGAAGTTTTATTTGTAAATTCTAAATACTTTATATGACCACTGTAATATTGAGCAATCATTATGTTAAATTTTAAAATTAAATTATAAATGCAATAAAAAATCACCAGAAAAGGATGTTGCAAATTGCGGCTACCTAAATAACTTGTTTACAATGTTTTTTTTCCATTATTAGTCTCTAATTTTCTGGGATTTTTTAGAGCATAACACTTATTTTATTGTGGAAATATTGATTTTTTCTAAACCTGGCTTAATCTGTGTCTTTTGGTGCAGTTTTTGTATAAAAAAATATCTGAGGAGTTTATTCATCAAATGAGTACATACATAATTTAGAGACTGAAATAGATGGTTTGAAGTTACATTGGGTAGAGTTATTACTAAATCGAATGAAAAAACTTTTCTATATTGCTGTCTTTAAACTTTGTGTCCAAAAGAACTAGGCAAACTAAAATTGATGCTCGATAAAATATTAAAGTTATTTAATCTCAAGTCATTTCTCTTTTTACTTTCATGATTTCCATGATAATCACAACATTTGCCATATCGACAATAATTCACTTAACATGTATTAAGTTGTAACTTGATTGTAACATAGTATTATAGGAGTTTTGTTTATTTGTTTTCGTTAAATTTGGTGTGCACTATCTCCACCTAAAATATAAGTAAGCATTAATTTAATTAATCCCTCTAGATACATATGTATGTATGTACAAGTATGTTAGGACGTTATTGAGAAAACAATTAATATACATATATAAACGAACATACGCCTCGAATATTGTGAACTGATGTATAAAACCATGTTTTCAACAGATTGGTTCACACTCAAAAGTCCTTAACTTCAAAAATACTGAACCGATTAATGAAAAAACTGGCATTGTTCCCGATGTTGAAATTATTCCAACTGAATTTGTGCTTTATAAGAAACACTTGGTTAAACTTTTTTGTGAGAAACCCAAATGCACTATCTTAGACAAATATTGTACAATCCAACAATATTAGATACGTACGGATTGAATGGCTAAAACTCCTATTTTTGAAGTCGGTTAGTAAATGATTGCAAGCAAACTGATTAAAGTGCCTAAAGAACTACATTACTCAGTTCTTGTAAACAGCAAAACTCTTTAAAAACATTTCCGAATTTGATATTATAAACTCTCTTTTACATGCTTCTGCATATCGTATATACTAAATTAGCTGAACTCTGCATCCTAATTTTTAAATCACTCCTCCATTTTCCGTCTGAACTCAACAAATTATTGCTGAATTTGCTTATGGTAATGCCCAGGAATATTAACTATTTCGGGACTGAATGTTTGAACTAGTTATGTCAAACAGCAAATAGCTTCGTTAATAGGAGGCAGCGTCGAGCTAATATAAAACGTAAACGATATTGACACTAAACTTTGCACACGTAAATATGCAAATGTTCCTGAAACTACCTCTGTTTTAGGTTTGCGTGTTTACAAAAGTTGTATGGAGCTAATGCAGAGGCCCGTTTCTAGGGCATTGTTAAACTTTGCTTATCAGAGATATTATAATAAAAGTTTCAAGTTTGGCTTAAAGATCCACAGTATCAGGTCATGTTTATATTGTTTTTATTTATTATGATTAGATGTTTATGATCACTTCCCTTAAAATAATAATAATATATTCAGTTAGGAGAACTTTATATTCAGGAATACGCTTTTGTCAATCTATTCCTACTGGAAAACCTTAATATTTACTCCATCTAATTTATATTGTTATTTATAATGATAACTTCTATAGTTTTCATGTATATTGAAATACATGCAGCGACATTTTTAACTAAATGGATATATTGAAACATCTAATTTTGTTTAATCGTAATCATCCATGAGTTTTCCGCGTAACAAGAACAAATGCATCGATGTTTATAATTTACTCCTAAACGACCAGCATGGGAATAATTTCTAGAAATTTTATTGAAGGGAAATGATATATTGAAGAGAGTGAAATCGTCAAAAGCTTTAGAGTTTATGCAGTTTAGAAGTAACAATTCTAGATCACATTTGTATAAATAATTTTGTAATTGTAGTTTTACTACAAATAATACTTTGCATGTTGAACTTGTTATTAGTTCCTTATGAAGCTTTTCCCGCATTCTAGTAGTAATCTCGGTAGGGTCATACTAGTACTGATTCTTTTCCAGACAAGTTGGACAAGTTTGAGTTAGAAACTGCTCAGGAGTTCGAGTGGGTATGTTTAAAGGTCCAGAATTACTTACTCCAAATCTATAGCTTACAATCGACTTCATAATAGTCTTTATTTATCTGCTATAGCATCTAACCGTTTTCTAATGTTAGTTTCTCTTAGAGTTGGGACAATATTATGCTCGAAACAGATATGTGGGCGGCCTAATCAGTTTTTAACCTTGTTCCCAGAAATTTTATTGCTTTGGCTATTTATTGTTGAAAACATAAATTAAGTTTTATCTTCATTATTTGACGGTTGCTTTTATATTTTCTTTGATGTTTATGTAGAATACTTCCACGGAATATTTAGCGGTTTTTTACAAAATCTGAGGAACCAACCAAGTCGGATGTTACATTGATATCACCATTGACCAAGTAGCATTTGCATTTTATAAACAGGATCAAAACCAGAGACTATAAGCTATTTCAAATTGTGTGGCTTTATTAACAATGCCGGCAAATAGTCCAAAAATGGTTTGAAAAGAAGACAGTACTCTTTTTCAAGGAAAATATTATGGGTTTGGTAATTTGTTGACGAAGTTTAAAAGTCATTTGCATAGATTAGTACAATCGATTTACCTTGCTATATTATACATAAAATATATTCTCAACTGAAATCTTTGCACAGACAGCTGGTAGAACGAAAGGACAACTGGGGACAAGTAGAGAATAGTGTAGAGAGACGGAAAGCCTTTATACATTACAGTAATTTCGGTCTTATCTACCCCTGATGTTCATATCCAGGTGCTATTATATAACAACACACACCGTAAGTGTAACGATCAGAAAATTCTGAGTGCTATTTGATGGAAATGGTAAGGATATCAAACAATCTTAGGTGTTTCCAAACAACATCATACAACTCTTTTGAGAGCAAGTGGTTATAAATAACAAAATATGTTTCAAATGAGTCAAAAGAATCGGTACAGCAGGTCTTATTTACGACATTGACGATATAAAAGCCCTACTCTCTATGGATGACAGTTACGCTTTCACCCGAATACACAAACATTTAAAGAAATTATAGGCACAATATGCTAATCGATTCAACAGGAATTAGTGCATTTTTTATCTTAAATGTGTTCATAGAAGCTGCAGATATTTGTTATCTGAAAACTTGGAAAGATAAGGATTCGATTATGAATTTTTCCTGTAAGATATTTTGCATTCTGCTGGACGTCCAGTTATACAGTACCCAAAATTTTTATTCTAAAACTCCTATATGTTACTGTATTTTTGGTTCGTTTGCTTTAAGCAATTACTTATATATGTCTCTTGGTTGGAGATATGGAGTAAGATGAAAGTTCCTAGCAAAACACGTAGATGACAAAGATACAAAATCAAATTTACAGACAAGAAAAGTAAGTTAAGCTCTCTTGAGAATGGCAAACTCACTTTATGCACTTTATAGCCAACACTTAAGTCTGCAGCTAATTTAGTATTGAATTACAACAGGATGGAGCAACTTGCCTCACCACATGGGAGATAATTGCCCCAGTGCAAATCAAAATGCAATAATACATAATATTTCAAGAAATAGTAAGGCTCCCATTGTTACGATCAAAGCAACCTGTTAAGTAAAATATTTGCCAACAATCCAGAATCATTTCACATCTGAATTGTGTATTTGTTGTATAAACGTTATGTAATGTTGTATTTTTACCTTTTAAACACATTAAACATTTCTTAAATTTCAAAGGTTGAAAGCCTCAAATTTAAAACATAGTATACAAGTATACAGAGGAAGATGGAATTCCAGCAAGCACACAATACTCAAAAGTGCTGAGCTCTAGAAAAAAACTTCAACATTCAGTATCCAATAACGGATAGTACCTTTGGTCTTAGTGAACCTTCGAAACTTGTGTGTGTCTAATCAAATTCCATAACCATAGCTATGCAGGTCTATTCCATCAGGGTTAAGTTGGTAGTTTGACTTGGAATCGAAACAACAACAATTAGCACGTTTGATTGTGACACTGTTCAGGGTTCACTTAATTGTGATTATAATTAACTCTATTACAGAAAAAGAGGAAAAAAACATCTTTAAGTGACAAAATTTATAGTAGAACGAAATCCACACAAACGTATTCTAGGATAATGGAGACTAATAATTATAACATTTCAAAATATTTCAAAGTTGTGTTTTTCTTAAAATATAATATCGAAAATTTCCCCATATACACGAAGCCAATTTGTGAACTCGTGTTTGATTATAAAACTATACAAATAGAAGCACAACTCGCTTTTATTTATAAACTTTACAATGTTTTATACATGTTCATTTGACAATGAAGTAAACTTATGTTCAGTATAAGAGTAAAATAATGATAATTGCCTAATTCTTCTCAATAACACAAGCACAAGCCAAAATCAATAGATTTATTTGTATTAAACATTTTTCATCCAAATTTCAAATATTTTATCCATTTAGTGGAGCACATACAATTTAGCTAATTAGCAGAAAGCAACGCAATTGTCAACAAAAGGGAATTTTAATGGCAACTATTTCTACCAAATAGATTAGCAACGAGTTTCTTAATTTAGCTCTAATGAAATTTTTAAATATCTTTAATTCTAGCATATCAAATAAATTGCCACAAAAACAACTTTAAATGGAATGAGAACGTACTTATGTACCTTGAATTCAGTTAAAAATACTTCTTATTGTAAATCCATTATAGAAGATGTCTAACGGTTTCAAAACTGTATTAAAATTTTGTTATTTTACGCCTGGCTGATCTCAGTCAGTCACGAACTAGGGATTTAAATTAAAAATACGACATTTTCTACACTAATGCATAACATCTAACACTAAACAACAATATTGTTATAAAATCAGGTACTAATGGAACATGAGCTTCAACAACTGCATCCAACTGAACAAAAAAATTAATTTAAAGAACCCTTATAGTAACAGGAAATTAGATAAATTCATCACACGATATTTTATATTAAACCGTAAAACCGATCTTGCCGGTAAAGTTTAAAGAGTGATTGTAATTAGACTGGTGGATAGTAATTTTGTGTGTTTTTTAATTACATGGACTTTGAAAGTCCAAGTTTCCACTTCGTATAGCAATATGGACCATACATATCATTCTGTAAACCTGACTCTGAAGTGGAGGTTTGAGGAGGATTTGACCAATGCCATTTCTATTCTGCTCTCACATTCTACACCAGGATCCATTTGGGTCCTAAAATTTTAATTTTACAGTTTTCGAGGTTAAAATCTCTTTTGAATTGTAGTTCACTAGGACAAGACGTCGGATGGTGTCGGTAATTATTCGCAGTTCCCCTACATTGTCGGCAATTGGCTCGTTCCCAGTCACCTTCAAAGTCTGTATTTAATAACAGATAGGAGCACCCAAACTGGCTTTAACATTGATGGTTGGCTTTCAACTGACTGTCTGCAAATAACCAGAGTTGTGGCCTCCAGATCTACAATTTTTCCAATCGAATCTAGTTGTCTAATGGAATTTCTCTAATTATGGGTCCGGAAATAGTCATAACGGCAACTTACAATTTCTGTATTTCGATAAATCTCTGAGTAGCTATCTGCTCTTTGAATCTGGTTTAGACATTTTTGGCCTATATTCTCTAAAGGGTTTCCCTGCCACTCTAGAGCAGGGTATTTTACTGAATTCAAATTGTGTTTCTTTTTTTTGTGTTTATGCTATGAACTGGTTTACATTTGCTTTTGTATTTGGACCAAGACAAACTGCTACCGAAAGTTGTTTACTTTACTAAACAAACAAATGTTTTTACCATTGAAAACGGGGTCTAATTTAGATTTTCAAGCAATTTTAGTGTTATTCCCAAATACTTAATTAAAATGATTCTAATTAATTTAGAAGAAAAAGTTACAATTTGGCAGTTACTTTAATTACTGCATACCTAAATCAAAACTTATAAACAAACACAGATACGTTCCTTCACAAAGCAATTCTTCGTTGTCATTCTATCTGACAAGTACATATTTAGTAATATGAGTATTACCTGAGAACTTTCATTATGAGAATAATTTCTGTAATTACCGCATATCGTGTTTATGACCCATGTGTACCTGAGTATTTCATTAATTACCATATAAGCTTGATAATAAGTGTTTTTTTAAAGCCTTACACACACAGCTAGCTGGACGTACCAGCGGCATTAACCAGTTGTTACATATCATTTTAGCTTCTTAGAATATGTTCAAATACTAACTTATTTTTTATTTTTTGAGTTTTTGTCACTTAATTAAATCAAGCGAATTCGTGGTTCTAAGCGCACAAACGTAGAGTGATTATAATTCAATATCTTGAGTACGGAAGTGAGTGTAGATATAAAAAAGGACAGTTCCATATGAAGCCAGGGCGAAGTGCTTAATACATTTTAATGCCTTTTTTTTCTAATGAAACCAAAACACCACTGTTGCTACTATAGGGAACGGGAGTGAAATTTCGTTATAACCCGCCAAATGTAACTAAAAGTGCGTTAACAAAATGCCAGTTGTCAATAATATACTTGAAAAATACTTCATAAAAGGTTGTGACGAAAAATGATTAAAAGATACCGTGCGACCAATCTAGATGGCTGGGGAGAGAGTGAGTCGAACCTTCCACACATTTAGTTTTCACAAATAAGTAAGGACATGAGAATGATTGCATTTCAGTTTGTTGGGCAGTAAAATGCCAAACACAAATTTTTAAAAAGTAAGGAAAATTCTGGTTGTGTGTTGTTACAAATCCATTTATGCTATATTTCTCGTTGTCTTGCTATAACAGAGTTTTAGAGTACTATGATAATGACCTAAAGCTGAAGTCAGTTGCGCTTTCAATTCGGATCTATCAGGCCAACAGATCTATAATCGCCCACATAGTTGAGAAAACCAATTTTACGGGGTTGTTCAATGTAAACGGTGACAACATCACTAATAGTCTTTCACAATACAGAAGGAACTTATCTGCTACTAAAGTCTTGCATAAAAGATGTAATGTAAGCAAATTAGAAGATACTGTTTTTTTCTTACTTATTTATGTTTAGTGTTTTGTGATTTTTCGAAGTAACGAGCACATGTACATGAGTAGTTTCTAAATGATTGAGGAGGCAAACAGTTATTTTGGATGGTCATGTGGGTTTTCACTCCTCAAAATTGATTCTGAAAAAAACACAGATAAGTAAAGTAATTGAAAATCAAAGTGTAGTGTTTAGTGTAGTTTGTGGAAACTGCCCGGAACACTAGTTGCCCTCTTATAGAAAAAGTCTCTCGCAGGGTTAACTGAGAGAAAGTAGGTCTACGGATTGTCAATTATTTCCTGTATAATATGTTGAGATGTATTTTGTGTCATACTTATCTGATGTGACGCTTCAATTCCTTATCAGGAATCGTTGCCGAACAATTCAATTAATCAAGCAACTGACATTGCTAAAAAGTCATGCCATAATATTGTGTAAATTATTTCAAACTAAATTGTTCGACAACGATTCCTAATAAGGAAAAACACAAATACATACCCCAACATATTATACAGGAAAACTAGTTGACAAATCCGTAGACCTACTCTCTCAAAGTTAATCCTGCGAGAGAGGGCAACTAGTGTTCTGGGTCGTTTCCACAAACTGCTCTTAGATACTACACTTTCAATTACTTAACTTATCTGTGTTTTTTCAGAAACCATTGTGAAGAATGAAACCCACATGAACATCCAAAATAACACATCTACATGCTTGCTTTATTAGTGGGTTTCTGGAACATTTTGCCATTCCGGTTACAAGATGATTAATGGTATCAGAAATTATAACAAATAAATCGCTTATTTGCACTGAGGCTGAAGGAAGAAGCGTATTTCTTTCCTGTGAATGGACGAATAATGGAACAGATTTTCAATCCGTGGGTTAGCCTTAATTAAATCAGAATAATTTGTACTATCAAAATTCGTCATGAATAGTGTTTGCAATAGTAAACAACTTTTTGCCGATATCAATAGTTTCTAAAAAATATAGAATAAGCAATACATCACTTGTAATTCGTTAAAAATGTTATCATCTTGTATAGCTACAATTTACAGTTATTTATTATAAATGACAAGCTATTAAATAGATTAATAAGAATATTTCCATAATTAATTACAAAATGTATTTAAACCTATGACTATGAATAATATATTCAAAGCATAGGAGACAAAGCCAAACTGTAGAGCCCAAAACATTGTTTAGTATCTACATCTGTAGATACAAAACAATGTTTAGTATCTACATCTTGTGTAATACAATATACCTCCATGAATTTATCTACATCTTGTGTAATACAATATGAGCTACCTCCATGAATTAAAATTCAGAAAGTCAGAGCCGCACATCGTACAGGCCAGGAAACAACTGATTGCACCTTATGCATCTCTCAGAAAATATAATTCATAAATTTTCTTCAACAATTCTCGAATTATGAGTACAATTTTCTTGAAACGAAATGTTGATATATGCTAGTAGTAATTATCTAATTGTGCTACGGTTCGCCACGTTAGTGATCCGTGCCAAAAAATGTCTCTTCTAACTCCCACTCATATAATGAACTCAAAGAGACTTTCTGTAAAATCTCGAATATTCTGATAAAAATATCGTGGTTGGTTATCAAACTTTTATCAGAAAACATAATTTTATTCACACGTTTTCATAGTTTTTACTTACTTACACTGCCACGTTATTTCACTTAACGCCCAATTATTTTGTATTTTCTCATTACATGATTTATTTCTAGTACCAAGCGGTTTATTTAACTTATACTGCAATAAATTGTCAATCGATATCCATAACCTCTTTTTATTCTGGTACAACTTTTCAGTGAAATTATTTTCACTTCCTAACCTAACCTAGGGACTTCCGATGAACATGGCGGGACGGCCACACGTGTAAGTAGCTAGTTATATTTAAAAATATATTAAAGTAGTTAGAATTAGAATTTAATATGAAATAGTATTAGAAATCAATGATTAGGCAAAAGTGCTAATAATCCTCGTGAAAAATGCTAATTTAAAACAGTGAACATTGCCTGCTTAGAGAAGCTTTTGGAAATGAGAGACGCTCAAGAAGTGAAAATAGTTTAAGTGAATTATATAGGCGCTAGATAAAAGGGTGAAGGGATAAAAAGAAAGAAGAGTTTAGTTAAGCATGAAGTCCAGGATTGGCTGTCCCGGGAGAATAAGTTTTTTATTTTAATTTTTTTGAAATTGCCTAATATAGAGGAGGATGGGTTTATCACAGACGCATTGATTTATGCACCTCTTCTAACTCGAGGCTGGCTGGCTTATCGTCGAACGCCACAAACCAACCAACCAACCTAACCTAACTTAAACTAACCAAACCTAATTTAGATTTTGTACTGTGTATTAAGTAATTTGTCAATGAAAACCATTGTTGTCTTTTCAAAGCCTCTGTGCTTCTGTACGATTTTACCATCATATTATAAATATATGGGTTGCCTTTTGTTATATTATTAAAAGTCTCTTAGAAAATTTTGTCGAGTTGTGAAGAATCTTTAATTTTTTTTAATGAGCTAAAAAAGGTGAAAAATTTTTAAATCATTTGCAGTAATATATCACTTATTAATATATTTAAAATTAAATTAAAAAAGGACGCTAAATATTGCAAAAAGATTAATAACGGTATTACAACAAATAACATTGTTCAGAAAACAGAAGAAATAAATGAAAACAAAATTGCAGAAATAACTAAATTGGTTTAATGTTACAAACACTATGTAAAACGTATTTAAATAATGTCATTATTCCATTGTTTCCAAGTATCCAATTCTATCCCTTGCTTATCTTGAGCCCACTAAGAAATTTGCCTGAGGAAGAAACTATTTGGGGAGCAGCAACTCTTGTTCAATTTTATAATGTTATTCTTTCTCATCTTCCCACACAACGCTCATCGAAATTAGTCTATTAAAGCTTTCAAAATTTAGGACCATTTATTTAGTTAAGTTTGTTCACGTTTAGCCTAGATAAGAAACGAGAACAAGAAGGAAAAGTTCTTCATGTTAGAACTACAATAAAAAAGTCTTGTTACAAAAATGTACTGCTATCCCTCATTTGAACGTGGTGATATAAAATTTTAATTTATATTATTATTAACTGCATTAAAAAAAGGAAGCGATTTCTAATTTCCATAGTTTTTCTTTTTATGTATGATACCTGCTACTTCTTTGGTTGTGATCTAATTTTAATGATTTTTATATTTATGAGAAGAAATTACATACTGAAATTACACCTGCATTGTATTATGTATTATTATTAAATTTTCTGTTAGATAAAACATGGATTTTTTTACTTTTATCTTTCTTATCGAAGTGGTGGTCCTTTGTTATCTAGGGATAATTGCCCTAACCTCTGACTATCACTTCTGTACAGGTAAAATTACAGTTTTTTTCTTATTTTTATTTTTCTATTTTTTATTTTAGGAATACCAGTTGCAGTTGCCAGACGTTTGGTCATTCCTAATAAGGTTTTCAATATAATTTTTGTGAGTTATTGATGAAGGTATCGAGAGCGGATTAACCAATATAAGTACTTTAATCTATAATCTATTAAGGAAGATCATTTAACCTGCAACATGCACTTTTTCAAAAAATTCCAGAAAAACGAATATTTCAAAATCATCTAAGAAGTATGAAAGTGATTTTTCTTCATGAATATTCAGATTCATATTCAAGTGTAATAAACCAAGCACTGGTGTAATTTAAATGTCCTCATTCCAAGCTTAAAAAACGCAAATTTAAACTTATTCAGGAAATAAAAAAATATGAAAAATTATCCGATTTCAAAATATGACTAAAATGTTGAAAACCAATAGCGAAAGTTACTCCTACGCGAATATATATATATATATATATATATATATATATATATATATATATTTTGAAAACAAGTTGGCACGGACGGAACTATGTGTAGCTCTCTTGATGGTCCGGGTGTTCGTCCGTTGAAAGTTTTGTCCCTGTAAAGGAACGGTCGTCTGACGTTTCGCCAAAATCTCACTTGGCATTTTCATAAGGCTTTTGCTCTTCATCCAACACGAAGGGTGGCTACAGGTTCGGACCTTTCCGGACTACTTCATATCCGAGACCGTCGGCTAGGTCGTTTCTCCGCTTGGTCTGCTCTCCGTGGCGTCAGGCGACCGTTCCTTTACAGGGACAAAACTTTCAACGGACGAACGCCCGGACCATCAAGAGAGCTACATATATATATATATATATATATATATATATATATATATATATATATATATATATATAACCAAAGATAAAACGGTTCGGTACCATTTTCTGCTCTGACTTTCAACCGATTTGCTTTATTTTTGTTTTTTGTAGTAGCTACGGACGACCTTCAGTG
Source organism: Octodonta nipae (assembly GCA_034190945.1). NCBI lineage: Eukaryota > Metazoa > Arthropoda > Insecta > Coleoptera > Chrysomelidae > Octodonta > Octodonta nipae. Next base: position 160,897,180 of record CM067216.1, on the reverse strand, counting down.
GAGAATGCTAAAATTAATTAACAATATTAGTTCATTTATTAAATAATGAAATAATAAAAAATCATTATTTACATCCATACTGTCAGTTGCAAATAGTGCCGTCAGATTGCTTGGAGAGAAAACTATAAAATGGGTTGACTCCAATGTGAAAGACAAACTAAATTAAATGTGAAACTAAAAGTTTTGGCGCTTCGCTAAAGTTATCCTACATAGTCATTCTATTGAAATAGAACAGACGAAAAAATATAATAAATATGATTTGTCAACTAAAATCAAAACTATGTTGCACGTGTTGAATTTATTTCTGATAATATCTTATTAATTTTAACTTTTAATTAGAGTGTTTTAATTTTTGCCGGATAACTTTCATATAATTTATTAACTAAGATTACAAAAAATCGTAAAATTATACACAAATTTACGACAAATTAATAGATCTGGCAACACTGAATTTATGACTAGTGTAGGAAATTTGATTTAAATTTTGACATTTCAATACTTTTGTAGCGATTAGGTTAAAAATTTGCAATTCAGTCACAAAAGTTTTCAAAGTGTTGTCAAGGTTTCAATTTCAATTCACAGAAAAAAATTGCCAAAGAATAGGTTTATTTAACTAATATTAATTAAGAGTACGTGGTTCGTATTTCTTTATATTTTCCACATAAAACAGAAATCGTTTTGAGTTACTCGGTAGGTAAATGTGTTTTAATCCACAAATTCAAATATACAGAATCTTAATTTTTTATATTGAAAATCACACTGAAAATTAATGATTTCTGACAATGTGGGTAGCTTGTAGTTAATTTATTTTACATTACATAGTCCCATTGCGGAAAAGTTCTGACATTTAAAATAAGTTTTAATTAAAAGAAAAATATCATTGACATTTTAAAGATTTGTTTGAATATAAAACTAACCTACCCATTTATTAGGTTAAGTTAGGTACATTTATTCTAGAGTAAAATATATTTTTATTTGATATATTTTTTCTTTCATTGCTGGCTTCAAAGTTTGCAACCTAACAATGTTCAAAAAATTTAAAATTCAAAACGCTCTACCATACCACGAAACACAAACTACTACTGTGTAATTATTTATGCTAGCTTAGCTTGGCAGTGACTTGGTAATGCACTTTCAGACCATGTGATGACCATTTTTACTGCCCTGTGTTTGGAGTTGCTTATAATTTAATAGGAAAATATTCAGTGTTGTAAACTACAGGTAGGTATTGATTTCTCGGAGTAGTACTAACTTTCGTAGAAAATAATGTTTGTAATTTTTTGTTGGTTATAATTTTATCATAAATATAATATTATTTTCACAATAGTTCAAATCATCAATCAGCGGACATTAAAGATTAGAGTTTTCATGGGGTTGCTTGTCATCTCTATTTATGAAATCTTTTGTTTGTAAATGACGGAGATTTTTAGGTTACAAAGGAAAATCCGCCTATAATTACATCGAACATTGCATACACAGAATTACATTTGTTGTAATGTAAAGGACATATTTATGCAAAATAATCCTTCAACAATAAACATAAAAAAATAATTTCGTGAATTATTTCTACAAATGTAATCAAAATGAAATAATAGAGATATCAAAGGCCTGGCCTTCTTCTCTAATACCCCATCAACTCTTTTTCTTATATAGACAAAATAACGTCAATTATGTTCCACTCATTATTTTAATAAATTAGGGTCAAATTTCCACCCCTGGGCGATCTAGACTCACCTAGGGAGTACCCATGTACAAAATATCTAATAATAATTACAGTAAAAGGCAAGCAATAAACGGTGCTTATTATGTATAAACTAATAACGTATAGATGTAGTTAATACATTGTTATAGTTGGTGCCAAACAATAACGAAGTCAGGTAACTTCAAAATATTCTCAAATAAAATCCTACAACTTCCTCATAGAGTTGAGAAGTTCATCAATCATAGATAAATATCCATTGTGTTGTATAAGAAAACTTCTCCACAGAGACATCTAAAAGCAAGAAATCAGTGGTATACAAAAGCATACATCTATTTAAAAATAGTGTCAAATATGGGACCTACTCACAGCATAAGGGTCTCGTTCAAATATAAGTACCGTAATTTCCGAATGACAAGTACAAACAACACTATAATTATTACTGCTGCGAGTAAAGCTCTTTTAAAACGGGACTCTACAAGAAACCTTGTCTCGTTCTCCATTTCCCGTATTTCTCAAGTTTCATGAAGCGTTGTTGAAGTGAGTAGTTCAGTCTTCCAGCAAATACCTGACATGACTTATTTTGTACTGTTGGTGGCAAGAAATTTGCCAATTATACTCACCAACACTTGATTACATTTCCAATGGTAATGAAGATAAATTTCAGCATTAAACTTACGGAGAATAGTTCCAAAGATTTATTTCATATTTCAAGTTGGAAAACTTGTTGGTTTTGTAGAACTTTAAATTCTTGAGCGTCTAATGCTATAAACTTCGTATAACAATATCTACGAGACCTTTATGCGGAAAGTTTTGGAAGATGTAGGATCAATTTAAAAGCAGTGAATTGAGCTTTATAAAATTTCCGCTGACATCGCAGTTGAAATGAAAAAGGGGTGAGAAAGAAGGGTGGAAAATAATAAAACACTTAAAAACTTTGCTTTCTTATTGGGTCTAAAACACTTCGAATGGATTGTGAAATTTATTAGATTATCTCTGCGAAATTTATTCAATTCAATAATTCCAGTTAGACCCATATAATACTTAGCTAATGCACATCTCTGCACAACAATGATATATATTTTTAATATAATAATTTAAATTGAACAAAAAATGACAAAAAATTTAAAAAATAAACGACGAGTTTATAAAACAGTAAATGTTGTGTAAATCCCAAATCCCAAAAGTGATGCACATGTCTGCTTTAAAGAAGTACCAGCGAAGGTATGTATATTTCAAACCTTCAATTTCAAATTTATGTTTTACTAGCTGAACCGCCTTGGCTTCGCATGGAGTGTATTCAACTTTGAAGAATATGATCATAAAATTCCTAGAACCTGACTGCAGTGCCTCCACCGCCTCAAATTGTAAATAATCGAATACACACAAAGTTTTACCAATATTCCCTCTGTTCTATTTTACCCTCGAACTCATCGCTACCTACATATGTTAAATTACAAATATTAGTCACTAAAAGACACAAAAAAGTTGTATCACAAACTGTCCAACGTTTATGAGAAGTTCAATTTCGTTTTGTCCTTCAAACTGAACAGAGCGCCACATACTGGGATAAATTATAAAGCTACCCACACAAAAACTTTCAACAAAATCAGCCCAATTGTTTAGGAGGGTAATTTCGAAAGGTTTACTGAGGAGGCCTTGATTTATTTTGCCTGTTCATTGGGTTTTCTCTCCTCAAATTTACTGCCTGTCTGTACAGAAATTCTTCCTCACAGTTATTCTGAAGGACAGAGATGTCTACAAAATGATCAACCAGTATATAAGTAATGTATTGTATATTGTGTTACACTTATCTGTGTTTGGAGATGTTTCAACTCCGACTTTTGCAGTCGTTGTCAATCGTTTAGTATTGTATTTTCTCTAAAAAATGTTTGACAATCAACAAAATGAGCATCCAAGCGAATATTTTTAGGAAAAACCTCGAAATGCAATACTAAACCATTGACAACTCCAGACTCGGAGTTGAAATGTCTCCAAATATAGGTAAGTACAAAACAATATACAGTGTGGAACAACCAAATGGAATAAATTCGATAACGACACGTCGATTTGTATTTTTAAATGGGCATTTTTCAACAAAAAACATATATAGGGTGTGTCATGTTACAGTGGCCAATACCAACTTTTATATTTTAAATGCAAGCTCCTGTATATACATTTTTCTGGATTCTCCTGAAAATTCTAGACATAATTCATGTACAATGTCCTACACCTATCTTGAACTGTTTCGGAAAATTAGGTGTTTTCTGATTTATTACTAAAGTTAACATTAAAAAAAGAACATTATTTCACAAATTTGCTACATTACACTAAAAACCAAATAAGTAATACTGATTATTTCTTAATTTAATATTTAATAAAACCAAAACCATGACTCTCAATGTAGGAAATGTTCAAAATTCTCGCTGCGACCGTCTTGGCAACATGCTAATCTGGTATAGATATGTATTCTAGGGTTCCTCAACGTCTCAGGCGTGACTGATCTAAACTCTTTTTAGGTCATCTAAGTTGAGGGGTTTAATTTTGTATACAGTACTTTTGACATATCCCCACAAAAAGTAGTCCAATAGCGTCAAATCACGAGATCGTGCTGGCAATTCTATCGATCCGCGCCTCCCAATCCACCGATTTGGTAAAATTTGGTTCACGTACTTCCGGACATGCATTTCCTCCATTTCCATGCGGTCCTCCATTTTGCTGAAAATGGTAGATACCGATTAGACGATTAATAGAAAAAGAAACTTTACAAAAATCATATAACATTGGTGTTAAGTTTATAGTTATTATTGAGTTAATTCGTTAATATAGTTGAAATGCAATGTCGATTGATAAAAATACAAATTGTGCATTAATAAAATAATATATGTAGGCTTTCACCGCCGGTAACAATAAATTCACTGTTGTTTTCCTAGCTGTTTTGGCGTGGTCTAGTCGTATGTCTTCCCAACGTTTCATCTGCATCTGCGACATCTTCAGCGGCATTGGCATTGTTGGTCCATCCTTGAATGCTTGAAGCCAATTTGGACTGTGGAGTGGTGAAGCGCAACGTCAACAGGCTGCACGGTAGTCTACCCTGATTGCCCAGAAAGAACCAAATGGGTGGGGATTATAAGCCTTTAAGAGGGTTTCGGTGTTTCTTTAATATGATTATCTAAATAGACAATATAAAATTATAACAAAAATTATTAACTGAAGTTTATTTAAATATTAATACAGTAAGTATTTTCAGAACACGACGGTGTTTTTTCACACATAATCTTAGAGAACATGGTCATGTCAAACAAAATCATAAATAAATACTTGTTAATATATTTATTGTTAACAACTGCTAGTCAATGAAGTTTAGTTAAAATTTATTGAGGGCGCGAAAGCAAATATGTAAAATCAGAATCTCTGCTAAAGCACCGATAACTGAAATTATTTAATTTTCAAGCAATATCTGAATTAATTAGATCTTTTCTGTCAATTAATTAACCAATTTATTTAATCTAAACCAACCCACATTACAAGTTTGGGGTTCTCAGTTACTGAAATCAGTATATCATAATGGGCTAATTTGCATTAATTAAAAATTGAAAAATAAAGGAACAAATTAAATGCCAGACATCCTTATGACGAAATTTCAAACTTCAAACTTAGCAATGCACTGACATAGCCTTGGCCAGAAACAAACAATCACTCTGAACCTAGGACGAAAATTAAATTTACTGTTAAATTTAACACCAAGTACACCGACTACAATGTTGGGATTACGACAGACAGAACAAAATTTAATCCCGAGTTAGACTTCTTGATGCTTTAGCCACAACTGGAAATATCTGGGTTAACATGACACACGAGGTTTATTGTTTTTACGAAGAGGGTTAGAAACGACGGCGTGGTAACAAGTTTTATCGATTCAACTGTGCCATGTAAAATGTATACAGGACACGAATTGTAGCAGGACTTTATTGGCCTTTGTTCAGGAAAAGTATAAACACACTTTTAAAACAAATTATTTCAGGAAAAATAGAATTTGTTAAATTTCTAACTTGTATTATGATAAAATTACCTTATTAGTTTTATATTAAATAAATATTCAGATGAGGAGATATGGCACCTTGTAGTCTATATTTACAGTTTTTTTGGGAATCATAACGAAAATCGAAGAGAAAATAGGTATAATTTAATATATCAAATAGTCAAATCAGATCCCATTTCCAGTTAGATAGGTTTAACCAAAATCACATTTAGATATACCGACACTAATAAACGTATGTAATTTACGGAATACAATTTGTTCAGTACTTAGAAATGATATCAAATTTTCTTGAGTGGGCAAATGTCATTAGAGGCTAATAGTCAATCATGTTTTGAAAACATTAACTTTGTTAAGTGTTTTTCATGTGAATTTTCTCTAAGATGTCACAATCACTGGCTGTTCTGTAGGAATTTTTGAGCAGCTGATTCTAGAATGTGCTTACAAGTTTCAATTTTCAAAAGCTTCATACAACAGGAGTATCTGTAACCGTCTCTGCACTGGTTTGTTTGTTGTCGCCGTCATATTAGTAGAAAACGAACTTAACAGTGCACCGTTTCTTTGATTATCGATGGCCACATTCAGTAAGTTAACTTTACTGTTCCGGATTCCGAATAATTCAGTGTTACTCTGTAGGTAAATAAACATTTTTTTAGGTGCTAAGGGATTTTATTTCTGTATATTGCAATGTGTTTTGGAAGCAAAGTAAAAAGCATTTTTTGACACTAAATAAAGGTTGGTTTAAATTCACATACCGAGCCTACATTTTTCTACAGAGTGATTAGATATTTATAACAGAGGTATTATTGTGGAATGAAATTTGCAAATCAGACAATAGTCTTTCCTACGATGCTGAAAATTAAAATTGATGATGCGGTTAATATTCATACCCTTTAAGCAGCGTTCACAACAAGCGATAAAATATGGGCCGATTTCTTTAAAATGCTTCAAAAATGCTAGAAGCAGTTGAATATACAGGATGGTTGAAATATAAAGGGGAGTAGAGTTAAAGTTATACAGGGTGGTTAAAAAAAAATAGTTGCTTATACAAGGTGTGTGAAGTAAGGGTGGAGTAAAATTTTTGTTATTCAGGGTGTATAAAAAATTTGTACTACAAGCCTAAGCAGTTAGGATATTTGAATTATAGGTCGGGGTTGAATAAATGGTAGAGTAAAATTATAGACATAAAATGTGCTTCAAAAATGTGAAATTTGCTACGAAGGGTAGAACATGAACAGTTGCATAAATGGTATACTAGACATATGGGCCGAATTGAAACCATAGGTTTACAGGAATAATTTAAACAATAGAAAAATAGAAACAATCAGTATTCTGGAAGGATTTGTACTTTTAGGGTTGGTTTTAAAGATATCAAGACCGCTGCAACATTGTGTGGAGTTGAATTATAGTTGTACAGGGTGGTTCAGAAAATGATGGACAAATAAGTTATATAGTGGTGACCAATACAGTGTGGACGCAATATAGAGTAAATTGGAGTTACATTTATAGAAAGTGGTCCATATAATAAAACAAATAAAAAAGTTAAAAAATATTTGGAGAATATAGAAAAACAACACAAATTAGAAAGGGAGAAAGAGAGAGAGAGAGAGAGAGATAAGAATAGGCCAAAATATTCAATAGAATTGTACCTTAAATCAGATAAAAAAGAAGATATGTCTGAAAATAGTGATTGATTGCACACGGTTTCTGAACGGTTTTTGTTTTAAGTCAGCTGAAGTCGGTTCTTTTTTTAAATATATACGAAGTGTGGCTATTAAATAAAGGGACTGACATTGTAAAAAAAAATATATTTTTTTTATACATAATTACATATTATCGCCTTCAATATACACCCCTTCTCTATCCCTACAACGCTCCATGCTAATTTTTCATTGTTAGAAACAGCCCTGGAAGTCATCTTCTGTGAACTCTTTCAGGACTCTTGCCGCTTTCTTTTGAATAGCTTCTACGGATTCAAATCTCGTACCTTTCAATGCAGATTTCACTTTAGGGAAAGATAAAAGTCACATGGTGCTAAGTCTGGTGAGTAAGGTGGATGTCTAACACTGGGATGCTGAACTTGGCTAGGAACCGCTTAACAGATAACGCGGAATGAGCTGGCGCATTGTCTTGATGCAAAACCCACGATTTGTCCTTCCACATAGTCACGTAAAATTTGCCGTACACATTCTTTATCAATGCCTACAGTTTCAGCAACTGCTCGAATACTTAATCGACGGTCAGACCGAATCAAATTAGCAACTTTTTCCACATTGCCATCCGTTTTTGATGTTGAAGGACGACCTGGCCGCGAATCATCTTCAACGTCTTGTCGACCATCTTGAAAAGGCTTAAACCATTCAAAAACACGAGTCTGCGATAAACGTTCACTGCCATACACTTCTTTTAGTATATTATAGGTTTCGGTAGCGGTTTTTCCAAGTTTAAAGTGTAATTTAATAACAATTTGTTGCTCTATTATTACGCTAACCATTTTTCCAGCAAAATAAAATAACAACACTCACGTAAATGAAGGTTATGTCTCAACGATGTTGTTTACAGAAACGAGACTAACTGCATTTTGAAGGGAAAGCCTCAAACTAAACAGCTATTTGTCAATGTTTATTGGCGCATGCGCACTCGTTCCACATTAATAGCCACACCTCTTATTAATGCGTACATAATTTGCCAGTCATTTACTGTTTTCCGACAATGTAGGCATCTTATATTTAATTTATTTTATGTTACATGGTCCGATTACTGAAAACTTTTACTTCAAAGAAACATATCATTAACATTTTAAAGATGTGTTTAAAAGATATAGAAATATATTGTAGCTATTTATTTTTTAGGTTACATTTATTCTAGAGTTAAATATATTTTTTTCGACACATTTTTTTCTTTAAAATCTGTGTTGGCTTGAAGTTCGTAACCTAACAATGTTCAAAACTTTTAAAATTTAAATCGCTCTACTACGACAACAATTGGTTAATTAGTGACTGGGTAACGCTCTTTCAGATCAGCAGGTGAAATTTACTGCTCAGTGTCTGAAGTTGGTTATAATTCAGTAGGAAAATAGTCAGTGTTGTAGATCAGTATTGATTTATCGGACAAGTATTACTAACTTGCGTAATAAATGAGTTTTCGTTAATTTTGGTTGTGAATATAATTTTCATTAATATAGTATTATTTTCACAATAGTCGGAAGATGTTGTGCAACAAATCGTCAATCAGAAGACAATAGAAAGGACATTACAGATTAGAGTTTTCATTGGTTTGTTTGTCACCTCTATTAATAAATTCGTTTGATCGGTAAATGACGGAAGTTTTTATTAGCTTACGACGAAAAATCCGCCCATAATTACATCGAATATACCTATTGCATAAACTCTATTACGTTGATTAAGTATAGGGCATATTAATATAAAAATAAACCTCCAAAAATATACCTACATCAAAAATAATTTCATCAATTATTTCTATAAATTTAATCCAAATGAATTAATGGGGATAGCAAAGGCCTGGCCTAATTTCTAATTTCAACTTTATTCCTTATAGAGGCATATAATCATTGACAGAAGAATCTCGATAAAGTTCAAAGTTCAAATTTAAAAATTGAATGCACTATTGTTGAATTTCTACCACTGAGCTACCGCTAGTACTAAATAAATATGATAACAAATATTTATATATCATACCAGGTGGACAATTTTAATTTCCCCAGTAGATTTTCTCAAAACTGTTCGAGTTAGCGAAAAACATTTTAGACAAAAGAGGCATATCGAGGGGGACATATTCTTATGACTTTGCCTTTGAGCTTGTAGCCGCATTCAAGGTCATTTCAAGGTCAACGTCGTTTTTTAAATAGGAATCCCTATTTTCGCCTAATGATTCTGAAAGCGCGGGAAATTTTAAGTTCAGATGATGTAAAATATATGGGATTTGAAAGACCCCCAACTTGACGTTGGATGTCAATTTTTTTTAATTATCTTCTTAATCTTTCCACACAAATGACCGTACAAACTTGAAGAATGTCGTTTGCGAACAACAACCAACGAAACGTGAAGATATGATGGATAGTATCACGATCGCATGTCAAAATATACCAGGGGATCTATTGCAGATGACAGTGGATAATTTTCATTGGAGAACAGAATTATATATTCGACAAAAGAGAAATATATTTAAGCAAATACTGTATAATATTTCTTCGTGTTATTAACAACTGATTAATTCAATAAATGAATAATAAATATGAAATACTTTATCTAAACCCAAAGTTTTGTACCCTAACACCAAAACAGTTTTGGGTTACTCCAGATGATGACATCTTAGATGTTGAAACATACATAGAGTGAAATAATTTTCATTTAAAAAAGAACCAACTTCAGCTGACTTAAAATAAAAACCATTTAGAAATAGTGTGAAATCAATATCTTCTTTTTTATCTGATTTAAGGTACAATTAAATTAAAAATTTTAGTGTATTCTTATCGCTCTCTTTTTCTCCCTCTCTAATTTTTATTCTTCGTCTATATTTTCCAAATATATTTTAAATTTTCTATTTGTTTCATTATTTGGACCATTTTCAATAAGTATACCTCTAATTCACTCTTTATTGCATCCACACATATATGCTTCTGTGTATTGGTCACCCTTATATAACTTATTGGTCTATAATTTTCTGAATCACCCTGTACAACTATAATTCAAGTCAACACAATATTACAACGGTCTTGATATATTTAAAACCACCCTGTATAAGTATAAATCCTCTCCACACTATTGACACTTTCTATTTTTCTATTGTTTAAATTGTTCCTGTATACCAATGATTTTACTTCGCCCCATATGTCTAGTATTCCATTTATGCAACTGCTCATGGTCTACCCTATATGAAAAAATTCACCTTTTTGAACCACATTTTATGACTTTATATGCAACTGCTTCTAAAATTTTTTGAACCCATGTCTGAAATTATAACCCGTCCTACGTCCTATAATTCAGATATCCTAACTGCTTATGCTTATATAACACATTTTTGATACACCCTAAATAACTATAATATAACCCCACCCTTACTTCTAACACCTTGTATAAGCAACTACTTATGATCGAAATATATAACTTTTTTAAATCGCCCTGTATAACTGTAATACTACTCACCCTCATATTTCAAGTATCCTGTTATATTCAACTACTTCTGACAATTTGTAAAGCCTTTTGTATAACTGTAATTATTCGTCGTCCTATGACGCAAATATCCGCTCTGTGTAACTATAGTTTTGCTCCACTCCTATTTCAACCACCTTGTATACGCAACTGCTTATGTGTCACCAAATAAAATATTTTTAGAGCCACCCTGTATAAAAAATTAAATTCCAACTTATATTTCAAACATCCTATGTATACAACTGCTTATGTATGTGAAGAGTTCGCCGTCTTAACAAATTTTCGTTTCGATAAACTAACGGAATATTTTCTGCCGTTTCACGCGACTATAAGCCTCCTAACGTAATTTCTCTCTAAAAGAAACTTACTAGAAACGAATCAAAATGAAAACCATTACAAACACCCTGTACGATATACTTCCATGGCATATCTTGACATTTCATTAGATATTTGTGATTAAAATTGGACATTTGCCATGATGTTAAACAGCTTTTTTGCATATATTTTTCCGATTTTCAGAAAAATGGTAAGTTTTACGGTTTCACGGTATAGGAAAATATAAGCACTCAAGCTAGAACATATCTTTGTAGAATACAATTAATAATATTCAACTTTCTTGAGCGGTTTTAAAGAAAATAGTAAAGGTTCCCTGAAATTCACTGAAATCTAGACCATTATTTACTTTTTTCTGATTTTCTGGAAAGCCGTAAATCTCATCTTATAAACAGTTATATGGGACCTTTCTGTAATGTTCCTTAATTTAAAGCAATTTAAATCATCAAAATTGCTCACACCGTTTCTGAATAATCGCTCGTAATACATAAAACAAAAGTTGCAGACGAATTGATAACCTCGTCCTTTTTGGAAGTCGGTTAAAAATAAAAGTTTGGTATTAGGGTACAAAACTTTGTGTTTATATATCTATGACACACCAACGTTTCACAGTTTTTCCAATGAAATATTTTAATAACGTATCGCCTATATCTTAATATACCCAAGGGGTACAACCGATCACACACATGATACCTAAATCAGAAACTAAGTTATCGGATTATTGTATTATTTGGACAGAATTTTCTGCTTTTTTAAAATCCGAGTGCAGAATAGGGGTTTTCATATTGGGTTACAGACAGATGACACCTTGAACATTACCTCTAAGGTCAAAGACAAGGTTTTAAGAATATTGTCCCTTCGAAGTTGCGGAACGTTTGCACGGTCACTAGGGTGGAAAGATTAAGAAGAAAACTAATTCAAATTGACATCATGAGGGGTCGTTCGAATCCCATCTCTGCTACATCATTTGAACCTGAAATTTACCGCTCTTTCAGAATCCTTTGTCAAAATTAGGGGATCCTATTTAAAAAACGAAGTTGTCCTGAAATGACCTTGAATTCGATACAAAGGCAAAAGCAATGGCATAAGGACATGTCCGCCTCGATGTTGTACAACTTCTGTTTCAAATATATTTCGCTAACTCCTAGCTAGAGGTTTCGAGAAATTCTACTGAGGAAATTAAAATGGTCCACCCGGTATATATATTAATCCTTGTTAAGTTTTCGCAGGCACGAAATGTGATTCTTTACGGGAATTAATCCTTTTTGAGATCGATGGTGAAATGAGGACGTTAAAATATATTATAGGAATAACTAGACAGTCAACCTGACGTTATGTAAAACTCTCGTTATTTGAGATTTTTAAAGGTGAAATTCTGGAACTTGTTTCAGGTTAACTGTTCTTTTGAGAACACAAACAATGAAATGGATAAATTAGAACATTAGGAAAAAGGAACCTGAAACAGTTTTGACCCTCACATCAGATTTGGATGAATAAATTGGTCTGCAAGAGCTCATAAACCATAAAACATATGTGTTTAAGTATGGCTTACTAAAATATTTGTCATTTAACAACAATTATTTACCTTCAAAATCTAAATAACAACGATTCTTTTTCAGGCCTGCTTTTGTTCGTCAGCCAAGAATCGCGATATGAATTCTGTCATGAGCTCACTTCGATTTCCCTTTAATGTTGGTTTCAAGAATGCTGGGAAGCAAGAGAGGCTGGTGTGCCTTTGTTAACGTATTTAGGTGTCGTTGACGCCGCTGACGTTAAGCCGAAGAAACAAAGGAAGGCTATGCGAAACGCGCCGCTACCACCACGTATAACAGCTGCTGGTACAGGATTTTATTGTGTCTTTTTTGACGAAGCGTTCTTAATAGAGCCTAATTTTGCAGGAGGAATTCGTAATGGCAAAAAGTGAAACAAATAAATGAAAGTGGGTTTATTTTCTTTCGCAGAGTTATCTAAATGTTCGCTTTGCGGTATGTTGATTTATTCATTCAGAAATTGCTGGTGGAGAGGCGCAATCAGTCTACAGAATTGATGCTGGATGGTGCTTGGCTCTTTTGGTGTCGTTTGTTTTGTTACTGGTCTTTGTTTTTATAACAAGAAACCTTTTTATATTTTATTTTGGCTCGATTCAATTGTTCAGGTTGTTAAATCGTTCTCTTTCATTCAGCAACCACAAAATTGTTGCAGCAGAACGTTTGTTGGCTTTTATCCACGATTTATTATAGGAAAAATAAATTATTTCAACTGATATCAGAAATTAGACGTGAAAAGAGTAATTTAAATTATATAAGAGGGCAGTTAAATGATTGAGATATTCGCAATGTATTTCTCAAAGGACTAAACTTTGAGAAATTTTGGATATTTTCTAAAACCGTTGTGAATAGTTTTGGAGAGATGGCACCAGCTTTTCTGTCTCATCTGTTAGTGAAAAGTTTTCGGCTGACTTCATATATTGTGATTTTTGCTATAACTTTACTATAATATACTAACGGAGCTATTAGAGACTTCAGCAAATGTTTATTTATATTAGAATTCGATAAACTGTATACCAATGTGGAAAAGAATTAAAAAATCTTAAAAAAATGGAATTCCTAAACCCCATCGGCTATAGTGCATATTTTATCGTATCTATTAATAATTTTGGAAAGAAACTTTGGGTGAATCTGGTTTCATATTCATCTTAATATCGATATACCGCGTTTTCTTGCAACGATAAATAGTTGGTGGCTTAATTGCGTAGTGCATTAATTTTTTTGTAATTTTTTTGCTTTGCATCTGCGACGTAGTTGGCATCGATAAGCAATCGTTAGTTGCTAGAGTTTTCACACGTATCGTGATAAAGAAATAAAGAAAAAGGGAACAATTATTGCTGGCCTCTTTTGCATTTTTAGGTATTGGTGAATCTGGAGAGTTTGATTGACGATATCTGCCAAGGATCAGGAAAGGACAAATTGATCCACTAGACGAGGTCTCCTGTGAGCCTGAATTCAGTAGCTGACGAAGCTGCCCACCTGGGTTGGACTGTGACTGGGAATGATCATGTGAGTGACTTAAAATTTCTATTATTTTTTTCTTTGCATTTCGTTCAGTATTTCATATATATATATATTTCTATTTTATTGAATTTGATTTACATATAGATATACCAGTAAATATATTAATTTTTTTTTTAAGTCACTCGCTGATCTTTCATTATTCATTGGCCCAGATTGGTTGCTTGTCTGCTTAGTTATAAATAAATCACATTTTAATTTCTCCTTTCTCTGAGTTTGCAGTAGAGAGCCAAGCAGGTTCTGAGCTAAAGCATTTTCCTACGCCTAGTTTTCTTTATTTTAATTGTTTAACTTGGGGAAATGTTTATGACCAGATTTCACATCTGATTTTTTTTAATTATGAATATAGATGCAATCATCATTTTTATCGTATATTACCTTATCATTTTTAAAGTACCGTACATTGACATTAATTTAGAGTACTGAGTTTTCCCATTATCTCGGAGGAAGTTCGCTTTCATTCAGTCGTCGAACGGTTTGCCGGATTAGAAGGCACATTAGATCTTGAATATATTTTTATTATTTTAAACACATTATTAGCTCTCAAACGTAGTTGTTCATATATCTGATTTACCGTTAAATTTTACCTGTAATTAATAATTGATTTGTTATTTAAATCTAAATTAATTTGAAACTATAATTAGCAGTTGCAATTTACCTTAAGTCTTATCGTTATCTATTTTTACTTAAAATTTGAATATTTCAAATTTACTTTTATTAGTTAAAGTATTTTTCGTTCATTTTTGGTAGTATTCAAATAGTAACTTTAGGGTGAAGAAGTTAGGGAAAACTAAGGTAGGGTGCCTCACCTCATACACGTGCCGAACCGATCCTATAGAGCATATATAAGCCTATACTAGTCAGGGGGAAAATTCAGTATCGATACTCTAAGGGCTATAACTAATTGGCCATCTAATGCCATCAACTGGGGCTAAGAGTGCCCAGACACATAACCACTAGCCTCATATCAAGGGAACAGAACTCTGGCAGTACTACCTGATTCGACTTGTCCTCTGGTAGGACAGTGGCAACTCCTGGCCGCCCTGAGTTATTGGAACCCCAGCTGGTGGTTGGCATATAGCTCCAGGATCAGGACCTTAAACAGCAGACTCACCAACGGAAAGGCATTCCTACTGAGGATTTTGTAAGGCAAGAATTTATAGATTGTTTTGTTTGTAACTTCACTCTAACAGTTTTTATATACCTCAGTTGTTTTAAATTTTGTTCTCTGTTACCAACTTAACTAATAGAAAAATTGATTAATTTGTATTTAAATAAATAAATTGTAAATTTTCGTTATCTTGTCGTTTTTCTTGTGAACTGTGTGTATCCATTGGTCTGGCGCCCTTGTATAGTCCTTCTGCCAATTGAACAACGAACTCACGCCACCGGATACTAACTGAGCAGCCTATCGGCACAATATCGCCAAGACAGTCTCGAGAGAGGTGTATTGTCCAACCAACAAGATATCTCTCTCGAGCGGTGTTGCGTTTACAATATATATATATATATATATATATATATATATATATATATATATTGTAATGGATTTAAACAGACATGAGATAATACAAAAATTTTGCAATTTGAATAATTAAATGATTGGGGAAATGTAAATAAAATGCATACATATCTAATAAAGAAAGGAAATTGCACAAATCGTATCAGATAAAGTTAACCTAAAAATATTAACTATGTAAAAAGAATGTTTCAAAAGCAAATTGTTGATAGGATAAAAGGTGGCATATAAAGTTAGATAATCTATCATGCAGATTGTAATAGAATTTAGATACTTACATAAAAAAATCTAGGCAGGGAATCACATTTAGGTCAAACAGCAAAAAGGTTAAATTCACCTTTGAAAATCACAGTATAGTTTGTAAAACAAGTATAGATCACATATTAGGCAATGACAACACTGAATATAACACATTTTAGATCAAAATTAAGTTTTAAATACATAAGTTTGTTAAATAAATGGAGAATTGAAACGTCAGAATTGTAAAAACCGTTATAAATGTTAAGGAATGATGGAACAGTAAAGAGATTTATACCTTTAGAAAGAGCTTAGAGCATAGTTTATGAAAATTAAATATTTCAAAAGATATTAAGTCTTAATTTTAATAAAATCCATTTTTTTAAAGTACCTTTTAAATGACTTGTGGCCAACAGGTGACAAGTGTCAAATCAAAATTTTTGAAAACATGAATTAAGTGATTTAGATAAAATTTAGGAGAGTAAACGGTATTGAAATTCAAATTAAAATTTCTGCATATGATTTAGAAGGAACACATTTGGAAAGTAATAAAATAAATAAAAACGGAAATGGAAATAGCAGGTGGCAAAATATATTACATAAATAGAGAATCTGACATGAAAGGTCCTCTTTGTTTCCCGATCGTCGACCAGAGCAGTTAAAAATTTCGTTCCTGTAAAATTACGTTTCCATGACAACCAGATAAATGATCTGTGATATCATTGAAATAAGTGTTCCATGTCAGTTCTGACAAGAAATTAAGTTTGAAGTTAAAATTTTTGAAGTTTTTGGATCAACAATTTGAAATTAAAAAAAAATAAATATTCCATAAAAGGGATTATTTGAAATCCATTGGATGGAGAGATAAAATCAATTTTTGTTGGAAGAATAGAAGTATTGGTACAGCAGTAAACAAATCAATTAAGCAGCAGAACTTTTTTTTATAAAAAAAAAACAGAAATCAGGAAGTAGTATTCCAAAACCAGAAGTAAGGAAAAGGGAATTCAAGCCAGACAACTGTGAGTTTTTGAAACATTATTTAATAAACAGATTATTGAAATCTAAAATCAATCAGTGATAGAAATAAAGGTTTTTTAAAATTAAGTATAATGAATATTTGTGTTTAGAGGATTGAAATATTTTTGTAACAAATTGATAGAAATTTAATAATATTTAAGTACCCAGGAAATTTATTTTGTTGTAAAGGCAATATTATATCAGAATTGTATTGTGGACAATCATTATAAATAGTAACTTAAATTGAAAATTTATTTATTAGCAATAGAAAAATCATAAATTTGAGAAAGATTATAATTATAATTGGCGCCCAACTAATGTGGCATCAGAAACACATTGGTAGGTAGTTTACAATTTCATATCATTCAATTATAAATGGCAAACAACTAAAGGGGCTCAAAAATTAGTGGGTCCTATAGAAAAATTAAATATAATAATTGTCAGATTTAAATAAAAAAATAAAGAAAGAACAAAATAAATTTCCTGATAAAGTAAATTGTGTCATAATTTGGTTAAATAGATAAGATAAAAAAGTAAGAATATTTGAAATTATAAAAAATAAGTGATTTTTGCAATTTCGGAAAAACTTGGTGGGATATTTATAAAAGTATAAAGAATCAAGAAACAATATAATTCAAAAATAAAACAATAATAATAAATTTAAATCATATATAATAATAAATAAAGAAATTGTGTTAAAAATAATATATTAAAATGGTAAAAACTAGAGCTGCAAAATCAGTGGATAATCCAGAAGAACATACGTATGAAGAAATGGAGCAGGATATGCAGGGAACTGAAGACAGACAAGAAGGAAGTGGAAGTGAAGAGCAAATTGAAGAATAAAATATACAAATTATTTCAGAGCATGTGGTAGTAGAAGGACAACCAGAAGAATTAAGATTTGAGGAAAATATAAGTACTGGATTGGATGGTAATCTACAATTGATGGAAATGATGAAGAGAATGATGAAAGAAATAGCAAATTTAAATTCTAATATGGCATATTTAAAACAAGATTTAAAACAAGAAAATCAAAAAATAATTTCCAAAATGGATAAATTCAGTTCAGATATAAGTTCACGAATGGGTGAAAATCAAATATTAAGACAAGAAAAAGATTCAAAGTCGGACAAGACTCAAGAAAAATATGAAAATACATTACAAGAAGAGCAAGACAAACAAGTTATAGGGACAATCCAAGAAGAAAGAGCAAAAGTTGGGGAAAAAGTCAAAATTCAAAGTAATCAGGCAGAAGCAGGAACACAAATGAAAAATGAAGAGGTTATAACAGAACATAGCATAAAAATGAAATTATATGAAATGTTGAAGTTAATAGAAAAATATGTAAATTATGGAGGTGAAAATGAAATGAAAATGAATATACAGTGGGGAAAAATAGGATTTTTGGTAATGATAATGAGTAAAAAGAATTATCAAACAGAGTGCATGAAACCAAGCATCAATAATAGGAAGTATGAGCAAGAATATATCAAGATGAGCATGTATATGGAAAAATGCGGAAAGTTTTGTGGGGAAACTCATCAGAACACAGTTTATTACTGGGAAATAAACCCAAAAGTCAACTGGAAAACCAGGAAAAAGATATAAAATATCAATATAGATCAGGAAGGATGGATGGAAGACCAACATTAGCACAGGAACATGGAAATGAAAATTAATAAAAGATCAAGATAAAAAAAATAATAAGCAAATTGAAGATAAGTAAAAGTTCTTCATAGGGAAGTATCATCATAATCAGACCGTATATGGTAAAAACAAAAGATGGAGTAAACAGTTATGGGTTAGTAGACATCAAGACACAGAAGATCAAAGGAATATACAACATTGATAGTATTTTCAAATATTATATATAAAATAAAGTAATTAAAATCCATATTGTACAAAATATAAATAGAAAACAACAATAATTAATTAAAAGAAGTGAAGTGAAGAAATTTAGAAATATATGTTCAGAGTAAAATAATTAAGATCAATAAGAATGTAGGTGATGGATAAGTAAGATGGTAGATGGTGAATGATTTGTGTGGAGACAGTAGGTAAAAAGAAACAGGATGATAACAAGTATTTCAAAATATGATGAATTATAAATGAATATATGATATAAATGCGGTTAAAATAAAAGAATTATAAGAAGGTATGAAATAATGATGAAATAAGAAGGTACTAAGGTAGAGATAAAGAGTATAAATAAATAAATGTGGTAAAAATGCGGTAATATATGAAGAAATATAAATTATCCTGTAGGCAAGAATTATAGAATAGCAAGAGAAAGTATGGAGATGGAATGGAAGCAAATAAGTTAGAAGAAGAGGAAAAGTGAGAGTGTTGAGAAAAATTACAAAGAGAAGAAGAAACTTATGAACTAAAAGCATAAATCTTAAATTAATGAAAATATGTACAACATAAATTTAAAATTAAACAAGGACAATATGGAAAAATATTATAATAATATCAATGAATACAAGTCAGAATATTTTTAAAATTAATAACATGTTTGTAGAAATCTTATAATCTTCAATGATGAGATCATAGGGAAGAATCAGATGAAGTCTTGATATCACTAGAGGGAAGAAATAAAAATTGTATTAATGATTTGATTTAAAATAAAAGAATTGGTTAAAAAAAATAATAATAATAATAAAATGGGAACGATACATGATAATTGAAAACTTACTAAGAATGTTGAGTCCACAAATGAAAATTTTGGACAGCATATCTTGGATAAGTTTCTAAATAATATACTAGTAGTTGTAGATTTGTTGATCGTTCATCAGTTGATGTGTTTATATAATTTATTGAGTTTTCTTGTTAATTTGTTAATCGTTCATGTTTAATTTGTTCACAGTATTGTTTGTTATATGATATTCTTGATAGCTAAAAAAATTAAAAAAAAAATTAATAAATATAAAAGGTTAAAAAAATATATGGATATTAAGAAAGTATTGGAAAATTTCAGCAAAATAAATTCTTAAGTTAAAACTAAAAGAATTTATTCTGTAAAATTTTGGGGAAATTTGTAATGGATTTAAACAGACATGAGATAATACAAAAGTTTTGCAATTTGAATAATTAAATGATTGGGGAAATGTAAATAAAATGCATACATATCTAATAAAGAAAGGAAATTGCAGAAATCGTATCAGATAAAGTTAACCTAAAAATATAAACTATGTAAAAAGAATGTTTCAAAAGCAAATTGTTCAAAGGATAAAATCTATCATGCAGATTGTAATAGAATTTGGATACTTACATAAAAAAGTCTAGGCAGGGAGTCACATTTAGGTCAAACAGCAAAAAGGTTAAAGTCACTTATGAAAATCACAGTATAGTTTGTAAAACAAGTATAGATCACATATTAGGCAATGACAACACTGAATATAACACATTTTAGATCAAAATTAAGTTTTAAATACATAAATTTGTTAAATAAATAGAGAATTGAAACCTCAGAATTGTAAAAACCGTTATAAATGTTAAGGAATGATGGAACAGTAAAGAGATTTATACCTTTTGAAAGAGCTTAGAGCATAGTTTATGAAAATTAAATATTTCAAAAGATATTAAGTCTTAATTTTAATAAAATCCAATTTTTTAAAGTACCTGTTAAATGACTTGTGGCCAACAGGTGACAAGTGTCAAATCAAAATTTTTGAAAACATGAATTAAGTGATTTAGATAAAATTTAGGAGAGTAAACGGTATTGAAATTCAAATTAAAATTTGTTTAGATTTTTGCATATGATTTAGAAGGAACACATTTGGAAATTCATAAAATAAATAAAAACGGAAATGGAAATAGCAGGTGGCAAAATATATTACATAAATAGAAAATCTGACATTGAAATGTCCTCTTTGTTCCTGTTCGTTCCTGTAACGTTTCTATGACAACCAGATAAATGATCTGTGATATCATTGAAATAAGTGTTCCATGTCAGTTCTGACAAGAAATTAAGTTTGAAGTTAAAATTTTTGAAGTTTTTGGATCAACAATTTGAAATTAAAAAAAAATATTCCATAAAAGGAATTATTTGAAATCCATTGGATGGAGAGATAAAATCAATTTTTGTTGGAAGAATAGAAGTATTGGTACAGCAGTAAACAAATCAATTAAGCAGCAGAACTTTTTTTATAAAAAAAACAGAAATCAGGAAGTAGTATTCCAAAACCAAAAGTAAGGAAAAGGGAATTCAAGCCAGACAACTGTGAGTTTTTGAAACATTATTTAATAAACAGATTATTGAAATCTATAATCAATCAGTGATAGAAATAAAGGTTTTTTAATATTTAGTATAATGAATATTTGTGTTTAGAGGATTGAAATATTTTTGTAACAAATTGAAAGAAATTTAATAATATTTAAGTACCCAGGAAATTTATTTTGTTGTAAAGGCAATATTATATCAGAATTGTATTGTGGACAATCATTATAAATAAATTGCAATTTGATTGAGAATTTGAAAATTATTTATTAGTCATTTAAAAATCTTAAAAAAGAAAAATAAAGTGAAAAATATAATTTCAAAATTTTAAAAAGTGGTAGTGTAACCAAGAAGAAAGAGAGACTTGTAAGATAAGTATAGAATTCATTTATTTATTTAATATCTGGAACTTGAACCCAAGCGAAAAGGACCCTGAGATAATCATAAACTTGAAAATTCATAATATTACAGTTAATTATAATATATATATTTTAGATTTGGTTTCACTAAATTCACTTTTTAAAAAATATATTTATTACAAAAAATTCATATGTTTAAGTTACAAAGACAATATTATAGGTATGAAGTTAAATGAAGATAATGAACACTGAGAATTGTTTTCGGTTACATTTATAACGTAAAAATGCTGACGCTATGTCATCAGTTTTCATGTGAACAAAGCGTCTACGTGATTTCTAACAATTCTAGGAAGTTGTAATATTATACTTGTGTGAAGTCAATTACGGTTCAAGCACCTATGGTAACTTTAACGTGTAAATTGTAAGTTAGTGCACTTCTCATATAACAACTCCCCTTATACATGAAAAGTTGATGTTTTACATCAACTTTTTAATAAAAATGAAACATCTGTAAATAACAAAATATCGCTAGGAATATCAAATGGTAGTATTAACATTACAAAGGTAATTCGAAAATGAAATTAAATTTGTTAGTATAAAATATGTTAGTGTCAATAATAAGTCAAAAATCAAACTTATATAATATAACAACGATAAATGGTTAGTAAATAAATAAAAAGGGTAATACATAAAATATGGGTAAACATACAAAAAAAATACATTGTTATAAATGAAATGTTTATACAGTTGTCTCTGTGATCGGGTTTGCTTTTAATACTGGCTTTAGTTTAGGCAGCATTCTTAGAGACGATGAAGGCGTCGGTTGGTCGGTATTTTCTTGGGCTTTTGGGCGCTCTTCAATTTTCTTTTTGATGATGTTGAAAATCATGATCGCTGAAATGATCATGACGACAGCTATTGTGGTATACGTAAACCAAGAGATGTTCTTGGTTAGGAATGGCTGATTTATAAGACCATCAAGGTCTTTGGAGTACTGTTCTAACTTATGGTTCGCAACGTCCAGTTCCTCCACGTTGATGCTGCTTATGTCAAAGGGTTTCAGCTCGGGAATTTGAATCTTTTCTGGAACTGTATCGCAACAGTTGTAAGGTACTGTAACTGTGTGATAGACTTCGGAAAGGGCTGTTTCTTTTCCAGACTCAGCCTGGACCTTAGTAACACCTACAAAGGCACTACACTCCGATTGAAGTTTTAGAATGGAGTTGCGCACTAGAGTTAAAGTTGAGTTCTTTTGATTGCCACTCACCACAACACGTCAAGGTTCGGAGGTCACGACAAGCCACATATTTTGTTCAAGTTTTTGGACACTGTAACCCTGACTAAAAATTAATACACTCCTGCAATTGTCCGGCACATTTTGAATACTTTTCAGAAGTTGCACCTCGCACGGTGCGTTAGAGTCTATAGGATAGGCGTATAGGTCGGGATACAATTTTCTTCCGATAGCAAGCGGTTTACACGCGCTCAAGTCCTTGATTGAAATAAACATTAAAGAGTCTTCGTTTTTCGCGAGGTACTTTTGAGTAAAAGACAAAAGGTGATGTAACCCAGTTCTGTCATCGTAAATTGGGATAGGGTATAACCGGAAAAGGGTGTATGGTTGTTGTTCTACTAATGGAATTCTTAAGACAAAAATAATATCAGAGTTTGTTTGGAAAGCTTCTAACTCGATAATTTCCAAGTATTGCCCAATGCTTGAGTATTTTATTGGTAGTGGAAGATTGTTTTTTATTAAGTTTTGTGATATTTCTTGCAATGCCGTAATAAGATGTTCGGGCGTTAAGATAGATGTATGTATGATTTTAAGACGCGCGAAAGTAATTGAATTTAGCACATCATTTAGGCTATCTTCCAAGTAAAGGTAATTCTCCATTAGTTTCTCGCATAATTCGAGCAACATAAGTTTCGTTTCGATGTAGCCGACTTTATCGTTAATTTTTCCGATTGTGGTTTCTAGTTTTTTCATATTGCTGTTAAAGAGTTTTTCGTCAATTTGAAGTTTTTGGACGGTCTCGTTGAAGTTTTTAATGACAGAGGTAGTTACATTAATTTGGTTTTTGAGTAAATTTTCTATTTGTAATTGACCTTGATTGGGCCTATTTATACTATCAGTAAAATATTTACCGTCATCTGCGTCTAAGTTTCCGGTAATTGCTTTGAAAAGAGTACCTGCGCCATCAAGTATGCCGCGTTTTGGTCTTTTGGTGTCAATATTTATTTCGATAAATTTGTCCTTAATTGTGGTGGATATTTGGTTTAGGAGATTTATATGAGTTTGTACATCTGAGCGGAAGTAATTCATTGCGAAAGATTTATAGTTAACAGTTTCGATAAGTGTTTGTAAAAGTCTATTATTTGTCGTTAAAACGTGTTCGAGGGCCGAAATATTTTTGTGGACCAAAAGTGTCCATTTATTGTTAGAAAAGGTTATTTGGGCTTCGTTGTGGTAGTATATCCGTAATGTGTTATTTATAGGTTCGACTTGATATTGGGTTACTGCTGATCCGAACAGCAGGCACAACCTGAAACAGAAATTAACTTTCTGAGAACGGTTTCATCCTGTCGAAATTTACTTTAGTTTTTTGTTTGGTTTTTGGATTTAGTAATGTCGCGGAATTTTTGTGAATCTCCAGGATTTCGAAAGGACCATTGAATTTATTTTAGAGTTTCTCCTTCATTTGCGATTCCTTGATATAGACTTTATCGCCTATTTGATAATTCGGGAGATTTTCGGATACGTGTTTATCGAATCGGGCTTTCGCTTTGTGCTTTTGAACTTCTGTTATTTCGCGAGCGATTTTATAATAGTGTGTGATACGGTTGTTGAGATCTCGGATGTATTTAGTTATCAATGATTGTTGGTTGTATAGAGTTTCGGGAGTCCTACTCGAAGTATGTCCGTAAACAAGTTCGTAAGGAGTGAATCCGTGAGTTTTGTTTGCGGAGTTGTTGTATGCGATGATTGCATAAGGAAGGATGTTGAAGGGGTGTTCGTCGGGGTTTTCTAATTTGTGGATTCTAATCATGTTCAGTAAGGTCGAGTGGAATCGTTCTAATGAACCATTCGACTGGGGATGTCCCACACTAGAATAGGACAGTTTGATATCAAATAGCTTACACAAATCTCTCATCAGAGCGTTGTCGAATTCCCTGCCATAATCACAGTGTATCCGTAATGGGGTACCGAAGTGTTGGAAATAGAGTAGTAAAGTACTAACAACGGTTTTTGCGGATTTGTCGGTTATGAGAGAATTTTGTTAGTTCGTCCCGGATAGTTAATGCGTGTTTTTTGTTGGGACTTCTAGGATATCGATGTTGACACATTCAAAGGGTGTCCGTGGGGTTTCAGTAATGACAAGTGGGCTGTCGAGAGTGGTGAAGTATTGGCATTTGCCAAGTTGGTCAAGTAAATCCGAAATGTTCGGTAGGGGATATTTGCCGTCAACAGTAAGTTCATTTAGTTTACGATAATCGACGACGACACGCCATTTTTGGGTACCAGATGCGTCTAGTTTTTTGGGAACTACCCAAACTGGGGATGACCATGGCGAATTAGACGGACGTATAATGCCTTGGTCAAGCATCTTCGATATCTGACTTTTTACCTCTTGTTTGTGTATTTTTGGGTACCGATATGACTTTGTGGAAGAGGGTTTCGCGTTATTAGTGTCTATTGAATATTTAATTTCGTTTATGAAGGTCAGTTGGTCACCTTCTAAATAGAATATGTCGGAATATTCGAGGCAAAGTTGAGAAATAAGTTCGGCTTCCTCATCGTTCAGATGTTCTAAACGAAGTTGTTCCATAATTGTAGTTTGTCTATCAGGCTGGGTTAAGTTTTGTGAGTAATTTTCGGAAAGAATGTTTACGGAAAAATTGGTTATCGGTTCGAGTTCCAAATTGTCGAAATTAACAGTTTTGGGGATAGCATTTGCATTTAAAACTGAAGTAAGAAATTCGCCTTTTTCATTAATTTTAACAAGGGCACGGGGAAGATAAACTTTTTCTATTTCGGCGGATGATAGGAAAGCCTCCGTATTAGTGAGGTTACATTTTAATTTACATATTTGTTCTGTTCGGGGTTCTACAGAGATTGTATTAACAGGGATGCAGTTATTAAAAGTTGAAGGGTTCTGAGTACGCATGACAGTATCATCCGTAACTTTGTAGAGAGGTAAAGTTTTAAAATTAGTCACAAGTTGTTTGCTGTTAAAGTCTATAACGCAGTTATAATGTTCAAGGAAATCTGAACCCAGTAATCCGTCGAATTCAATGTCGATGTTGCAAATATGCAAATATATACCTTGTGTGGGTCGGCGACGTTGAAAGGTACAAGGGTGGATTCGTTTATTAAGATTTTCTGATCAGTGATTCCTTAGATGACTACGTTTTCGGGAAAACGTTGTTTAAATCGTTGGCAAGTTTCAGGCAATAATATTGACAGACCTGCTCCGGTGTCAATAAGGAGTTTGTATGTATTGGAAGAGTCGGTGATGTAGTAAAGGTTTTTCGAATTGACCGAAAGAAGTGGATTACAGGAAATTCTGTTCGGGAAAGTTTAGGTTTGGATTGAAATCGTCCAAGTTCATCGTTTGAATTTGTGTTTGAAGATCGGAGATCTCGTGATCGGGAGGTTTTGTTTCTACCGGGGTAGTCCTATTCTTTTGCAAAACGAACATTGTTTTGGGGGTGGACCATTATTCGGTTTACGAGTCTGTTGGGGTGCATTTCGGTTGACTGAGAATTTTTGTGTTTCCAGATTGGACAGCTGTAATTCTCTTTTAATACGGGAAATGGCGGTCAGGATATCTCTGGGATCACTGGCTCGCACAATTTGGCCAATTTTGGGCTCTAGACCCGTAAGTAGGCTAGTTAGAGCCATTGACTCAATTAAGTCAATCTGCGCCTGTTTCTCCTTTACAGTTAAATTTTGTTTATTGACAGCTAATAACATTTATGCTTGATGTGTTTGAAGCCTAGCTGAAAATGTCAATGGAGATTCGTTGGGTAATTGCCTCATTCTTTGTAGGTCTTGAATAAGGGCGGAGAGATCCCTTGGATCCCTTGGATCTAACAGACTTTGAATATCTGCTAAATGGCTGGGGTCACGTGAATTAACTAGTTCAGCCGCTCGTTCACGGAGCTTATTCTTAATGTGGAGAATTAACAGAACTTGTTGATTATCAGATGCCATATTATATGCGGTATTGAAAAAACAGATAAATGTGTTTAAAATTATTGGGTTCCAATCGTATTCGGGAATAATGGCGAAAATTTCTAAAAGCTTGTAGGGCTCTACATTTTGTTCTACAGCTCTAGTTTCTGGCATTTTGTAATTTTACTCAAGAATGTGCAATATTAGGAAAATACAAAGCTTGGGAAAAGCGAAGTAAATAATTGCGATTGTAATTAAAATGAAGAAAAATATGAGAAATAAATTGTTGTTACTGGTTCTAAAATAAGTATAAGTTAAATAAAGGTATAAACATAAATAAATATTTAGAATATCTTAAACTATCAAAATAAAATTTCAAAATTCGTTCTTGGGTAAATATTTAGGATGGTTCATTTAAAATAGGAAAAATGATAGAACTGGTTGTTCAACAATTATTAAATATTATAACTTTTTAAACGCTTACGTGATTATTCCTATCATAGGACTTGTTCTATCCGTCACTGAACACTGGTTAGCCGCTGCTTGTTCCCTTGTTGAGCTCGGTAGTTGGTGTCCAAGTAGGTTCTTTGTATCCGCGAAGGTTAGGAAACCACCGTAATTAGTTAGAATGTTTCTTTTTCTAATTACGTCTGGAATATCCTACTGACTGCGCCAATTTTAGATTTGGTTTCACCAAATTCACTTTTTTAAAAAAATATTTATTACAAAAAATTCATATGTTTAAGTTACAAAGACAATATTATAGGTATGAAGTTAAATGAAGATAATGAACACTGAGAATTGTTTTCGGTTACATTTATAAGGTAAAAATGCTGACGCTATGTCATCAGTTTTCATGTGAACAAAGCGTCTACGTGATTTCTAAGAATTCTAGGAAATTGTAATATGATACTTGTGTGAAGTCAATTACGGTTCAAGCACCTATGGTAACTTTAACGTGTAAATTGTAAGTTAGTGCACTTCTCATATAACATATTCATATATTTGTTTATAAGTTTTCGGTGGCACTAAATGTGTGAGGGGATTTCCGGGAATTCGTCCTCGTAGTTGATATCTGATCCCTGTCGGAATCGATGGTAGAATGACGATGTTTCGGCAGAGTCGCATCTGCCCTCTTCAGGTCGGTTCGCATAATTCTCGTACCCTCATGCTTTCGGTTCTAGTTACTTGAAAACTAAGATTTACAGTAGTACGCGTAGTACGCGCGCTGTTATATAGCCGCGCGGCTCGACGCCTATCGGTTGGCATCGTGAACGGCTGCGTGTGATTAGCCCTTGGCGATCAGTGGCCACGCCACCCGCTTGTTGATTGGTTATTTCGGCTTTAGTTGTTATAGGACGGGTCCGGGCAGGTACGGTGTTTAAAAGAATTTTCCAACAATTCGATAAGTTCTGGATTTCATTGCGTGCGCTTAGACTGTGAGGCCTCTTCGCTATTTCAATTGCCTCTCTTACGAGTCTTGATTTCGGGTGTTCTATATTTGCCAGTACTCTGGTGTTCTCAAAGTCTATTCGGTGTGACGTCGTGTTCCGCAATGGATGTTGTTTTTCCTGCCTTCTTATGGCGTTCTGGTGTTCATCACGTCTAGCTTGAATTCTTCTGTTAGTTTGCCTCACATAGGTTTTATGGCAGTCTGCACATGGAATCTCGTACACTCCCTGTTGTTCTAAAGGGATCCGCGTCTTCGGAGTCCTCAACACCGTGCTTATTTTTCTGTCTGTACTGAAAATAGTATCGATATTGTGCCTCCGTAGATGTCTTGCAATACTGTCCGTGGTAGCCTTGACATACGGTAAATAAGCCTTGGTTATTGGTGTCTCATGCTCCTCGTCTGTTTGTCTCGGTTTTGACTTTAGGGCTCTTTGTATATTTCGGTCTGTAAATGCGCTTTGTCTCAGAGCTGTTTTAAAACTGTCAATTTTCTGTTTGATGTTATCCTGGTCAGCTGGTCTTTGTGATCTGGTTACTACTGTCTTGACGACGGCTTGTAGTTGGGCTGTTTTCTTATATTAATCCCATTATTTGTAGTAAAGCAACATTTAAGTGGAGTTATACTTTTTTTGTTTTCGGGATAGTAAAACATCCAACAACAGGTTCAAAACCCAACTGTAGTGTCCAAATGGAAGTATTCTTTTAGAATGTTTGTATTTGTAATGTAAATGTAAACGCAAATCTTTACATTTGTGAGTAAATCTAAAAGGTACACACATTACAAGAATTTGTTACCCATTTATAAAATTTGTTAGACATCGCACACATTGATGTGCATTAGTTTATGACAATATGTTAAGACTCTGACGGAGAAAGTTCCGTCTAATTGAGCACTTAGCTCGAGTACACCAAATATCGATTGATAAAGATCACCAATACAGTAAAAACTAAAAATGAACCAGTTTATTTTTGAAGATTACGTTGAGACATTTAGCCATAGTAGCTGTCATTTACCTATAAGAAACACGTAAAACGAAACGAACACGAAAGCCCCCAAAGGTGACTCGCAAAATAGGGTACTAGAATCTGGGCTTGGTCATAAGAATTTAGTAAGATCGACTTTGTTATAATCATTAAGGAGACTTTCATCTGAATTATCCCAATTTAATGAAAAGTGTTTTAAATGCAACTGCAGCAATTCTAAATTTTAATGTGCCGCAAATCAATTCGCGTTCAAAAATAAAAAAAATATGCTATCAATTTTTATTGCAATGGCTAATATTATTTTTCCAAATAGGTTCTAATATTTATTTGGGTTGTGTTCCACTATTTTGTTAGATATGATTAGTGACTTCATTGATTATGTAAGTTAAATATGCACTATTTATCTAAAAAATAAGCCTAAACTTGATTTCTTCTCTACCAGATAATTCGCTTAAACTCTCCTTTAATCACTTGAAGGCTAAATATGTTCAGCGTAATCTCTAGGTAACTAAAGCTTCTGGTTCACAACGCCTGTTACTAATCAACGGTTTCTCGAATATTGGAAGATCATTGGATTATGGTACCTAAGAATAGAAAACGGTTTTAATTAGCGACTAATTCAGATTGTGCCAGGATGAGCGTGATAAATCTGAAAGTAATCAAATTGACTTGTTGATTATGCCATCTAGATCTCTCACAGGACATGTGTGCGACATTATGGATAGACGAGTGCAAAATTTACCCCCCATACTCTACGAACTCAGATAATTTAATGAGTATACTGTCCCGCGAGTATTAATTTTTGAATGGAACAATATATCCATCTCGAACAAAAACCACGTAAACTATGGTTAATAAAGTTAGTTTTCATATAAAAATGGCTTTTTGTTTTGTATTCTGCCTTATTTAAAAGATATTTCTATTCTCTATGCAACGCATTTTTATTTTCTAAAATACGAATTATTGCCAACCATTTTACTGTGAATCCATTATTTATATGTTTAAAAAAATCATTTATGTATATAGCGACAGCAAAAAACAGGATATCAGTTTTATGGTTATCACTAGCAAACATTTACGAACAGAATGGAAAATTGGTAAATCGTTTTGTTTTGGAATGTTGGCTATAACTCAAGTCAATGTTTTGAAAATTGTCTAATTCGTCCATTGATACAAAAAAGTAGTTATACTCTTCGAAGCAGAACAAGATACTTAAACATATCGTTATCTCAATAATGCGATATGCAAAATGTACCTAAGAGAATTAGTGGAAAATTTTCAAAGAATTAGAAATGTATTGTATTAATTATCTAATGCTCTTGATCGCTCCAAGCATATCTTATTTGTAGTGCAAGATCCCAGAGCCGCCAGACGTTACTTATTTTCTCAAAGATTGACAAAGTAGTGTTAGTAGATACTCTTAGGGTATGCATTCTTGCTAGCTTGGCTTGTTCGTGCCTTTCCAGGTACCAGGTATTTAGGGTCGGTAAAAACTAATCCTACTTTTCAATTCTCAGGGCGGATTTTTATGTATGTATTAAAAGATATGACAGAAATTAATAACCCAAACTGCTAGATGCTTCCCATAGGACGTAACTTTTGCCGGACGCTTCAAAGCTCCCTATAATACAATGTAACTTTAGTTATATTCTCAGTTATGAATTTTTTATATGATACTCAAGGAACTGTCTTTTGTAACCTGCCAGAAAAGTTTCATTGGTCAAAGAACACTTTTGAGCTCGCTACGACCATGAGTTTGAGGTCTCCATTCGTTTCTCTATGCCACTCGTAAATCTTACTTATTCTACGTATGCGTATGTTCTTGTTTGCGTTAATATAATATCTTCTGCACATACTTAATACTTATTAAGTATATAATATTCTGCAGCACATGTTTTAAAAACTGGGAACACAATCTGTTTGTATTGTGAAATGCTAAATTATGTGATAAAATAACTACTTACAGAATACCATATAAACTGTATTTGGTATTATAATACTAACTTTCTTCATTCAATTACATACATTTTAATCTTCTGACATACAAATGCATAATTATTTTTTGTTCATTTCAAACATCTTGTAACAATATCTTCGCATTAATGTTGTAACTTAATTTATAAAACATTATTAAATTTATTTGGTGTTTGAAATTGAGTGAATAAGTATATATTATTATCATTTAAAATAAAGGTTGTAGGATTCAATCATTGAGTTATTACCTATTTAAAATAATGTCTTAAAATTACTTTCTTCTCTATTATCAAACTTCATTATATATTTAATTATTACATCCATAAATTAAGGTTCACCTTATTCTACTATTAAAGAATAACAGAAAATACGTCAGTAAATCTCCTAAATAAAACTGTCAAATTTGGGCATCTGACGTGTAAACTCTTGCAAAAAAAAACAGGTGTGCCTGGTGGGCTATTTGCCCAATGAAACTGGTCTGGCTGGTTATAAAAGATATTCAAATAGTTCCCTGAGTATATAAATAAAATTCAGAACTGAGAATATAAGTAAAGTTACATTATATTATCGGTAGCTTTAAAGCATCCGGCAAAAGTTAAGGCCTACGGGAATTGTCCGGCGGTTTCGATTATTAATTTCTGTCATATACTTTTAAACATACATAAAAATCAGCCCTGACAACTGAAAAGAAGTAGGATTAATTTTTACCGTCCCTGGTACCCCGAAAATGACCAACAAGTCAAGCTAGCAAGACAAGTATCCATACCCTAAGAGTACCTACTAACACTACTTTGTCCAATACATTTCATCTTTGAGAAAATAAGTAACGTCTGGCAGCCCTGAGATCTTACTCATTAGTCAGTTAGTTAATTGGCATATTAGTTTATAACAGTCTCCCTAATTTGTTTCCTTATTATTACGTGGTGTATGAACAATTTGATGACAGTGTGTATTTAACTGTATTTTACCTATTCTCATTTTTGCCTGATTTTCAGTTATAAACCTTGGTATTTGATAGCCTTCTTGTATTAGTTTATGTTTACATTTCATATTTTTTAATTCGACATGAACAATTGGGGCATCGTTATTACAACAAAGGAAAATTCTAGAACTAAATTATTTTAAGGATCGTTATTACTTTTAATGTTGCAAATCAAAGTTACATATCGTTTATATCAAATCGGTTTATAAAGCTATTGACCTGTTAAACCATTTCTCATCCATTATACCTATTGATTGCGTTTCCGATGACCCCTTCCATTTACTTGTCACTAAACGTCTTTTACACAAAGCATTATTCAATCTTGATTCCGTTATTCACGCTATAGGTAAACAGGTAATGCATCTAATGCATACTACTCCTCTCAAGTAATTAATGGAGGTGACTTAATGGATTTAAATCAATATTAAGCATTTGGTACGACAGACAGGTATGTCCCAGTTCAATTACCTTAGATTTCTGATCGGAATTATCGAGGTCCAGCCGGATATGCAAGTTTTGTCAACAAGTTCGTTAGCTATGCTAATCAAATGATTATATCATGATATGGCTTTGTCAGTGAATTGATGGTGCAACTATGTGGAATACAAAATGTGTTCAGTTGTGATTCAAGTCATAAGTTTGTTTTAAACTAAAATCATTAACTCCTTTTTTTAGGGTTAAATCGTCATTGCGGAATTTTCAAAAGTAAATAGTTTAAATGTTTGTGTATATTTTAAATAATTTGGTCAGTATAAATATTCTCTATTTAGAAGGTAAAATTTATGAAATTCCTTTTGTGAATCCTAGAGTAAACAAAATGCGATATGCCGATATACTGAATACTATATGACAAATTAACAAAATTGATAAATTAGTTTTTTTAGTGTCGACGGTGAAGTTTGTTGACCTCCAACATTATTTCACTACCATATAGGTTATAAATATTATAAATTTTAATTGCTACTGCATATTTTAGTTCAACAAAACTCGTTAATTTGTAAGCTATGTTAAGTAAGATTGTAAACAGGAATATATACAGTTTTTATACTTTTGAACTTCAGTCACACCCAAAGGAACATCCGTGGATATTAATTGCATAATTATTTAAAATTAAGAAGACACATTCTTACCCAAACCATTTTTCATTTCATTTGTCAAAAAATTTTAAATAGAACATTTTCGTATCTACTGTATTATCCCCAGGTCCCTTTTTATCTTACTTCCCAAAAGCAGATTATTAATTCACCCTGATTTTTTGTTTTTTTTTTGTGAATGTTACCTGATTTCTTCTCCGGGTGGGAACCCATATGAATAAGTATTTTTGAAGCGGAAGCTTTTTTAACGGACGTCCGCTCGTATACATATGAAAATAGATGAGTAGGCTAATGACCTTACTATTAAAGATCGAATAAAAATTAACGGCATAGCATGTTCGGCATGTAACTTAATAGACACGGAACAGAGAGGAATTTACACACTATCCGACATTCTGTTGAACAGTCGCCCACAGACAAATGTATAATAGACCACCAGATGGTGACAGATTTTGATCCACCACTTTCCCGCTTCTGCCAATAACAATTGTTGAATATATTAAGGAGAAATTTGCTAGAGAACCGCGTTGCTTCTTCCATTTTCTATAAAAAATGGTTTGGTCCGAATTTCGGGCCTCTGCTGTGAAATGAATTCTACTCGTATGATGCATCAAGATACGATATGCATCAACGTGGCATGTGGCGAAAGGGTTGAGATAAGGACGTGATACTGTAAGGAAACCTAACCATATGGCTATGATTTCCTGCCTTCTGCCAAACCCAGAAAACAAATGGTCTTGGTCTTTTGCAAATGTTATACCAATGTTGTTGTGGACTGCTCTGGGTACTAACTTTCGTTTTTGCTTTTGGCAGTAACGAGAAAAGCATGGCCATATGGTTATGTTTCCTTAGAGGACCACGTCTTTATCTCAACCTTGTTGCTACATCCGATACCTAAGCATATCATATTTTAATGTTTGGTTGCACTATAGAATTCATTTTCAACGTTCTTCGAGGCAGAAGCGAGAAAGTGGTGAACAAAAATCTAACAAGTTTATAAGTGAATTCTAAAGACGGAAAGTTAAAATGTTTAAAAACTCATTTGTAGAATTCGCTGTAGTAAAAATTCCACAAGCTTATTAGTTTATCAATGATGGAAAGCTAAACAAACGGAGGTGAATTTTGCACTATGTATAAGGAGATCGAAGACGATTACGACAGACTTTCCAAATACCTAAAATTTGTAAATCGGATATCTAAACCGTTTTATCTAAACAAACCTAGGAATTTTGATTAGTTAAAATTTTAATGAATTTTTATCATTAAGAGCATCATCTTTGATCGCCACAGCATCTCCAGTCACTTAACTCATACATAATTAAATATTGTCTCACTAATTCCAAAATTATTTTATCATGTATTTTAAAAATAATAATTCATATGACAAAATGAATCTGAAGTGGTCATACAAAACCCTCCGACGTCATAGGAGTTCTAAGGCATTGACATAGAGGTACCGGTACCATGGTTGCCAACATTTTTGAAGACTCGAAAAGCTCGTATTTTGCCGGAAGTTCTGATAAAACAATCGTGCCTAACAATAATTCAATAAACTATTACTATTTGACTAAATAATTCAATATAATGGCAATTACAAAATTAAAATGATAGTTTGTTTTAATACCTAATTTATACAAAAGATAGATAGACTAATACACTTTAGATATATACTGAAATTTTAATCACTATCAGAGCATTTGTTTTGGCGCTTGATTTGACAAACAGGAGCATGTTATTGTGTAGTCAATAAAGTGGTCATTATTACTATTGATAACTTATGTAGCATTTGAATTGTCATGAGAAACTAATATCTGTTAATGTGTAGTTCATCTCAAATTTGGTCGAATGTGAAAGTCAAATATAATTCATTCATTTGGCTGAATATTTCTCCACTTACCATCCATTTTCTGAGCGAAGTATTACTCTAAATAATAACTGCAACAGGCAAGTACTGTGGAATCAGTTTCTGTAAGTTTTGACAGGGCAGTATTTACAACATGTAGCTTGAGATGATAATATGGGGTCATTTATCCGAAAGGCTTTCTTGATTTTTTTGGCATCCATAATAACAATTTTTCGGTAAATAATAAAAATATTGATGTGCTCATTTTTAATTATAAAAACTTTAGAATTATTTTGATAATTTATGCTTTCAAAGTTCACTTTGCCAAGTTTTTTGTATTAATATTACAAAATGATTGTTTGAGTCACAAGTAAAATTTCCAAGATATGATCATATACCAAAAGTGACCAAAATTATCATACAAATACAACTTAAAACGTACAGTTGACAACACTGAATGGCACAGACAACGTAGTTTTCCAACTAGCCCGGGATTGCGCCTTGTCTAATTTTGTGGAGGAATTTTCTTTGTGTTTGCCGCTAAAAATGCCGGATAGGCTACGTGCCTGTAAATATAAATCAACCTTAAATGGTATGCCCTATATTTGGTGCTCTATTGCTCTTTACGTTAATCTGCTGTCACTTTTTGTCTATTTCTGACAGTAGTGTTGTCAATTATTGACCAACTTCTGCGATGAGAACAATATAATCACTAAATAAGAAGGCATTCAGCGTTTTATTTGGGTTCGCTTATATTCTTGCCAGTACAACATGTTGAAAGCGTCATTTAAAATTTCATTTTCAGGGTTCCGTATATACAATATACGGATACCCTTATAATATCACTCCGGATTTCTGCCTCTGTCACATCACAGTAATTTTCTCCTAAACTACTGAACGGAAGAGGTTGAAATTTGGCATCAATGTATAGTTTGGCGACCCGATCAGGAGAACATATCTTAAATGAAGATATTTTGATTATAGGGGTACTTTTCGGGGGAAAAACTAAAAAAATCGAGCGTTCCCCCCCTGATCGCCGAAACTACAGAGCCTAAAATTTTGAATGAGAAGGGAATAAAGATTGTTGCGCGAACTTTACAGGAAAAATAAGGAGAAACCAGTAATATCAATTTTGGGGGTCAAATTATAGAATTAAATGAAAATTTTAAAATAACAAACTTTTCAAACGCATCTTGTAATATATCAAATGAAAGGTCCCATTCTCAGGAACACAAATATATTTTTTTCACATTAAAAAAAATAATTAAAAAGATATTAACGAAAATATACCAAAATTTACCAATCCCCCCCACCTCTTATCTTCGAAACTATAAAACGTAAAGTTTAAAAATTAGAGGTATAGGGTCTGACCTGAAGCTTACTGGAAAAAATAAGGAGAAACCCCTACTTTTAATTTTGGGGGGCAAATTACAGTGTTAAATGGATCAAGTAATATATCAAATCAAAGGGCTCATTGTGACGAATACTAATATGTTTTTTTTTTATTTTTTTAAATTAATATTTTAAAATATATTTAAAAAAATATTTAAAAAATTATTATTATTTATTTCCCAGACTATAAGACATAATTTTTTTTGTTTACAGAAAAAATATGAAGAAATCCCTAATATTAATATTGGGGGCCAAATTATAGAATTAAACGGAAATTAAAAAAATATTTTTAATACATAATGCAATACATCAAATGAAAGGGTTTGTTATGAGGAATATAAATACATATTGCTGCAAAGTGCGTGGGTTCAATTTAAAATTATAAAACTAATATTCACTTTCACTTTTCTAGAACTTTATTTACATCAAGTTATACAGAACAACTGATTCACAATAATATTACGAATATGCTCGTCGTCCTTTCTAACTCCACTGCTGCGAGGATGGGTTCTCCATTTAAAATCAACGCCGAATTCTCTAGTGTCTACAGTGTCAATTTTACAGTTATCGAGTTATGATCGAGATAAGTTTTTTTCCCAGCCGAACTATTTTTTATATCCCAGCGATCGTTGTCGTGCTGAAATGAAACAGGGTCAGCTTTGGTAAATTTCGTAACACTGCCCCCCCCCCTTTAATTCTGATCGTCCCGATCAGAAACATCCTTTCCATGGTAGAGAGCAAGTGGATCTAAATAGACCACCTTAAACTTAGCCTTGGGGTTTCGACGGATCCGGTAGACGACTTCATTAAGCCTCTTGACCACCTCGTATGGACCATCCCAGGCGGGTGTAAGCTTTGGGGATTTACCCTTGCTCCGTTGGGGGTTGTACAGCCAGACTTTGTCCCTCTCCTGGAACCCGACTGAATTGGCCTTGAGGTCGTATCGAGTCTTCATCCGGTCACTGGTGGCCAACATCTGCGTTCGGGCTAATTCATGTATTGCCAGCATGTTATGTCGAGCTGGTCGGCATAATCGTCGATGTCTTGGGAAGATCCTTCGGGGGAGCTGTATTATTATGTACGTCAGAGCGATATGCCAACAGGAATAGGGGAATATACTCACCCCAATCACGCTGGTTATTGCTGACGACCTTGGATAGGTGTTGTTCCAAGGTCCTGTTGAGTCTTTCCACCATTCCGTCTGACTGTGGGTGTAATAGTGTTGTTCTCGTTTTCCTGATCCCCAACATCGTGCCGACCTTCTGGAATACATTCGATTCGAAGTTACGCCCCTTGTTTGAATGTAATTTCATCGGGACGCCAAACCTGCTGAATAGTTGTTCTACTAGCACCGTCGCTACCGTGGTTGCTTCTTAGTTGGGTATCGCATATGCCTCAGACCATTTGCTGAAGTAATCCATTGCGACCAGAATGTATTTGTTCCCCCTCTCAGACTCGGAAAACGGGCCGGCGACATCGATGGCAATTCTCTCAAATGGGACGCCCACATTGTACTGCTGCATTCTGCCCTTGGTTTGGGTCTTCAGGCCCTTACTGGCTGCACAGGTGGCACATTTGCGGCACCAAGCTCTGACGTCTGCGAAGTAATTCACCCAGTAGTACCGCTGGCGAACTTTGTCTAGGGTTTTATTCATGCCCAGGTGGCCTCAGGTAATTCCATGATGTACTTCGGTCAGGATGGCTGGTACCTTTTTCTTCGGTACTACCAGTTGGGACTTGGTTTCTCGACCATCAGCGCTTTCCCAAACTCGCTTGAGCATTCCATTGTCTACTCTTAGAGTCCCATTGAGCCCATAACGATTTCAGCACGTCGGAGTATCTAGCTACCTCGTCCCATCGTGGCCTGACTTCCCCTCTCGTTTTGAATGACCCGATTGGTTCGATGTCTGGATCAGCCATTTGGTCCTGGATGCACTATTCCGTTGTCCAGTCTTCATTGGCCTGCACTCGGATCTGCCTGATGGAGATACCCTCTCGCTGTTCCGTCTTCAGACAATGTCCGCATTCTGCTCTACAGGGTCTTCTGGATAGGGGGTCGGTATCCACCTTGAAATCGTATTGCTGTAGTTTCTCCATCCACCTGGCCAGTTGTTCTTCCAGTGTCTTCATCTCCAGCAGCTATTTGAGGGCGGCATGATCTGTCCGGATTAAGAAATGACGAACATAAAGGCTTTTTGTGGAAATGGTCTACAGCCCTTATTATTGCCAGAAGTTCTTTTCTGGTGACGCAATAATTTCTTTCCGGTTTCGAGAATCCACGGCTGTAGTACTCGATCACCCTCTCTTCACCATCTTGCACCTGGGATAGGACGGCACCCAAACCTGTGTTGCTGGCGTCTGTGTCTAAGTTGAACTTGCCGGACTGTGTAGGAAAGGCTAGGATTGGGCTGGAACATAGTGCTGCCTTCAGTTGCCTGAATGATGTTTCGCAATCCTGATTCCAAAGGAAGGTCTCTTTCTCAGTGGTCTGCCGATATAGAGGCGCGGCAATGGTGGCAAATCCCTCAACAAATCGCCTGTAGTAGGAACAGAGGCCCAAAAATCTTCGGAGTTCATGAACCAACGGGAGCCTGCTAGTGTGGTCAAAGTGTCATCGATTCGGGGTAGTGGATAGCTGTCTTTATTCGTGACGTCATTCAGCTTTCTGGTGGATGGGTGGCTCAATGACCCCATTTTGTAACATGGACTCGATGTTTTCCTCGACTGCCTGTTGTTGCCCCAATGGTAGTCGTCTAGGTGGTATTCTGATGGGTTGAGCCTTTCCGGTATCTATTAGATGCTGGATGATGTTGGTGCGACCGGTGGATTCATCTTGACTGTTAAAAATTTGCCAGTGCTTTGTGATAAATTGCTTGGCTTTCTTCTGGTTCTCTGGCGTCAGGTGTGTCCAATGGTCAGCAAACGTTGTAGGAACTCTTTACTGGGCTCTGTCTTCTTCACCGACGTCTGGTACTCTTCTTCGCAATTGATGATGGTGTCTACTGGCTCGAAACAAGTTATCTCTTGACCATTGGCAATTCTGATGTCATTGTTGGACAAATTCAGGACTCTGATTGGTATATCTCGTCCGGTTTTAACTATAGCCCGCCCAACTAAGTAGTCATGAGCTGAGTGTACGGGCTCCACCATTCCAACGCAGCTCCCAGCATTGCTGTCTAGCTGCCCATGAATAATCTGTTCCGTTTGACCGGGAATTCTACCGAAGACTTTGCCACAATTTTTATGGAGGTGACTGAACTTTTGACGGACCGTGTCAATACAAATTCCTCATTTATGAACCGAAAAACATCATATCTCGGGTCGAACATAAATCCATGCTGGCTAATTAGGTGCATTCCCAGTATAAAATCGTCCTCAATATTCGCTACCAGGACCCTATGCCAGATCATGTTTCACGACATCTGTCTCACCCTGTATTGACATGAACTCGCTGGTGACTGTTCTGAGCTGGATGTTATTGGTAACTGGCCGAATTTCTGATGCTCTCAAAACCCTGGACTTGGCAATGGACACAGCGGCGCCGGTATCGATGGTGATGGTAACTGCTCGCCCATTGATGGTGCCTCTGATGACAAGGCTGCCGCTATCTCGGCAAAATCCCCGGATGGATACTGTCCTGGGGGCTGGTGGAGGGTGAGTCAGCATTCGCCCCCTTATGCTGACTGGTTGGAGTTTTCACTGGTTGGTAAGGTCGGTTTGTTGGCTACCACTTGTTGGTGATCGTTCCGGTAGCCTTACTCGGCAGTCCCGTTGGAAGTGTCCTGTCCGTCCGCAGCGGTAACATGCCCCTCTGGTGCCAGTTCTTTAAGCCCATTCTAATATTTTGTTTAGACCAGCCAGCAGTGCTTGAAATGGTGATTCTGACTCTTCCTGGTTAAAGTAAACTGCTTGTACCCTCGGCTTGGACATGTTCATGACGGCCTCTACTTCCAAAGCCCGAAGTAGAGCTTCATTACTTTTCTTGACGCAACTTAGTCTTACATTTCGTTGTACTTCCACATCTCTGATACCGTTTATGAAACTCTGTGTTGCCAACTGGTCATTCGTTTCCTCTGGCAGGTCTGGGTAGGACAAGTGAACTGACCGTATAATCTCTGCTTCGAATTCTTGGAGGCTTTCACCGGATTTTTGCGTTTTTCCACTCAGTTGGACTTGGTATACCTGGCTCAAGGATTGATTGTCATATCGTTTGACAGGGTTGGCGATGATCTTGTCGAAATTACCTTGTTCATCGACTGGAATGCTTTAGAGTAGTTCTAGTGTCGGACCTCTTAACGAAATTACCAGAGACGTGGATTTTTCTTGGTTATCCCATCCATTAGCTATAGCCACGGCTTCAAATTGTCGTTTATACATGGGCCAAGATGAGCTGCCATCAAATGTGGGTGGTTTGCTAACGGAACCTTAGGTACTCACGGTGTTCTGGTATTTTCCTCTCTGTAAGTCCTGTTGCATTTTTTGATTTCTGTTTCTACCTTGTTTTGAATAGCACTGATTTCAAATTTCACCTGGCTCGGTAGGGAATTCATGTCATCTACTTTGGTTTCAAGGGCCTCCACATTTTTTTAGGATCTTTATGTCGTCGTTTATCT
Source organism: Octodonta nipae (assembly GCA_034190945.1). NCBI lineage: Eukaryota > Metazoa > Arthropoda > Insecta > Coleoptera > Chrysomelidae > Octodonta > Octodonta nipae. The sequence continues at coordinate 160,856,006 of CM067216.1, read as the reverse complement.
CTTTTATATCTGATTCCACTATTTGCATTCTTTCATTAACTGTTTCATTCACTTGTGATACTATTTGCATTAATTGCTCAAATTGTAGTTGCCTTTTTTCTTCAGTTTAGCCTTGTTTTTCTGCAAATTTCGAGAATAATCCTTTCATTAAATTTTGTTGTTTTTCTTCCATGGCAGTGACAAGATTTTATTTTGTTTTGAGTTTGCTTTTCATTGTAGAAACAAAATTTTTTTGTTCGCTTTTCATCGTGAAAACCAGATTTTGTTGTTCGCTTTTCATCGTAGTGACAAGATTTTCTAATTCCATTTTACGTTTTCCATCGATATTAGTGACAAGATTTCCTAACTCAACTTTAAGTTTATTATCAAAAGATTTCATTAACCTTTGTTGAATTTCTTCTTGAAGTTGTTTTTCCTTCTTGTCACATTTTTCTAGAATCTGGGCTATTTTTTTGTCTAGTCCCCCCGTAACACGCTTGACTATTTTTTTGGTAGTTTCGTCCACTTTTTCCATGCTAAGAGTTTCCATAAATCAAATTACGATTTTAGCTGCAGTTAATCCCAATTTGCTGTAAAGTCCGTGGGTTCAATTTAAAATTATAAAACTAATATTCACTTTCACTTTTCTAGAACTTTATTTACATCAAATTATACAGCACAGCTGATACACAATAACATTTGGAATACGCTCGTCGTCCTTTCTAACTCCACTGCTGCGAGGATGGGTTCTCCTTTTCAAATCAGCGTCGAATTCTCTAGTATAATCCAGTGTCAATCTTACAGTTGTCGATTTATGATCGAGATACGTCTTTCTCCCGTCCGAACTTTTTAGCTTTTTTTATATACCAGCGATCGTTGTCGTGCTGAAATGAAACAGGGTCGGCTTTGGTAAATTTCGTAATAATATTTTTCATATTTTTAAAATTAATTGTTTACAAGATGTTAACATAAAGATATAAAAAATTCTCATTTCTCGCTTTATTTCTGAAATCATACTACCTAAAATTTTGAAAATAATTATGGGTACTGGGTCTGACTTGAAATTTATAAGAAAAATTATTAGAAAACCCCCGTATTAATTTTAGGTACAAATTATACAATTAAGTGGAAAATAACAATTCAATTTTCAAACGCATCATATCAAATAAAAGGCGCATTATGTGAATTACAAATATATCATATTTTTAAACCATTTGTTAAGTTATTAACAAAAATATTTAACATCAACTTAATTCCCACTTTAGAAACTACACTATTTAAATTTTAAAAAACATATTTTATTTGTATTTTTAAATAATTTGAATAACAGATTTAATTATTTATAATTTACAGCTTGACCTATTTTGCCCTTTATCTTCCACTCTACAGAGCGTCAAAATTCAGACAGAAGATTATAAAAGGTTTCCGTTAAAGTTTATTAGTAAAGTAAAACTCTAATGTTAATTTTTGGGGGCCAAATTAGAAAATTAAATACATATGTAAATAAAAAGTCTATGTGTGGAAAATCAATGTGTACATTTTTTATAAATTTAAAACGCTTCCTTTAAAAGATACTGGGGTAAATATAAGAAAATGCACTCATTCCCTGCTTGTATGAAACTGGAATGTCCGAATCTTGAAGGTGGTACGGAACCCTTAGTATGCGAGTCCAACTCGCACTTGTCCAAGTTATTTTTTTTGTAATATGTTCCTCTGTTGTTTTCTTCGTCATTTCTTACGCTATTTCGTCATCTTATCAGGCACTATCGTCCTATATTTCTTTCAAGTATTTTTGTCTTTTCTTCTAAACCGACGTTGATTCATTTTCTTCCTTTATTGACGCTTCCTTTTTCATTGAGTTTTTATTGTCATATAATTTCAAATAGAATATTTTATTGTATTATCCCCAGCCAATTTTTTAACTGAATTCTGAAAAGAAGATTATCAATTCAGGGTGATTTTTTTTATATGTATGTTATATGATTTCTTCGGTTGTGAAGCAATTTGAATAATTATATTTTTGTTTATTAGAGTATAATTTCAAATTTGAGAAAAAATTCTATTCGTAAAGGGATGAAATTTGAGGTTGAACACATACCTAAATGGTATTTTTCTCCAAAACCCCTCCTGATTTGATTTTTTTTTAAAATTGCAGTATATTAGAGAAAAACCTGAGATTATCTCACATATTCTTCTTGTTATGTGTAAATTTTCAGAAAATAGCAGAAAAAGCCAATATACATAAATCATCATCGAAGTGTCTTAACTGACGTTTCATCATAAATGTTTAATTTTGGAACGTAATAGCCCGGGAAAATATTCTATGTACATTAAAAGCATTAAGGTCGTAAGTATGTATAATTAATTTTATTAAGCATATATTCGGGTGATTAAATCAAAGAGTACCAAGCTCATTTTGTTTTGTAATGTACCTGTTGACTGCCGATATCTTAGAGCATTTACTTTCTAGAGATAGCTTGCAGTGCACAAATGTCGTGGTAAGACTAAGGAGAGAGGACAATAGAGAGGGCTCGGACTCGGTTGGGAGCTGCTTCCAATGAAATATGTTCAGCATGTTGTTTATTGGCTGCTTCCACCCACTAAGTGAAATAGCCTCTTACTGTCTCTATTGCCCTCTGTTTCTAGCCTTGCCACGATTTTATGGTTGACAGGCTATATCTAGATGGTAAATGATCTAAGGCCGATATACATGAAAATTTTTCAGTTTTGTGATGACGGGGCTTTAAGTTTTTCCAATTCCCCGCACAATAGAAAATTGGTGACAACAAATGTCAGGCTCTAAACTGATATTCGGTGCTATCAAACCCAGGGCAACCGAAATCATAACGTAATAGCAAAAGTGATAAAAATTATCTTAATTAAACATATTTTTGGTTTATTAAGTAAACGCGTACCAAGTTCGTGTAACTGCTCGTGGTCTAGTAAAGTCATATAGACAAACTAATAAAATAGGTATCTAGATATCTTCCTACTATAAGTAATTTAGGAATAGGTAGATATAGATGTGAAAATATGTAGGTAAGTATTAGTATATAGAAAAGATTTTATAAAAAAAAATTGGTACCATGTACTTACTGTTACTTACGTATCTAGCCTGCCTAATACAAAACCATAAATAACTGACTATATCTACCTACCTATAGGTAGAAACAAAAGCCCTAATTTTCTATCGGTACCTACACATACCTGTTATCTGCTTAGATTTCTGAAATTTAAGAACAGATCTCTTTGTATTAGAAGGAACTTATAAAAGTTTATTTCTCTTTATCTTACACTAATACCTACTTATTGCCCTTGATATTTTTTTTGTTTTTTTTTTTTGTATTTCAGCCATTACAAATGGATATACACGTCATGACAAATAGAAAATTAATTACAATTGTAATGTACATATAAACATATACACACATATATATACATACATATGTACACATATATACACATATATACCAATAAGCATTACAGAAGTTACACATACATATTTAAAAACAAATTTTAAAAACGAATTTTTAAAAACAAATTTAGAACATAATAGAATCTTCTCAATACCCAGAAACAGAATAGTAACATTTTTCTAACAACATTTTTTTAAAGTAAATTTTAAATTTCCTGCCAGTGAGTATTTTCAATTTATTAGGTACATGATTAAACAATTTTGTGGCAAAAAAGTAGGACGAATTCTCATACAATGTGGTGTTATGTTTTTCTACTCTGTATTCATCATTATTCCTAGTAGGGTAATTATGGACACTGGAGTTTCTAACAAAATTATTACTATTGCTTTTTACAAATAAAATACATTTAAATATAAATATGGATGGTACTGTCAAAATATAGTATTCTATTAATGAAGGCCTACATGAGTTAGTGTAGTTTAAGTTAAAGATTAGACGTAATAGTCTTTTTGTGCTAGAAATACACGGATAGCGTAAGGAGAACTACCCCAAAGCATGATATTATATGAAAGATGGCAATAAGCGAGGCTATAATAAATGTTTATAAGATAGTTTGTTGGTAAAGTATATCTTAGATTGATTATTGCAAAGTAAGCATTGTTTAGTTGTTTGCAAACGTGATTTATATGAGAGATCCATCTTAAGTTGTCGTTTACATAGACACCCAAAAATTTTGTTTCCAATTTTGTGTCTACTTCGATATTATCTATATTAAATCTAAGTGATGGGGTATATTTCCTATTATAAAATGTTATGCCAACAGTCTTGTCAATGTTTAAAACAAGGTTGTTTTTACCACACCAGTTTTTAAAAACTTTGACAATGTGACACATTTTTGCTTGTAATTGCTCAGGGTTCTTTGCTGAGACCGCTATAGATGTATCGTCAGCAAAAAGCACAATTTTTACGTCATGTAAGTTCATATTGAGAGGCATATCATTTATATATAGTAAAAATAAGAGTGGACCCAACACAGACCCCTGTGGAACACCCATATTTAGCTCATGCATTTCTGAAGTTGTATCATGCATTTTGACACAAATTTCTCTATTTTTTAAGAACGACATAATGAATAATAAAAAATCACCTCTAAAACCTAATCGGTGCAGCTTATGCTCAAAAAAATTGAAATTTAATGTTCACCCTTGTCCAAGCTTTTGTACACATAACTGAAAAAATCACAAGTAGCACTTTCAGTGGATTTAGTTTTAAGGAAACCATGCTGAGCATCAGTTATAGTGTTGTTTATGTTTAGAAATCCAATCATACGGTTGAAAATGATTCGTTAAAAAATTTTAGATATACTACTGGTAATAGCAATAGGTCTATAATTTTGTATGTTAGAACGATCACCTTTTTTATAAACAGGCACAATAGATGCAACTTTCAAAAACTTAGGGAATGTTGCTGACAAAACCGATAAATTTATAAGATAAGCTATTGGATCAGCAATATGGCCACTCACTTTTTTTTAAATTTTTGTGGTTATACCATCTAGCCCAGCATTTATTTTATTTTTTAGCTGCCTTATTACATTGGTGACCTCACCAGCTGTACTAGGTTCAAAAAAGAAAGAATTTATTAGAGGATTTGTTGCAGTACAATTTTTTGACAGATTGTTTCCAAAATGATTATTAATTGTTTTGTTAGCTACATTTGAAAAATAGTTGACAAATAACTTAGCTACATCAACCGGTTCACATATTGCGTGATTATTTGCATCGACTTTGAGAGTAATTCTGGCATTAGTGTTTATATCTTTCCCAATTTTTTTGTTTACAATATTCCATATTTTCTTTTGTTTATTAGAGGAATTTTCAATATTTTTTTTAAAATGTTGCTGTTTGCTAACAGTAATTAGTTTAAAATATGCCTGTTTTAAATCTTAATTTTATATTGGAATCACCTGTTTTTTTTTCAACAACCAGAAAGTATCTTTAACTAATTTGCTAGCAACTTTAACCTCTTCTGTTACCCACCGACTATCAGCTTTATTAGAATTTGAAACCTTAATATTTATTAACGGGCAGTTATTAAATCCTTTGACCATTTTGTGTTTGTGTTTAAATAGCGACATCAGAGACGGCAGTTTGTGATGCCAAGATTAAATTTATATGACATTGTACAAACTAAGTAATTTAAAAGATTGTTGATGAGAGTTTGAATTATTTTGCCTGTTCATTGGTTTTTATCTCCATATACAACTTTCAAATACCTATCTGTTGCAAGAAAAGAATTTGGGGAGGGAGGAACAGGCAAAATAATTTAAAAAACTAGCAATGTAATTTTGGGGAAAAACTTCTTGAAGAGCATAAATAAGGCCAGGTATGTTGTTTACCAATACCTACCTGTTCATGGTTTTCGTCGAATTTGACCTTGAAGTCATTAAAATTATTCAGACACCACATTGTCGTCTTTAAAAACTTGCATTAAATTCATATTGACTTATTTTTATATTAATACAATTTGATAATTTTTATAGGACCTTGCAGTGTTTTATGATTTCTAAAAATACAAAGGAGAGAGGCCAAAAGTATAGTTCAGAAAACAACGGCCTAGTAGCATAAAGTGGTAACTGTTTTTAAATTGTTAATCTGTTTTAGATCAATACTGAAAATAGTAAGTGAATAATGAAGCATGATAAACTCATTAATGGTTTCTACAATAATTTATTCAGTATCTCCCGAATTTTGTATGGCCTGAAGTTTTATTTGCTTCAACTGAATTTTTCTAATGCGTTTTTGTCCGGCCTGTCAGAAGCTTGCTATTTCCAGAGTAATATATCAGAGAGCTGACCTATTTCTGTTATACATAAATCTGCGGAAATGCAAAACTTTAAATTAGAATATTTGCCGGGAAATTTCGGCTTTACCAAACTTCAAGGAAACTTCACTTACTTAACTTTTCCCTACCTTATTTTGGGGATCAACATGTAATAAATGTAACAATATATATAGGCCAATCCGGCAACTTTTATTGAAATTCTTCGAGCTAAATGGATCACGGAATAAGAAAACTTTTTTCTGGCATCCAAATTCCGATGAGATGAGAATATATTAGGGATTTACAAGGCAACATTACCAAAACTCGTTATTGGCTCCGTATAAATAAATTCAGTATAATGATGTTTTACAGTTTTAACAGCTTTTTGACAAAGATATATTTGCGACGTACCGTTAATACTTAAAAGATATTATTGATAAGAAACCTCACTATAATAGACTGTATCGATACTTATTACTGGATACAATCATATATATATATATATATATATATATATATATATATATATATATATATATATATATATATTTGTTTTTAAGTTTTCGCGGGCACTAAATATGTTAGGTGGTTCCGAAAATTCATCCGCGTAGTTTATAACTAATCCCTACCGGGATAGATGGTTAATTGACGACGTTTCTGCCCTTATTATCTGCCTTCTTCAGGTCTGTTCGCACAATTCTCGTAGCCTTCTGCTTACGCTTCTAGTTACTCGAATACATTGAGGAACAGCAAAACTTAAAAACCCAGTTTTAGGGTTTGTGATTTGGCCTCATGGGAGGGAACACCTCAATACATTTTTAGAGCACCTTAATAGCATTCATTACAAACTAAAATTTGCTATGGAGGTTGAAGCCAATTGCCATTGCTTGTTGTTCAGGTAAATAGAAAGGAAGATGGAACCTTTAGTCATACAGTATATAGCAACGCAACTCACACCAACAGAGACTTGCTTCCGAAGTTCTTCATTTGTTACTGATCTCTAGATGCTTGCATACCTGCTAGCCCTAAAATCACAATTACACCCAAGATTACACACTTTGCATTCTGTGTTAAACATAACGATAGCAACGATATTTGGGGTTACAAGCAAGAATATGAAATTATAAAATACGATTAAAAAATCTCTAGACAACCATTCCCTAAAATAGTGAAAATCAAGTATGCATTAATTTACTTTTGGTTAAAGTAACTTGCAATTAATGCATTTTTAAAAGTAATTTGATAGAAAATAGTGATAATTATAAAGTAGTCCCTAATTTTCAGTAACTGATACGTAGAGTAAGCATCCAATCCTGCTTCAGGGTCCACAAAAATTTGTATCTAATATTACTTAGGTTTTCTTTCTTTCTCGAACCCAACACCTTGAGATTTATTAAAATTTATTCAGCAAGTAAAAATGGAACGTCTATAAATTCCTAATATGCGAAGAAAACTACAAAACATAAAGTTCTGCGTGATTTCAAAATAACTATCGACATAATCTTTTACTAGAATATTAAAATGTAACTATCAAATGATGATAAGTCACTCAATTTGCTTATACCAAACTTGTATGATCAAAAAGAAAATTCCCAAAACCGAAATAGATGAGATTCAATGCAGAATGAATACACAGGTAATAACTTGTAGGTAATATCCTGTATCTTAAAATAAAAAATAGCAATATCTAGAAGTTTCATTTTCCCTCTAACGTTTTGATTCAGTAACAAATTCAAATACATGAAGGAGTGCGAAAAAAAAACGCCCAATCAACAGGGAACATTTCTGAATTTTTCTATTTTGATTGAATAAAATAATCTCTCATTGAAAGTACAACAGGCTTAAGGCAGTAGCCATAGGTTTGAGGTTTGCATGCTTTCCCAAGTGGCCTAATTCTATTATTAATTCCTCATGAGTTCTTTCGTGAATTCGTGTGTGCTGTAGATGTTGGGCTGTTTTTATGCAGAGGCTAAGAAATTCTTTGTTTACCTCGATTGCTTTTTATATTACTACGATACACGACGAGATGAAAAATATTACTTTTCCATGATCTTCAGATATTAAGGAAAGTTTCAATTAATATATATATATATAGATATACAATGACTTGTTGTTTTTCAGTTAGGAAGTAAACAAAATAGAGTTCATCCATTTTTTTTCTAGCAGTAGATCGTCTAAATTTTTCACACTGAGGAGAGAAATATTTAATTCAAGGTTAAAATATATATATGTTGTTAGACTAAAACTTTATTTATTTTAGTAGCTTTTGTGTTTTCAAACTTTTGAACACAAGGAAGGATATCGTTTATGGGAAGGGCTTTGCATTAGTTGCATTATTCCAAAAATTGTAATATGGAATATTATTTATATGTTTGAGCTATCTAGATGTTACTACTTCACATGACACTGATTCCATACACCATGCAGATGGCTAATTATAAATCGTTTCAGCTTCGTTCCGAACAATATTAGAAGAATATTAAATTTAGAATGGTAAATAAACCATCTTGTAATATGAGAACAAACTACAACTCTCTATTTTAACTAATTTCAAATTTTCTAACCTTTCAAGGCTACAAAATGTTTTATTTGTGGGGGAAACGTGTCATCAGTTTACCTACAAAGAGTTGAGACCTATAAAATATATATTTACCAAGATACTGTAGAAAGTAGACACAAAATTATTTCAAAGTTCAAAAGTTACTTGCAGTAATTAATTCAGTTTAAAATTTAATAGAGCTAACTAAATTTTCAGCGCACGAATTATTAACTATATGTAGGAAACATTAAAAACTTAGTGGTCACCAATTGGTAATAGTAATTAAAATGTTAAGACGCAAAGCAAATTAGCATAGGCACATATTATTGCAATTTAGAGTAAGGAAATGATCCTTGGAATTCTGATTAATAATGAAAAGGAATATAATGATATTAATTAACCCAATATTTTACAACTGGAGCAAAACTATATAGTTCTTCCATATCGTGAGTAATAATGGAGTTTTCTAAGAAATAAAGGAGAAATAATTTTTAAACTAATATCTGTACATTTGTTACTAATATATGTGGTTTATTAATGGTTAATTCACGTTAGCTACTATGGGCGATGAACGTAATGAAGTAGGCGCTGTACTGATAAATTGCTAACATTGCACAAAAAGTATTGAAAAATCTCATGACTCGTGCCAAAAATGTGTAGGGTAGTTTCACTCCACATGCGCCCTAAGAATTAAAGGTCTCCTTGGTATAGGGGGGCAAAAATATGAGGTAAACTGTTGTTCTCACCACTCCGAATCTGAACGCCGGTTATTGTAGAAAAACTATGGCTTGAGAAGGAAAGATATCATTATTGAATTTAAAAGATCAAAAAGTCATTCTACTGGAAGACTGAGTGCATAAATTTACCACTTCTTCAGCTAAACAAGCAAACAATGTGACAATGACGTATCCAACCTCTACATCATGTTCAGCCCTAAGACACCAGAAGGAGCCCGTAGAACAAATACGCCCCTTAGAGTGTGCTTACAATAAAGCAGAGACAACAAGCTTTCATTAAAGATGACAACAACCTTACTTTAAAAATTAAGAAAAATATTTATTTCAATGTTTTTCGGTATTTAATTACTAAGGCTCTACGTTCGTTACAATTTTATTACTCCAATCTCTTCCGAGAAACAGTATGGACGTCTGTAACACCCCACAGTTGTCAACATTTGTAATGCTTTTGAGAGCGACCGATAAATCTATAAAGGAGCTTGATTCCCCCTAAAGTAAGTGGCCAGATACATAATACTAAATGCCTCTAGAAGCGCTGGTCATCTTCGATAAGTCCCAGTTTGAGGCCCATGGGTTACAGAAGCTGGCTACTCTAGTGGTTTTCGATCTATTGCATCGCCAAATAATCGGTCATGTATACGTTCAAACTACTTCTGAAACAAGCTATTTGCCATATAATAGCTGTAGAAATAAACTCCACTTATTTTCGCCACTACCAGACTCATATCTGGGTGTTTCATGAATTCTTGAATAGGATACCCACGGCATGAACAAATAGTGGTTTATGTTAAGCTCTCATGAACAGTTTTGAATCAGCCTCTAATAAGCCTCCTTATATGCTGCATAGTCTCGGCTCCGGCTATATGTTTGGCGCCTTCGTGCAATGTGGATGTAGTGAACACGATTCTACTCATAGTATTCCTTATCACACTTCATACAACAAATTGACATATGTACTAGACGGTATAGTTGAGGGCCAAATGCCTGTACCGACAGCATTTAAAATACTTATTTGGTCCAATAAGCTGCTGAATTAGGCAAACAATCCATCTAGCTATTAATTTGCCGAAACTTGCAATCTTTAATGATTTTTCTAAAGGCATTGTTATCACTGCCATTTCCTTATCTTCATAGGACTTGCAAATGGATTTAATGTATCGCATTCAACAATATCTCGCCACTAGTAGTTGTATGTGTGTTTGTGCTTTTAATTCGAATTAATTTTTTATTAATATACCACAATCGTGAGGTCCACAGTTAGTTCATTGTTATTTATTTTTTCAGTTTAAAATATCATCACCTTAGCATTATTCCGTTTTCCTAGATTTTAACCCCTTGACACCTGATTTTTTTTTAAGGGAAGAAAAAAATATTTATTGATATATTTTATTCAAGAATGACCATATTATCAATATTAGTATGTTACATAGGGTTAATTTTGTTGTTTTTTTATAAAAAAATTGTGTGCATAATTATGCACAATATGTATCAATGGTAAATTTTTATAAAAAAATAATATAATCACGGACCAACCACAACCAACTATCGTCTACGATACATGGCAAATAGAGTTGCCACCTGTACTAAATATATAGTCTCCTACTATATTTTACCCAATTGTACTACATTATTCAGAAAAATAATGTACTATATTTTCATTGCTAATAGCTAATTCAAATGTGGCGTTTTTTAATAACTGTAAGTTGGAACCCATCCATTATCTACCCAACAATAATTTATCAAGACTAATTTACAAGACAACAAATTCATTATCTAAACAACGTGGTGCTAGATTATTTTGCTTTTTCTTCCGACGGGCGTCTTACGACAATCAAATCGACCTTCTCTAAAGCAGGTAATTGTTTTAACTTCCAATTAATGGATTAATTATATGTTAGTGATCTTCTATCTTGTAAAATTAAGTCATCAGAATCATTTATTTTTGTTAATACCCCGCCTTAGGGTGTATCTTTAAATTGGATTAATTCAACATTAGATTCAGGGATAGAAAAATTATGGAGAAAGAAAAAGGTTGTCGGAGAAGATAAGCTTATTTACTGTGGGAATTTTGAGGTAGTTTATGCGGTGAAAATATTCAAGGTACTGCATTAGCACAATTTACATTTTTTGACACCAATTTAATTAATATAAAAAAGTTTTAGGGAAATAACATATATCGTCTTGCATTCTAGAGTAAGTGGAGTCTTGAACAGCGAGTAACATAATTTCTGTAAACGTGTGATTTGTAAGTCAGGAATTTCAGGTTAGCTTTTGACATATTTCAACCTTGTATTTGGAGCCTAGAGTTGCTCGTTTTCTTCAAACGCGTAACAGCGTTTCTTTCGCATAATTCTACTCGAATGCTCTTCGAGTAACTAGAAGCGAAAGCAGAAGGCTACGAGAATTATGCGAACCGACCTGAAGAGAGCAGATGTGACTCTGCCGAGACGTCGTCATTTTACCATCGATCCCGGCAGGGATCAGTTACCAACTACACGGTTGATTTCCCGGAAACCACTTAACATATATATATATATATATATATATATATATATATATATATATATTTAACAATCAAAACGTATCACATGATACTTACCAGCTTACAATAATATATATCAGTTAGCAACAATAATATATAAATCAGTTATTGAATGTTTAACCATTTTACAGTCGGGATTTGCAACAAGGTCCGACTCGAAAATCTACTCTTCATTTAATACGAGTAAATCGAACTCTATTCATTTTTTTAGTGTTTATGTTTCACTAATTTCATTAATAAGATTGTCTATTTTTAAAAATAATGTAAGTAATGTAAATAAAAAAAATATGTAATTGAGTTGTGGAAAACGGCTCTAACGTTTTCGATGAAATTTTCCCATTTGGAAGTTTCCATGGATAGAAATCGACCTTGGGAAAAAAACTTTTTATTCAGAAATTTAAATATTAAAAATGTTACTTCAAAGTTTATTTGTCATTGCAAGATAAGATCTTCTGCAAGTAAAAGGTAGCGCGAGCCGAGCGGCAGCTTGAGTGTGTTACATCCTAATATCCTAGATGTCGGTCTTACATCTCGCGTCTTCAAATCCTAATATCCTGTCCCCTTGATTATAACGCGTGCCAATAAGCGAGACATATAGGATGTCATCCGTTTAATCAAATTTAATAAGCAATCGGAAAATTGTGCCCTACTCAATACGGTACCTTTTGAAATACATTACATTGCCTAGTATCGACATCACTTCGGAGTAATTCAGTCTGACGTTTCAAATAAATGACACGAACCTAACCGAACACAACCAAACATAACTTCGCCTCGCTAGATGAAACATTAGTTAGAAAAGAGAAGTTTTTGCCTGAAACTCAAAACAATAACAAAGAAAAATGGTTAGTCTTGGCAGTAGAAAATACTTTAATGGAGTTTCAGAAGTAACTGAGAAGTAAATAAACACAAAATGTCATCTTATTTGCAGAAATTGTTTTAGGTCATACATATATTCAAGTATTTAAAACAATAAGGAGAAGCTTGCGTCTATGGGGAGTACTTTTTTAAATATAGTCAAATAAATTCAGGTAATAACATACAACGATAAAACATATTTACAATTTTGAATACATATAATTTCAGATGTATAATTTGAAACAACACAAATTGATGTTAACTACAGATGAAAAATGTCAAACAATTTTCAACGGTATATTTCTCACTTAACTACAAGGAAATATGTTATACATACTTACATAATTTTGAAGTGAGAAGAAAAACGAAAAAAGAAAACAGGGGTTCATTAAGAAGGAAATAAGTTGATCGAATAATGTCATATGTGTTATTGAAGTGTACACAAAAATTTCAAATATAAATGGAATTTTTAATAAACTATATATTTAACATTTAGCATGTAGCTTAAGTTAAGATGTTGATCTAGTATCGAATGTCGAATGTGATAATAAAGCAAATTCATTACCAAAATTTTAAGTATGGTGCGGATATGGGAAATGAGTCTTAAATAATATATATTTAGATTTCAATATTTACATATTTGCCCTGTTAAGCAGTGAGTGATGCCATAGTCAGTTGCAATCATACCATTTCTAATATCCTTGCATGTAGTTTTAAAACATTAGCCAATATTCAAACATACAATATGCATACATAGTTAGTTTTGAAAGTTTACAAACTTTGATGTGGTTCATTATAATATCGAAGTGAATAATTAACCAGTTTTCGAAGCCTGATATCTTTAAAACAAATATTTAAATATTTAAAGGGTGAAGATTCCCTTGTGCAAAGCGAAAATAATTACAGTGCTAAATCCAACGGATTGTGCAACAATTAATGAGAAAATAATTTAACTGAAATACTATTTTGATGTTTACAAAATTCTGATTTCTTACAAGGAATTGCTTATGAAATAAATATTACAATAATTAGATTTTATACTTTGACTAACTTTATTTTTTGTTTATAGTTGATATGTAATCGGATTTTTGAAAAGAGTTTTTGCTAGGTTTAAACATCATAGCATCATCATATGATGACAAATGCTTGGATTTGAAGAGAAAGCATGTAGCAAAATATTGTTCATGAGTGAGGTATTATCACACAGATTTACACATTTAGATTTTTTAGGTCGGGCCATTTTTGAAGATTTATTTAATATTGTTTGCAAAATCTGAAAGCGACTATTTTAAATAACCTGTTAGGGTATTTTAAAAAGTAAAATTAGAACACACTGGGTTGCACCACTCTCTGCTTAACAGACCCAATAAAGATTTTTGGTTTGATGTCATCTTTTTGTATGAAATTATGTTTGACACTTTTTAAGATAATTAAAATAAGAAAATTATAGGAATTAAATTATTCGTTAGGTAAGTGAGGAGTTTTAAATAGTAATCTTCTGAGAAAAAAATATGTGTATATAGCATCTATTATAATTTTTCAATTTTTTTGGAAAACATTGATTCTGATTAAATTTCAAACATTATCTGTTACAAACTCCAAAATTAAATCAAATTCATCTTCTACAGACATTATAAAAAAGGTTACCTTGTACACAAATAGTGCTTTCTTTTATTATAACAAGACAGAAAACAAATACTCTCTGCAACGAAATCTTAAGCATACAAACGGCACCATAAAGAAGGTTCCAGAGACCCAGTAATACAAAATATTGTCAGAAATATGGGGTATGGTTGCGGTTTAATTTGAAATTAAACCACCAACCGTTCTATATAGTAGAACTCGTTACTCCAGAAACCAAGCACATCAGATTGTTTTACTGAAAGAATTTTTAAAAGTATGTACGCTGATTACTTCTCCTAAAAGTAGAACAATAATAGTTAAAATTATATTATAAATTTAAGGATACAGAAAAATAATATTTTGCAATTTCCTGTCATGTTGCTGGAAAAACTTTCTCATTAGTGGATTCGCTGCTTCCTACAGTTTTCTTAACTTGTCCTTTCAAGAGCGCTTTGTCTGGAAACATAGGGACACAAACGGAAGTTGAAAACCTCAGACCAAAGGGCCTGCAGGAAGAGGGGTAACAAAGACAGATTTTCTGAAATCCGACTAAGAGGAGGAACAATCTTGATGTCGGTTGGCAATTATGTAAATTTATTGAACTGCATCAAGAAGTTAAGGTACGAATGGCGTATGTTTTGTGGGCTTCTTGGAAACGTATTGTCTATATAATAGAGCAAAATATGGAATTAATTCTGCGTAAGTGCTGGTGGACTTTCAACAAGACATTATCAAGAAGATGAAAAAAACTAAACAAAAATAAATTGTCCCTATTATTAGGGGTTCATATCTTGCAGTGTTTTAAGTGAAGCATTGCAAATAATTTGTATATACAGTTAAGCAGTAAACATAATGAAGACATTTGTGTTTATACTTAATTATCATTTTGTTGTTTCGAATAGAGAGAAAAAAATGAATAAAGCTATCAGATGTTGTGTTACAATGATTTGAAAAAAGTTAAGGTATTGGCACCTTTCGAAGTGGGAATTCTCATCAGTAAGGGATGACGTATAAACTAAAATTCTTCGATACTAGTAAGCACCTTATACGACGAATGACAGCAAAATGAAACTTTAGACATCAGCGACATCTAAGGTCATGTTGCGTATGTATTAAGTATATAAATGAAAATGAATGAAACGATTAGGACCACAAAAGTCATTTTTCTCTTCATAAATTTGCTATATATAAGAAGTGTATAAAATAATAATAATAATAATAAACACCGTGTGGTGTCCGGGTTAGAATAGCACCATGGTATCTACCGCCTGTCGTATGAGGCGACTAAAGGGGCAGCTGTCCGCTGACCTATTACCTAGCCTTCCTCCCTTCCCCAAAACCCGCACGGGATGATATGGTCTAAATCATTTCATCTGGGAACTGACAACCCCACGGTTCCGAGTTACCAGGGTCACCAGGGTCAATTGGTGGCACCACCCATGAAAATGGAGCTACGGAGTAGAGGCCTCGGAAAAGAGCCGCTGCCTGGGGATCGCCAGGGCATGTCTGGAGCCGGCGCTGGATATGACAGCATGCGGGACGTCGGTGGCAGGGTGCTGAGGAGGCGGACCCCTGTCGTCCAAAGAGCTACAGCCCAAGAACCACAACAACATTCACCAATACAGTCACAGCAACAACGTGACCATCACGAACGGAGTCAAACGAGAACGAGAACTCCACCCGTAGAAAGTGTGGCGCAGGATCAACAGCCAGCGCTCACTCAAGCGGGACCGATAAGACAGCGCATGAAATGGACTAGCGCCATGAATAAATTTATTATGCGCACGTTTTACAGAGTGACTAACCTTGGCCAGGACAAGACTGGATTTCGCCAAATACTGCATCAAGACTTCTGTCGTGAGTACCCAGAGCTTCAAGTTACCGAACAGAGAGTCGCAGATCAATATCGTGTCATCTTGAGAAACGGCCTTATTTCGCCTGATCAACTGGACGAAATAAAGAGCGAAGTTGAGCGCGAATTATTTGGTCGAAATACAACAGATCCAGAGCCTGAAACACCTTTAACGCAAAGAGCGGACGAGATTCAAGAACTTCAACAAGAACAGCCAGCCAACGCTGACCTGCTTGAGAAAATCCAAGCAGAAATGGAAAGAGCTCTTATAGAATATAGTAGAACAGATCCATTGATTACACCAACTCTTCCCAAACTAAGATCTTCTAAGAAACTGGGTATCGTCTTGCAGGCTATAAACAAATTTATCTTGCCACACTATGTTTTAGGTGTTAATACGTTAGAGTCGCTACACACAATCATCTACTGTGCTGCAATTTCCATCTGCAGAACAATTGGGATCGCAATAAGACCAAAGCAAGACCCTCCCCAATTTAGACAAACACCTCGAATACCACCTTGGCAAAGAAGGCTAGAAGGGAAAATTAATTCTCTTCGGAAAGATATTGGAAGACTGACCGAGTACCAACGAGGGGTCAGGAACAACAGAATAGAAAGACTTGTCAAGACGATCATGGGCAATAACCGAATACACTCCCAGTGGGATGGAGAAAACATCACATCTCAGCAGTGTCTGGATAGTTTACGACAAAAGCTTACCGTATACACAAGTCGATTGAGAAGGTACAAAACCAGTAACCAACGGAAACTAGACAACGCACTATTCCGAAAATCAGAAAAAGGGTTTTATAGAAAACTCAACAACATCAATAATAATGAAACCCCTAGTTATCCCAGTAAAACGGCGATCGAGCAGTTCTGGAAAACACAACTTTCCACAACAGTTTCCCATAACTCCAGAGCGAGCTGAATTAATGAGGAGGAGGCTGCATTTCAGAATTATGATAAGATGCAACACCAACCATTTACAACGGAAGACACGTCCAACATAATGAAACACCTCCATAACTGAAAAGCACCAGGACGAGATGGTGTGCAGAATTACTGGATAAAGAAACTTTACGCCACCCACGATAAATTAACAGTACTCATTAATGACATAATTATCCATCCACACAAGATGCCTAGTTTCCTTACCCATGGTGCTACATACCTCTTACCAAAGGATAACCTATGTACACAGGACCCAGCAAAGTACAGACCAATCACTTGCCTCCCAACCTTATACAAACTTATAACGTCGTGCATTAATCATCCCCTTTTCAGACATTGTGAGCTAAACAACATAATTACCGAACAACAAAAGGGATGCGCGAAAAACTCGATGAAGTGCAAAGAACAACTAATAATTGATACCGTTGTCTGCAATCAAGCCCACGCCAAACGACGAAATCTCTACATGGCATATGTGGACTACAAAAAGGCCTTTGATTCAGTTCCACATGATTGGCTCATTCAGGTGCTGAAACTCTATAAAGTAAATAATTGTATTGTTAACTTTTTAGTATATGTCATGACTACCTGGCAAACCAAAATTTTTCTGATTGAAGCAGACTGTTCGATACAAACCGAGTCTATCCCAATCAGAAGGGGTATATTCCAGGGGACTCTCTTAGTCCGCTGTGGTTCTGCCTTGCCATGAACACACTCTCACACAAACTGAACGCGACTAACTTTGGATTCAGTCTCAAACACAACAAAGTACAAGCACTAAAGATAAACCATTTGTTATACATGGACGACTTAAAGTTGATGGCAGCTACGAAACAACAGCTGCATGATATGCTTAAAATAGTAGAAGGGTTCTCTAATGACATCCATATGCAATTTGGCCTAGACAAATGCCGAATTATCAATATAGTGAAAGGCAAAATACAGCAGGGCCCCTACGAAATGAGAGATGGCACCTCAGTTGAATCCATGGAGGAGGGCCATACTTACAAATACCTTGGAATAAAGCAGGCTCAACGAATTGATCACTCCACCATGAAAAAGGACCTATCAACAGAGTTCTATAGAAGGGTAAGACGACTGTTGAAAACTAAGCTTAACAGTAAAAATCTGTTTCAGGCTATTAACACTTACGCGTGCTCAGTACTCAGTTACTCATTCGGAATAGTTAAATGGTGCAAGACTGACATTGAACAACTACAACGAAAAGTTCGAGTTCTACTAACAAAAGCTCAAAATCAGCATCCAAATAGCTCCGTCGAACGTACAACGTTGCCACGGTATGAAGGAGGAAGAGGATTGGCAGATATAGGCAAGTTACGTGATCAACAAATTTCCAATTTGCGTACTCATTTCCAGAAACTAGCAGAATTTTCTGATCTACACAGAGTCATATGTCAAGTTGATGACTCAACACCTCTGCGACTGACAGAACAACAAGTTCAAGTATACCACAGACAACTGATCAGAAACTGCTCAAATGGAAAGAGAAGCCGCTTCATGGAAGGCATATAAACGACGTCAACCAAGATTATGTCGACAGTTCAGCGTCGAACTACTAGTTGATCTCTGGTCATATGTTTCCTGAAACGGAAGGCTTTATATTGGCAATCCAAGATCAAGTAATTCCAACTAAGAGCTATCTAAAGTACATCGTCAAAGACCCTTCTATCAACAACGACAGATGCAGATATGGTTGCCAAACATCGGAATCTATCCAGCATATCACAGGAGGTTGCCAAGCGTTCGCTGCAACTGAATACAAAGAACGACACGTTGCTGTGGCAAAAATACTGCACCAGGAACTAGCGCTGAATCTCGAGCTATCACAGTCGGTAAGAACACCCTACTATATGTACAAACCAGAATCTATTTTAGAAAATAACAACTACAAACTGTACTGGGACCGGACGATATTGACCGACTCTAGAAAAACAACCTTACTTGACATAGCAATCCCTAACAACAATAATATAAATATTAAGCAGGCTGAAAAAATAGCCAAATACAGGGATTTAGAATTTCAAATACAGAGACAATAGGACATGAACAACACTCGAACAGTACCAATTGTTTTGTCAACAACAGGAGTAGTCCCAAAACATCTATTAACCAATTTGAAATACCTCGGTCTGGACGAACATCTTTACCAACTGATGCAAAAAGCCGTCCTGTTAGGAACAGCTCGGACGGTTAGAAAATTCATGGGAAACTGCAGCCACGACGCCAACCACGGGCCTGATAACCTGGCAAGGGCTCCCACAGAGCTAAACCCTTTTGATATGTAGTATATCTGGGGTTTAGTGAATTTTCGCCTAAGGGCACACTATGTGTGCCTTAGAGGGAGTGTGATGCCATACTTTGTATGGTCAAGTCGGAAAATATTTGTATAAAAAAGCTTGTAATTCATTAAAATTGATTTTTCAGGCCCAAATATCGGGTGGGAGGGCGTTGAATCCTCTAACCCCCGCTAGCTACAGCATTGGGAACGCTTTCCTGAACTACCTAGCTAAAACTGAAAATAATAAGCACCTTACTTTGAGTGATGTGGCTATGAAAAAGCAAATTTCTTATTTGAAGCACGGGAACAGCAGTCAGAGTGTTAGTTTATGTAAATAGCGCTAGATTGCATTCATATACTTAATATATATGTCGTTGATATCTAATTGTTCATTTCGCTGACAATGGAAATAAACACTTACAATAATTAGAGTAGAATTAATAAAACCCAGTAAAATAAGATAGATTAAAATACTACCATGTAAATATATAAACAAGAGCCAGAAATGTTTACGCACGTTTCTAATGTCAGAACACAGTGCAAATATTCAATGAGTCTATCTAATAGAATTTATATTGGGTTCATACAATAAAAAATCCAGGACATGTACTGGTTAACTTTTGCAAGTTTTCATTATATTATAATTAATTTGACATTTATATCATTATTTGGTATATAATAAATTTGACATTTTTATCAATATTTCTTAAAAAACAAGTAATCTTTTAACAAAGCACTAAGAAATATTCTAATAGTTCAATATATCATATCAGCAATGAGTAAGGAACGTAATGAATGAAATTTTACCTTGAGTTTTATTTAAAAACTTAGGGAATAACATTTAGTATAAAAAATAAACTCTAGGTTTTTCATTGGTTGGAATCAATACCAGTGGGACCTTGTTTGAAATTTTCAGGAGAAACAATATTTCATTATTTATTATTTCCTTCTAAAAACATCAAAATGATGTCACTTGGCAATTAATTTAAGGAACGCAAATTTACATGACTGACCAACGGATTGAGTTGAAATTTATACAGTACGATAAAGACATGTAATAGGTTAGATTGAAAGCATTAGTGGGAGGATACAAGGCAACATTTTACGGAAATTAGGAGCAGGTTATATTTTTAAAGTACGGGTAACAATCATTCTTAGGAAGTTATATGCCCTTAAAGGGCTCAAGCAAAACTGATTTTTCTGTTATTGACAAAACATTCGGAAATAAATAGAAAAAAATGTATTGGCCTTACATAACTTTTTACGTTTATTTGACATAAAAATGGAAAAGCTGTGGAACCTTTGGTGTGTCACAAATGTAAAAACACAGTTTTGCACCCTAACACCAAACCTTTATTTTAAACACTCAACGCCGTTTCAACAACTCTAAGACGTCATGTTCAAGGAGTAAACCCAATCGAAATTACAATTTTCTCTAATTTATACCTACCACTAAACTATTACTTAAGTAATTAGTACAAGGGGTAAATCCTAAGTACCTGAATTCTAATTCACAAATTTCAAAGATAAGGCAGATTTTATATAATGCAAATATGTAAATTAGGATAATCCTAAATTACCTACCTACTTTTACGCTACATTATTAAGTAATGACATTTTTAATACTTATTTCCTGGATTCTTACAAAGTAAACTATACAATGAACTGTATGGAATAGGACCCTTATCTGAATTCATTAGTTTATTATTTTTATAAATCATAATGCTTTCATAAGAGTCCAGTTCCCTATAATTATTTACTTATTTAACTAATTTTAAAGAAGATAAATCTACAGAGTGGTTGTGTTCTAAAACATGATGTGCAACACTAGATTTATCGGCTCTTCCCTATTTCAAATGGGCAATATGCTCTTTGAAACGGGTACTGATAGATCTGCGTGTCTGTCCATAATACTTTAAATCACAATCATTACATTTGATTTCATAAATACCGGACTTCTCGAAATCAGCAAGTTTATCTTTAGGATTGCCCAACAATTTCTGTAGTGTTGTAGTTGTTCTATACACCGCCTTCATACCAAGTTCTTTAAAAACTTTCTTAAAGCCCCTAGTATAACGACTGTACGGAACCGAGACAAACATTTGTTCTTGTGACTCATTTCGAAAAGTTGACACATCTTTCATTCTTAACCGAAGCCGTTTCTTCCTAATTAATTTATCTATAATATCTGTTGGATAACCATTGCATGCAGCTATTTATCTAATAGTTTTCTTTTCATTTTCAAACCTCTCTTTACTGAGACGGAATGTCAACAACCGATGGACAAAGAAATTAATCCCCGCCATTTTATGTTGTTGACAGTGAAAAGACGCATTAGGTAAATATCTATATGTGCTAGTATCCTTCCTATATACATGAAACTCTAACTTATTACTATCATTTCTTAAAACTAATACATCTAAAAAGGGTAGAGTACCCTTTTGTTCCTTTTCATATGTAAATTTAATAGAAGCAAACCTATTGTTAAGATACATAACAAAATCTTTAACATTGAGCTCATTAGTATTAAATATAGCAAATATGTCATCCACGTACCGTATCCATACCCTAGGAAAATACTGGGAGTCATTTTTTGCTTCAACTTCGAACCTGCCCATGAACAAGTTGGCAAGAAACGGCGACAAGGGGTTTCCCATTGCAGTTCCTTCCTTCTGCTCATAATAGCAACCTCCAAACTGAAAACAACTTTGGCTCATACAGAATTTTGTGAGGGAAATTAATTCATTAATTTCTGCCTCACAAAAAGAGTTTTGACGCAGTAAGTCATCCAGGTACTTCAAAGTTTGTGGAGCGGGTACACTAGGTTGTTGACATTCCCTCTCAATAAAGAGAAGTTTGAAAATGAAAAAAAAAACTATTAGAGAAATAGCTGCATGCAATGGTTATCCAACAGATATTATAGATAAATTAATTAGGAAGAAACGGCTTCGGTTACGAATGAAAGAAGTGTCAATTTTTCGAAATGAGTCACAAGAACAAAAGTTTGTCTCGGTTCCGTACAGTCGTTATACTAGGGGCTTTAAGAAAGTTTTTAAAGAACTTGGTATGAAGGCGGTGTATAGAACAACTACAACACTACAGAAATTGTTGTGCAATCCTAAAGATAAACTTGCTGATTTCGAGAAGTCCGGTATTTATGAAATCAAATGTAATGATTGTGATTTAAAGTATTATGGACAGACACGCAGATCTATCAGTACCCGTTTCAAAGAGCATATTGCCCATTTGAAATAGGGAAGAGCCGATAAATCTAGTGTTGCACATCATGTTTTAGAACACAACCACTCTGTAGATTTATCTTCTTTAAAATTAGTTAAATAAGTAAATAATTATAGGGAACTGGACTCTTATGAAAGCATTATGATTTATAAAAATAATAAACTAATGAATTCAGATAAGGGTCCTATTCCATACAGTTCATTGTATAGTTTACTTTGTAAGAATCCATAAAATAAGTATTAAAAATGCCATTACTTAATAATGTAGCGTAAAAGTAGGTAGGTAATTTAGGATTATCCTAATTTACATATTTGCATTATATAAAATCTGCCTTATCTTTGAAATCTCTTAATTAGAATTCAGGTACTTAGGATTTACCCCTTGTACTAATTACCTAAGTAATAGTTTAGTGGTAGGTATAAATTAGAGAAAATTGTAATTTCGATTTAGTTTGGGTTTACTCCTTGAAGATGACAACTTAGAGTTGTTGAAACGGCGTTGAGTGTTTAAAATAAAGGTTTGGTCTTAGAGTGCAAAACTGTGTTTTTACATTTTTGACATAAAAATCATAAGCGGCCTTACATTTTCTTCCCTCACAGGTTTTCTTACAAATCTGTCTCTGCTACAATCATTTACTCTAAGATGAAATGAACCATTTTCGTTTAATCGTTGACGGATTCTCTGAAATACCTGTTGAGTAGGGAGTTCTATTTGGGTATGCTGCCGCATACAGATGCCTCGCTTCTGATGCATTTCCAGTCGCACGGCCGTACATAAAGTGCATATCTATCATTTCCGTGTTTGAATATGAGTTGCAAAACCGGAGTAGCACTTGATATTTAACGTAAAGAATTACGTAAGAGCCATACATTTTGTTCTATTTATTTTTGACCGTTTTGTCAATAACAGAAAAAAAAACACATACAATACTAGACACTTTGATAAAAAAGCACATAGTTATATTTAAAAAGTTTAGTACTGATGATTTAAAGATAATAATAAAGAATAAAAGTTACTGACACTTTTACGTATTTAAAATTTTGTACTTATGAAATACTAAGTTATCCTCCTATTTTTTGAAAGAATTAACTACAAACCGTTTTTTCGGATGCATAATTTAAAATTTTGTATTTTTTTATTATTATGTTAGATAAAAAATATTTCTTTATGTATTATTTCGGATAGCTATTAAATTTTCAAAACTGGTCCGGAAATGTTAATTTTTTAGAGATGGCTCTCTTTAAAATCAATATTATAAAAACGATTAGGTTATTTGCTTGCCCCTCTAACTATTATTTATTTACTTCATCTAAAAATTTTCATCAAAATCCGAACTTGGAATTCTCCATCTTGGCAATTTTGAGCCACCTATATTTCATTCCCGACTTTCAAACTTATATAATTATAGTAAAATATTCTATCGACATTCCGTTGAAATTCTAACCACTGCAGCCGCTTAAGGTGATATTTATCACAACAACAAATGAAACATATTTTGTTTCATTCCAATTACGCTCTGTCCTATCTCGGAGCTACAAATAGCACGACCGGCACCGTAAGTATTTAAAAGAATTCGTTAAGTACCTAATTTTCTGGCAGATCGTAATTTATTTCCAACTTTAACTGTGACTAATTCAGCTTAAGCGATTATCGGTAGTAAATCTTCACAGTTATAGATCTGTCATGGAGATTTCGACGCTTACAAATTGGCGCGAACTTTGGCGGATGAATGCTAAATGACTTTTTATTTACAAATTAACGAATTTAATTGCCTGGGCTAACCGAAGCGAACCCATCTTAGGATGTATTCTATAGAATAATATATTGAAGAAGGATTTATTATATGTATTGAATGTCGTATATGGACTCTTAGAATTTTAAGATGGATTACATTTAACAATTTGCAGATGACTAGCAAGTAAATATTAGAGATGAAACGGATTATAATTTGCCCTTAGTGCAGTTTGGGTATTAATTTTTTTGTTCTGCTATTAAAAATTCATGAGTTTCTATGTTAAATAAAGTGCCTTCAATCTTTATGTCGTATTTATCTGAAATCCGGAATCCGGCCGGATACTGGTTTCTTATCCAGTATTCGGCCGGAGTTAAAATGTGTGCCGAATAGGCCGGTTACGGGACAGTTACCGAATACGTCTTTCATCTCTAGTAAATATATCACTCCTTAACATCATACTGAAATGAACTTCTCTAAATTATACAATATTAAGAATATATATGTCTATTTTATGCAAAAGTTTATATGTTTAAATTTGAAAGAAAATGCCCAATAAATTTAATTTCGTATTCTAAAATTTCACAAAGTAGATCAGAGAGATTTTTTATAAAAAATTTGAAAGCAAATAAATTAAATTTTGTTGAATGTTGGGGATCATGATTACATTATGTGAAGCGGCTGAAATTTTTAATAATAGACATCCAGATAAACAAATAGGCTATGCACTATTGCAAATATCATGACCAAATTTAAAACCACTGGGTCTGTTGATAATAACTTTAAAAGAAAACATCCTAAAGAATAGAAGCAGTTGCAAGTTTTGCGTGTGGTCGCTGAAAATCTTAGTCTAGGTGAGCAAAACGTCAAAATCATTATCAGGTAAAGTAACAAAGTCAAGAGGCAGTACGATTTTACTCGCAAATACATCCTATTCTTAAAAACCTAGATATATCCATACAGTTTCACCCGGAGACTTATGAAGTTCGTTTACTGTTCACTGCATGGTTCCGTGGTTCTGCTGTAGATGATTCTGTCTTCGCAAGAAAAATATTTAACGACGGGGCGAGATTTACATCGTCGTATGCTCACAGAACTACCGCGCTGGAGATACTAATTTTCTTATAGAGTACCATAATCAATACTCTTTTAAAACAAATGTTTTTTGTGGCATCTTGGATAGCCAAATTGCTTGAGGGAAAATTTGCCAAGCCAGATTTACTTGAATTTTTTAAATATTCAATTGATAGAATTTTGTTAAAGGATTGCCTTTAAATATTAGGTATTCACTTTGGTACCAACACTACGGAGCATCATATCATAGTTTACATATAGTTTTCAATTATTTACAAAGGACTTTACCAAATCGGTTGATGGGAATGTATTCTACAATCCCGTGGGCAGCCAGGTCTCCTGACCTAACCCGGTTGGACTTATTCTTTGGGGACTGTTTGAAGAAAGGTTTATTTTCACAAGCCATACCAAACCGTAGATCACCTGGAAACAGTCATCAGACAGTATGTACAAAAAATTACACCAGCTATGCTAAGAGCGGCAATAACAGAGTTCAGTAGAAGAAACATATTTTTTATGGAAACGTATGGCGCTTATGTTGAATCAAAATTTGTCTATTCTTCATTATTAGTTTTTTATACAATATTGTTAAATAAAACTTTTTGGGTACCCTGTAAATTTCCTTCTGCTTTGAACTTCATTATGAAATTTAATATTTTACCACACCTCTTACAGCATTTTGCTCTAAACCTGCACTTATTGGATATTTTTCTTCAGGCAATTTTATATTTTCTAAGTTTTTGGCAACTCTGTTTCAATGTTCTTTAAGTTTTATAATTGAAATAATTTTTTTGGAGGAAGCATAATGTTTTATGAAGAGTAAAAAAATATTTCCGTTTGTTAAGAACTTATGCCGTCTTGATTTTTCACAAAACAACATCTTTCGTGGATTCCATTATTCGGCTCTTCACATAATTATTATCAAACGCAGATTTAAGAAGGTTTCAATTGATAAGATTTTTTGTTTGGCGACAGTTTCTCCTCAAATTCCAGAAGTAGATTTCAACTGTTCAGATTTTTGTGCAAGACATCTAGTGCTTCAAGTGATAGGCCATATTTTTTGAATTCCAGAATGATGGACATATAATGAGAAAGCTCTAATGGATCATTTTTTAACCAACTCCAAAATTTTCTTTTCTGTTCATCAATTCTTCTCATGCTGTTTCTTTTTTAAACCGATCATTTGGATTAAATGTTGCAGTAGAGTGCAAGCAGTGCAAATTCTTATATCAGGCCGGAAATATGATAATTTCCGCAATATCTCTTTCGCTATCTTACTACAATCTTTACCTTTCACATCAGGTTTTCTAAAAACTATAACGCACTGTGATTCCGACATATATTATGAAAAAAAACCTGTATGTTAGATAAACTCCCTAAAGAGTGCTTGTCGTTTGTAGAGATAAGAAAAGACGCATTACTTCGATTTTGTGCTTTTAAATAGAAGTCCAGAAATAGCTCTAAATGAGTAAACAATTTTTATTAGGAATGTAAAAAATCTAATTAGAATTTTTTGTTGACACCTATTTCATACGATAAAATTTCTAATGCATTTTTTTCATGTTCATTATTTTAGAGGTAATGACTTTTTAATATAATCTTAGTCATAAAACTCCAACGGTTATTATACATTTTTGCCGTTGAGTATCATCCAGGGTTTGATAATACTGCAAAACGGGATTTACTATTTTCTAGGCTTTAATAACTTTACCTAAAGCGAACGCATTAAGTTTCGCTATTGCGGCATTTGCGGCCTTTATTGTTTCTAGTTTCGTTATGAAAGATATCTTTTGATGTAGCTTATTTAACAGGAATTTTAGTTAAGGATGTTGTTTGAAAATTAGGTGGTAAATTTGTATTAGATTAAAGGAAAGTTAGTTTATTTAATGAGAGTAATTGAAAATATTTGATTTTGCCAGCAAATAACTGCACTGAACATACCAAGAAAGATACATTATTTCTTGTATCTTTATTATCTCCTGTCTCTGTTTCTATTTCCTTGTGTTATCATAAGTAATGGTTACAAATTTCAGGAGAATTAAAATAATTGTCACTATTTTGTTAGTCCTCAAGTATTAATCCTAATGTGTAAAGTACTTCTTAATTTAAATCTCTATAAGTGCCCAATAAAATTTGTTGAATTATTAACTTGCAAGTTGAAGCTCATATCCGATGAACTGTAAATTCGGCAAAAAATTTAACAAAAGGTTTATGAAATTAATAACGTTCTTTCTGACTGACATATGTCAAGTCTGTAATGCAATATATCGCAAAGAGAATATTGGAGTTATTAGAAAAGTAAATTTTGTGCAGGATTTCTATATTAATTGTATGTTATATTAGTTTATATCCTATACAATATTGATATTCTATAAAAGAAGAAACTCATAATGTATTTTACCTGGTCTCTGTTTCTTACACAGTGGACCAAATTGTATGGGTATTTCAAGATCAAGGTAGTGTGCGATGTCATTGTCGGGGTCCAAACAAATGATATTTCAAGTTATAAGATTCATTCCTTTCCTCGTCTATTTTCATATGTGTAAATGTGGGCCCCTTTTAAGAAGCTTTCGCGTCAAAACTCATGCCGTTACTCTGAACTGTCGTACGTCGGACAGATAAATAAAAAATCAGCACTAGTAGAGTTGAACACATTAATTGCGTAAAACAGATATAAACTCAATCAGCTTTAGCCTGACATAACCTAAATACCACACACAAAGTTAATTTCCGAGAAAAATTAAAGACAATTACAAAACTAGGATTATGTCGCAGACCATAGAAATCGGAACAGCGTCGACACCTAAGGTAATAATAACTTCTGTTATACCCTTGGTTGACAGTGGCTGTACTTTTGCATTATCTTTTGCAGCACTGAAAGTATAACCGAAATGGATTCGCCAGAATGCAATTTGGTTGAGCCGGGAAACGTTAAAATCATATGTTTTATTGTTATAATTGTGTTTTTCTAAAATTTTAGATATGTGAATAAATTTCTTGCTCACGTAGTTGTTTACTGGTCCTAAAGTGAATAGTGTAAACATACAAAATGGTAAATACATAACCTGAACATTTCAGTTAAGAACGAGGCAGACAATCAAAAACAACTACTTTGGGCTATTACGGTTTAAATAATTTCAAACAATGCGTTTGGTTCAAACCATGTATGATCGATTGGAACCGGTAGATCGTTGCAAATCTGCTTGCATCAAAGGCGACTAACAACGACATATGCGGACTTGACACTAGACGAAATTCTCTGAAAAGCAAACATTGAGCAAAGTCTAGAAGAAAAGTAATGAGGTTTTATCGAATAGCCAACAAAATTGTGTTAGTTCAGTAATCTACTAACTCAATATGATGCATTATTAAATCTTGATCAACACAACCCACGAGACATATTTCATTTGAATTCTTCATTTACAATTTAATTATAATGTACAAATATCTTAATAGTTCAATCTCAGTAAACCTGGTGCTTATTTTGTAGTGAACAATTCACACAAATATACGCATTAAATAATTCTATAAGTTAACACAAAGTAGTGAACATTTTAGAAATAGAGAGACGAGAATTAATTAACAACAAATATTCACTTTCAGGCCAAAGTCAACAGTTAGTTTCTATAGACTCATATAACTCGCCCATAGGCTAATCAAGTTTGTTTATTTATAATTCTTGTGCGTTAGGTCCACTGATGCGGATATAATGTATTTCAATCCACTCCTGCCTTCTATGTACCAATGTTGAGTAATGTTTGTTATACGAAGGGTCATGGATTATTGCAGCTTGTGTTCGGGACAGAACATAAAATACGGCAACTAGTAGGGACTTTTAACATGCAGCATGCTAACATTGGGAAAGGTTGGTGAAGGTCATAATGAAAAGGTCAAAGCATCATGTCTGGCGAAAATTTGTTATTGTCTTTTATGCGAATGCTCTAGTTTGATTATTGGGTATAAATTTAGATATTTATAATTATTTCTGATGTTAATAAAAATATCATAATTGGGTTAAGATACAAATAATAGCTATTGATTATTAAGATCATGAAGCAATTATTTGAATAAATATTCTGTATGTTGGTTTATATTGTCACGATAGTCAATATTGAAAACTAGACAGTAATAAGATTTACTTTTCATTACATTTCACGCAACAACTAAAAGAGCATTCAACCACTGAGCTGTAAACTGGATTCAGCAATTGATGTTAAGTCGGAAAAATGTTGGCGATAAAACCTGTTGGAGGGTTAACCTGCAAATAACACTCGAATTTTAAGGAAATTTTAAATTTTAAATTTTTGTCACCCTATTTTAGAAGCAGATTGTTCTGTAAATGTGGAGAAACTAAGAGGATATTTGACAAATTCACATGTGATTCATATGTTCTTCTGATATTTCTAGACTGTTATTAATCTTCCAGCCAATTGGGTATTGATATTAGTACCAGCTAATAAAGTATGTCATTACTTTTTTCAGCCCGAGAGTGAGAAATGTGTTTAAATTAGGATTATTTTAACATGGAAGCCCTACTCATATATTTTGTCAATTATGGTTTCTGATATATAATATGTTACAGGCGATTTCTTGAAAAATTCTTGTCTATTAATGCAAAAAATACTACTTACTGACTGATTTTTTAAATTATTTATGCAAAAGGCTTTTCCTGCTAGAGATTGTTAACGACAAGGTGGTCTATCCCTGGTGACTAATTGGTCTAATTGTACCGAGAATGAGAATCTTTAATATCTGCAAAACTTCCTAAATATTGAAATACTATTGTATTTATCCGTGTTGAAATAGACACTTCATTTGTGTTTAATAGGAATGAAAGCATTATGGGTAAATCTTTATTCAAGATAAATGCCTATCTCTAACAGGTCAACAAACAGCTTAAAATTTAGTTAGATGGTAGCTAGAATCAGCCCCCACAACGCAGTGGATTGTTCCCCAGAAGCTAGTCAATGGGTAAGATCCCTTTGTGTGAAATATAATGTTGGCTTTCAACATAATTTTCACTAAATAACGAAGTCTAATTAATTTGAAAATATTTACACGAAATAAGGACTAACAACAATAAAATAATTTACTAACTGTTTCTTAACATCCTAACTAGGATCATCAAGACAGAAAAAAATATAAATTTCTATGTAAGTAATGGGATTTTTAAACGTACATTTCAACTTGAAGACGTCTGATTTATATAACTTTATTTCAATGTTCTAACCAGAATTGTTAACATAAAAAAAATACTAATGTCTGTTCATTGAACGAGTATCAACAGGAAAGTAAATTACTAATTTTGCGCGATAAACATATACCATCTATACAATGATAATAAATATTGGCATCCATTATCGAAATGAAATATTATGGTTTAATAAAAAAACTCTTTACTATCAAACTGAACTAATTTGTAAAAAATAAAATTTAATCAATAAGGTTTTGTTCAACAGCGATAGAAAGTTCACTAAATCAGTACAATTAACTTATTTTACTATATTTATAATTACTTTAACAGTTAACTGCTATTGAAATATTTATAATAATTGTTATCAAGTAATTTCCGAATGAGTTAGGAGGTAAAGATTCATTTTGATTATTCTGCTAACAACGATTTCTGAAAAACAGTTAAGATAAATAATGGAAAATCAAATGAAATAGGGGAATTTTGTGTTTGTGGAAATTGCCCGGAACCCTGCTTGCTTTCTTATGGCTGGTGTAATATGTGCGATATATTTGACAATAACTGCTTCAGCATTACATTGCTCGACAATGATTTCTGAGAAGGAATCGAAACGTCACTTATTTTCACTTTTAACGTAGGTAGCCATGAAAAAGATTGTTTCCTCATTTGAGAGTAATACCATTTGTAGTGCTGCACTGACAGTCGATATTGACAAATTTTCTTGATAAAATGGAATATTCTAACGAAGAAAAACTGAATATGGTGGTACGTTATATCATTTGCCATAAAAATTCAGTTCGTGCAGCTGACGAATACTTTCATAGATATTTTAATAGTCGTCAACCTCCTCTATGTACATCTAAGATGTTTTACGATAGTTTACGCAGATATGGATCTTTTACTAAACCACCAAAGGAACGTATTCAAATTAACGACGCAGTACAAATGAATGTTTTAGCAATGATAAATCAAAATTCATCTACATCAACTCGTGAGATTGCGGCAGAAGCTGCCACATCACAACGAACTGTAGTTAAGGTACTGAAAGTACATATGTTCCATCCGTACAAAATTTCAGTTTCTCAAACTTTGCATGCTGATGACGAACACCGACGTATTTTGTTTTGTACATGGTATAGAGACATGTGCCGTGACAATCCACAGTTTCCATTAAAGGTGTTATAGTCAGATGAAACTAGATTTATTAACTGCGGTATGTTCAATAGACACAATGAGCATATTTGGGCTAAAGAAACACTTTCCATGTAGAACAAAGACGATCCCAGATAAAATTTGGTTTTAATGTTTGGTATCATAGGGTCTACTATTCTGGGGCCTTTTATCTATGATGAATCACTTAGTAGGGAGCGCTACTTGCATTTCTTGCAATACACTTTTCAAGACATGTTGCATAATTTGAATTTGAGAACTCATTTAGAAATTGAGTGGTTCCAATATGATGGAGCACCTGCTCATAACTCGTTATTAGTAAGACAACACTTAGATAATATCTATCCAAACTCTTGGATAGGAAGAAATGGCCCACGCGAATGGCCACCCCGGTCTCCCGATTTGGCATTTATAGATTTCTATTTATGGGTTGGGCTAAAAAACAAAGTATACAAAAGAAATTATGAGACAGTTGGTGACCTAAGGGAGGCGGTATTACAAGCAATTGAAAAAATTGATAGGCGGTCTGTGAGGAAAGCGGTAATGTCAATCTTAAAAAGATGCAATTTTTGTCTAAATAACAATAGGGGACTTTTCGAACATAAATTGTAACCATTATTATGCACTTTAATTTCTCAAGTTTTAGTAAGTACCTACTAATTTAGTTTTTTCGTTATATCTGATATACCTAATAACAAAATCGTTCAATGTTTTTTGGAATAGTTATTAATAAATCAATCTATTTCATGGTTTACTACGTTAAAAGTGAAAATAAGAGAGAAAAGCATCCATAACTCCGTTATTTTTATGAATAACTATATCGAATATTATATCGTTGAAAAGCTCTAAAAATGTACGATTTTTTGAGGTCATAGCCAACTATGGTTTCCATTAAAAAAAATATAAGTTTGTGTCATATCTCGAAAACGAGAGCTGTCACGCAAACGAGGACATGACAATCATATTCGGGATACAATTCCCTTCAATTTTTATATTTAACCTTTTTTTATGATATCAAAAACAGATTAGCTAGAGGGATTTGACTAAATCGACAGAATTTCGTTTTTTCAAAATATCTAGTAAGCCATGACTTTTTACAAAAATCTGAAAGTGTCATTAAATTGGGCCAGTAAAACAGCAAATCTTTCCCAATTTAACCAGTTCTCTATCTCCGCTAGTTTCCGAGATCCCCATACTGATCATCCAAAAAAACTCACCCTGTATGCAGGTTTTAAATTTTAAGTTACTTTTTCTGGTCTGTTAAGAAAATACACTTCTCTTATGTAGAAATTTTGTAATATTCTTTCACATTAGTCTTTAGCAGAAACGCAAAGTCTAACCCAAGAGGGTTAAAGTCAACAATTTTTCAATGTTTAACTTTTGTTTTTCAATACGGAAACATTACATCACAGCAATTACTACGAGTTTTTAGAGACGTTTGCTGTTACACAGTGTGTAGCTCTAAAACTGCACAAATAATTGCCAGAGAGGAGTCGATGAAGTTATATTTTTGAAGAAATCCTTTATTTAATTTAAGCATTTTAGAAATTATTAGGGGAAAAGTTATCAAAATTTGACAAATGTATTACTGTAGAAATTGTGTGATACACTAAAGTTTGCATCATTACTTTATCTGTTGTTAAAATGAGAAACTAGGACTATTACCCAATAACTAATTCTCAGATAACAAATTAATTACTCAGATATCAATCTTTTCGGATTTCACTAAGACGTTATGATTATAAAAAAATATAGACCCCGGGAAATGAAAACTATAATGTTTATAGAACATTTTCGAAACAGAGGTGATTTCTACTGACATGCTGGCTGGGAGTAGTTTTTTCCCTTTAGTGTGTCATCTCTTCTTGCTGCACTTTCGGGCACCAATAGTTTCAACTGTAGCTTCCTAGGAAGCGTGAGGCGATCAAACACTCTCGCAGGCTGAACAAAGTAACGAAAATTTTTTTTTTGCTTGTTTTAGCAACAATGTACAATTGGCTATGGATACTATGTCTGTTACAGTCTAAAAATTATTTTAATTTTGATCTGAGGGCGATGATAATGCTAAAATAGGAAATACAATAGTTGATAATTATTGGAGTAACTTATGAGTGACATCTAAAACTTCCAGATAACTAGAATAAGCTAACATAACTTTAGCATACGAATAAAATCCAGAGAACTCGTAAATTAACAGTCCGATACATTTTATTGTCAACACAACACGCCACACTCCTACATAGCGTCATTTTTTTAATAAGGCATCAATGCCATGTAATTGACCAGAATACAATAACAATCCTTCTAAGATATATGGAAATGTACTTCCCTAATCTTCCAAAAATGTATACCATAGGATATACGTAATAATTATTTTCATTATACTTTTCACACACATATTATGTTCTCCCATGGCAAACCTAAATATATCCTAAAAGTGTGAACAATACCGTATGACAAACGACGTTTCAAAGTCCGGTCACATTACGTCAGGAACAGTTATCATGCTTCCAAGGGTTATTCCTATTATTAGTCCGTAAGAGTGAAGGCGGCTTGGTATGTAACTGAGAGGGTGGTTGTCGGAAAGGGAAATTTCCCCTTCGGTGAAGTCCCTTCTCGAGTCAATCAGGGCGTGAAAACTGACACATTTACATACCACTCCAGTGAATCACTACAAGATTTTAGTGGCAACCGTACTTTAGTTCTTTCTTTTCGCGTTTAGGCGAACGGGGCCAATTCGGGTCCTCAACGTAGGAATAAATCCTTAAGCGGTGGGCGTAAATTGCTTACATTTGAATAAAGAGTACAAATTTTGTCACATTTATTCAGAACATTTATATTTAAGGCTGACTAATTTAAAGGGCTCATTGCATAAGTTGTTTACTCAGTGCAGATAAACGGGTGCAGTGGTATAATTTCGTTATATTGTTTCTAATTTTCTTTGTACCAACTGGCGGAAACAGAGACACTCTCTCTCTCTCTATAATACATATATATATATATATATATATATATATATATATATATATATAGGTGTTATATCACACTTCTCAAAAGATTTTTAATAATAACAAATAAAATAATAATTTTTAAATACAAATGAATATAAAGTGACAGAGTTACTGAGTAATAATGAATAAAGTGAAATTCTACAATTTATAAAATAATGAATGGTGAATCGGCACTGTCGACATGGCGATTCCCACGGATGCTCTGCACTACTGTAAGTGTCGCTGAGTCAGCTGGGAAAGACGAAATATATTTGCTACATAAGTTCACACAAAGTTCATGTTACAACTTATATAACAACTCCCATCCATCTGAGTTACGGTGTGCAGGACATGGTAGTGGTGGCTCGCTAGTAGGGTCAGATTTAGTAAACTTATTAAATTTTTTCCGGATTGCTGTGGCGTTAGCAGGAAAACAACAATTATTGCTAACATGATTGCACTAATTATGAACAAGTCCAATTAACTGGAGTACTAGCTGAGTTTATGATTGACAATGTTAAGGTCTCGGACATCTATTTCTTGTACTTTTAACGGTTAGATACTGGGAAGTTTACTGACGGTAGGCATGTCGTCGCAGCAGTTGTAGGGGATATTTACTGGACGATATTTGAGTGTGATGATGGTTTTGGTGGTCCGTCTGGCATGGACCCTGGTATTGCCGAAGAAGGCGTTGCAGTGGGGCTGAATTTCCATGAATGAATTCGTCGATACGGTTAGTGTAACAACATCTTCTTCCTGGCATTTGATGGTCATGGGCAAAGGTCTGGAGATGGAGATCAACCAGAAGTTTATATTGATCTCCTGGATATTATAATCTTCTGTATATAATATCGATGTTTTGCAGGTGGCGGGAAATAAGATTGGCTTTGTGAGAAGTTATCCTTCGCAGATGGCATCTTTGTCTATTGGATGTGGAATTGACTTGGAAGCAATTTTATGCTATGTGTTTAATGGCTTGCAGTCACTCAGGTCTTCGAAGGTATTTTGTTTTTATTAAAGAAAACCCTGTTCGATCATCCGAAATTGGGATAGGATAAAGGTGATAAAGAGTGTAAATATCAGGGTCAACTAAAGGAAGTTTCAGTACAAAAATGATTTTAGGGTTGATTTGTAAGGCTTCTAATTCTATCAAATCGATGTACTGAGCAACATTTAAACTGTAAAGAGGAAGTGGTAAATTATTTTTTTTGGAGTGACTGAGAAATATTTTGAAGGGAATCGACCAAATCCACTGGCTTATAATCGAACTATGTAAAATGTTTTAGCGGGCGAATATATAGCTTTCCATTGGGCTATTGATTTGGAATTTATGAAAGTCAAGATCATTAGAAAAGTGTATAGAAGTGCCTGTCTTATTTTCTCGATATTATTTGAGAATATTTTCTCTTCCGATTGGAATTTTTGTAAGATGTTGTTAATGCTTGTAATGACTGAAGTAGTTGCGGATATTTGCTTTTTTTTTACTTATTCTTGAGTTTGGTGTTGGTCTTTAGTTATTTTGGTTCTACAGTCATTTATGTATTCACCATCTGCCGCATCTAAGTTTCCTGAAATGGCTTTCCAAACTGAGACCAGACCGTTAATAAGTCCGTGTTTTCTTCTGTTAGTAGTGTAAGGTTGAGTGTCAGCGAAAATGTATATTTAGAGTTAACGGATTTTGAAATTTTTTCCAAGCGGCTCACATTTGTCTATACTTTTGGATTAAGTATTTTCATTAATAGTTACTAGAATTCGGTTTAGTATAGGGTCATTAGTTGAAGGAGCATCTCTGAAAGGGTTGAGGTCTTTGAAGACAAGAAGTGTTGTTAGAAATTTTAAGTATGCCTTCTTCATGGAAGAAAATTTCTATTGTATTGTTAACGGGTTTAAGAGTTGTTGAAGGTTGACGACTGGAAACAGTCCAAAGAATCTGAAAAGAAGGGATTTATTCAAAATAGGATTTTAGTCTGTCAAAGTTAATTTTACTTATTTGGTTAGTCTGTAAGTTTATAACTGTTAATGGTCCATTGAATTTGTTTTCGGATTTGTTTTTAATACGAAATTCCTTCACGAAAACTTTGTCGCCTACTTTGTATTCCGGTTGGTTAGTGGAAACATGTTGGTCGAATTTGATTTTTATTTTTGTTGATCGGTTATAGCGCGGGCAAGTCTATAAGAGTAATTCGTTCTATTATTGAGGTTCCTAACGTATTTGGAAATGAGTTTTTCCTGAAAATATATTGTATCCGGAGTCCTTCTACAAATGTGCCTAAAAATTAGTTCGTAGGGCGTAAAACCGGTAGTCTTGTTTTTAGTATTGTTGTAGCAAATAAATCCGTAAGGGAGGACATTGAATGGATGTTCGTCCGGATGATCAGCTGTATTTGTCCTTATGATTTGCGTTAAAGTCGCGTGAAACCTTTTAATAGAACCGTTCGATTCTGGATGGTGGACGCTTGAAAATGATAGTTTTATGTCGCATTGTTCGCACAGGCCCCTTATTAGAGTGTTATCAAATTCATGTCCATAGTCACAATGGATGCGAAGAGGTGTACCGTAATGTCGGAAGAATATTAGGAGGGTGTTTACTACAGTTTTAGCAGTTTTGTCACCAATAGGATAGGCTCGAGTAAATTTGGTGAGTTCACCCCTAAAAGTCGGGTGCAATTTCTGGTTGGATATTCGAAAATATCATTGTTGATACGTTCGAAGGATGTTTTTGGAGTTTCAGTGATAACAAAAGGAGCACTTAAGTTTTCCCCTACAAACCTTTACTAAATAAATTCCTCTACACTTTTGTTTAGTCTATTCCAATTGTACTTTTCCTAATACGTCGTATGGTCTCATTAATTCCACGATGTAGATTATTTTTGCCGTAGTGGTACTGTTGCACTATAATGGGAATTTCGTCTTGAGAAGGGGTTGTAACAATGTTTTTGAGAAATTTTTAATTTTATGTCTTTGTCTGCGAATATAAAAGATAACATTTCGAGAATAGGTAGTTCGTTGTTTTCAATACAGAAGGCTTCTGGTTGGTCGAACTAATCTTGGATATTATAACGATGTTAAAAAGATGCGAGACAACAGTTTCGGGACAATTAAATACTTTCTAGGCTGGTCAGATTTGCTGGTTAGAATGTTTAGTGTGTCGGTAATGAAATTTGGGTCTTCTTCGAAAATGTCTTAGATGATTTTGTCATGCACGTCAGTGAGTTTATTTTGCCAGAAGAAAGTGACTATTCGTTTGTGAACTTTGTCTGAAAGTTGGGACTTTCAATTTTTGAATAATTGATTATTAACTCGGTTATGCATAGTCGAACAAATCGATTAAATTCTGTTGTCATTCGTTCGTCATGATCATCGCGTTTTGGATCACTATCGGGGTTGTTGTTGGTTGTTCTGGATCGGTTCAGTTATTTGCGAAAATTTGGATTTTAGAAGGAAAGTCAGTAATTTCTTTAAAATGATTAAATTTGATTCGGGAAAAAGCGTTCGTCGGGCGTTCTGATTACCTTACTATCTTATAATTATATCTTCTAGCTTAAGGCGCCGTCTGGCTAGACGACTGCCAGTATCTGTGGTGGAAAAGAGCCAAGTAAGCGGGCAGTGTTCGCAGAGTATAGTAAACTTTTTCCCAAAAAGATACGGCCCCTAGTGCTTGACTGCCCAAACAATGGCTAGCAGTTCCCGTTCGATGGGAGAGTATCGAGTTTCTGCAGCGCAGAGAATACGGGAAGCATATGCTAAAGGAAGATCTTTTCCTACAGGACCTCGTGAAAGAACCGCTCCGATTGCAAAAACACTAGCCTCAGTAGTGAGCAGGAATATTTGGGTAGATTAAGATAGGGTCAGATGCAAGCGCTTGCTTCAGTTCATTGAAGAAAGACTAGCAATCTGAGTCGAAAATGAATTTGCCGCCTTTCTGCAGGAGTTTCGTTAGAGGTTTCGAGATCTTAGCGAAATTGGGTATAAAACGTTGGTAATATTCGGCGATACCTAGAAAAGATTTAACATCTTTAGGAGTTTGGGGTTGAGAAAAATTCTGAATGCATTCAACTTCTGAAGGGTTTGGTGTTACTTATTGTGTGATAAGATGACTTTTTCAGGTTAAATATTTAAAGTTTGACTGTCTAAGACGCTTAATTACTTCTGTTAAACAGGACATATGCTCAAGGATGGTTGGTAAATAACCGATAAAGTCATCCATGTAAATGTTCATTCTGAATGCCCTGAATAATATTGTCCATGAAATGTACAAGGTGCATTTCTCAAATCAAATGGCATACGAGCGAATTCCTAATGGCCAT
The DNA here is from genome assembly GCA_034190945.1 of Octodonta nipae. Classification (NCBI taxonomy): domain Eukaryota; kingdom Metazoa; phylum Arthropoda; class Insecta; order Coleoptera; family Chrysomelidae; genus Octodonta; species Octodonta nipae. Next base: position 160,816,680 of record CM067216.1, on the reverse strand, counting down.
TGTCAACAGAGAAACCGATCTTGGGAATGTTTTGCTCAAGGATTTCCAACTGGTGAAACCCGGAAGCGAGATCTAGTGCCGAAAGCTATTGACACTTACCAAGTTGGTCGAGGAGATCACAAATATTGGGCAGAAGATATTTATCGTCTACAGTTAGTTCGTTTAACTTCCTACAGTCAATAGCAACTCGCCACTTTTGCTTACCAGAAGCCTCGAGTTTGTTAGGGCAACCCATTCGGAGGAGGACCAACGAGAAGAAAAGTGCCTGATAATGCCTTGATAAAGCATTTTCGCTATTTGGGTTTTCACTTCCTCCTTATGGACTTGATGATATCTGTAAGGTTTTGTAAAAACTGGCTTGCCATTATTGGTGTCAATATAGTGTTTGACATCGCCCTCGAGATAGAAAATATCTTCGAATTCTAAACTGAGGTTCGTAAGTTCTTGATCTTTGTCATTAAGGTGTTTAGTTTGAATTTGTTCCCTAACTGTTAAGTTTTATCTAAGGTTAGAGAGTCAGAGTAGTCCTGTGTATTTAGATTTAAGAGAGAGTGTGTATTGTCAAGAGGTTTTGGGCACCGCATTTGCGTTTATTATTGAAGTTAGAAATTCTCTTTTTGAATTAACGTAGAACTGCATTGGGAAGTCGTACTTTGTCAATTTCTTGTGTTGGTAAAATTGCGTCGGTATTTCTAAGTTCACATTTGAATCTAAAAATTAGTTCGGTTCGTGCTTGTATTGTTATTTGATTGTTATGATTACGAGTTGGTATGTTAGTAATAGAAGTGTATGTTGGTTACGTGTTCGACTTGTCTTGATGGGGTACTTTATGTAGGGGGATTGGTTTAAAGTTACTAATTAATTGTTTGGATTTTAAGTCAACAATAAATTCATGATGCTCAAGAAAGTCAAGTCCTAATATTCCATCAAACTCAATCTCTAGAGCGAACGGAATGAGGGTGGATTGTGAGATCGGGATTTTCTCATGAGTAATGCCTTGAATTGTTCGGAAGATCTTTGTGAGAAGTTTTTGATAGTGTTTTCTTTGAAAATGCAGAAACGAGCTCCAGTATAAATTAGAAGTTTGAATTTTCCAGAATCGTCGTTGATATAATAAAGGTTCTTGAAATTTGCTCTCTGAAGGGGACTTAAAGAAATGTTTGTTGTGGGAAGTTCAGATTGGCATTGAAGTCTTCCCCAGACTCGGAAGCGCTAGAAAATCCTGGTATTCGTGAGGACTGAAAGGTTTGAGAAGGTTATCATCTACTATTTGGTCAAACTCAGGGCTTTCATAGTTTTGGCTGTTATAATCGAAATTCTGCTAGTTATTATCAGTATAATATTTTGGGTTTGTCTATATTACAGATGATCGTTATTATTATTGACTAGATTTGACCTCGATGATTAATTTGGCCCAAAGAAATTTGGTCTGTTATTTTGGTTGAATGACTTAGGGTTGTTTTGATATCTTAACCGACAATCCGTAGCGATGATGCCTAATTTCCCCCAATTTAAGCATTTAGGAGGTGGAGTTGGTTTTCTAGCCTGAAAAGATGGCTTAGGTAGAACAGTTTTATGTATCTTCTCTTCCTCAAAATAGAATAGTTGAAGTTCTCTTCCTATACGTGAATGTGCCTCAAGAAGATCCTTCGGATTACTGGCACGGATAATTTGACCTAATCGGGGTTCTAAACTGGTAAGTAGGGTGTTTAAAACCATGGTGTCAACGAGAGTGGTTTGAGCGTCTTTCTGCTTGTTGCTCAGACCCTAGGACCTTTTTGGATTTTCGCACTAAATAGTTGAATCCTATTATAGAATATTAGGGGAGACTCCTTGGATAGTTGTTTCAACCGTTGAAGGTCGTGTATTAATGAACAAAGATCACGAGAGAGTGAAGAGTTAGGAGTTGTTTAATTTCGAGATACGACGCGGGGTTTCTAAAGATGATTAACTGCGCCGTTTTCCCCTTAATTTATTTTTAAGGTGAATTGCCAACAAGTATTTTTTTCGGCAGTAGACATGTTATAAGCACAATTGCACGCATGTATAAATGTGGCAAAGAAATTTGGTCGCCTTCAAGCTCTGGAATTATTGAAAATATTTCCGACAACCTATATTTTTCAGTTTCTTCGACAACACTGTTGTTCTGTGATTGTGCGATATCGATTTAATAGAATTTGAAACGAGAAAAAGGTTCAAATCAAAAAATATTATAAAGTATAGAAAATTAGTATAAATAAAATTTTACAAAAATCAGTAATCAATAAGTTTGTAAATGGAATACTAAAGTTATTTGGATGATAGACTATTAATAATTAAATAAAATGTAAATAAAATCAATAAACCAAATAATTCAATCAATCAAATAAATAAAAATCAAAGCATAAATCATAAAATATCATTGTATTCAAAATTAGAATCAAATTATTCAAATAACCAATTCTTTAAACCTTAAACGTAAGACGATTCAGTACTACTCACATCAACAGGAACATTGAAAGATGTTCTACATGTTATCGCAGTTAGAACTTTTTCCAGGTTCATTTGCTCCGTTGAGAGATAGAATCCGCCGCTACCAGTTACAATTAAGCTCGTGTTCTAGTAACGTTAGACGGATCCTACTGATTGCACCAATTTGTTATATCTCACTTTCAGTACACAGATCTTTAGCTTATTGTCTTTAATAATATCGTACTCATCCTTTTTTAATGCAAAGATTTACTATAAACTATAAAGATACATAGATAATTGCATTGCCCTAAATACTATTCTCGACTGTTTGTCGTCCGATATTTTATTACTATAAGGAATTTACAAGTCTTGTTTTGACTTAATGTCAAAAGGGTCCGGTAATTGCTACTCGCTGTCTCCAGTCCTAGATATAGATAGTTATTCTGGTGTTCCATTCCTGAATATAACATGTCCTAAAAAATAATATTCTTCGGATTTTCTTAGTTCTCTTAGTTAAACAATACTATTCTTTATTTGCGATTCCTGTAGGTAGATTCTCGGTTTCTGGAAAATTGTGTTCTAACCCCATTAATCTTATTCTCCTTGTAGTTTGTTAGCACATAATCAAGATCCTGTTCACAATTTGCAATAACTTAATCAGCTGCAAAGAACGAAATAGTCAGGCAATGGTCACCAATCAGTATTCCTGAGCATCCCCATCTTCATTTCTTCAAAGATCCTTGGATGTATAATTTAAGTAGGCTAGGTGACCAGCAACCCCATTCTATCGGTTGCTGGTCACCTAGCCTACTTAAATTATACCTAAAACCGGTCTGAGAACTTATTTGCCTATTTTTTTGCAGTATGAACATGTTTACTTATTGAAATTCCATATTGGAAGTATTTATGTATTGCTCGCTCCAGTCAACATATCAAACAAACTTAAGGATATTGTGACGGCCTTTTTCGAGATCTACAATTACGAAACGTTTTGCCTATTTAGGGCTTCTCGTTTCTCTACTAGCTGCTGTGGAGTTAATATATTATCCGAATATTCTATAACGACTTTGCACATCTATCCCTTCAAAATTTTCTTCATCTCTTTTCTGGAATATGCTGCTAAGTATCTTCCTATTGAACTAATAACGCTTATTCCTCTATAAATTCTATATTATTTTCTATTTCGTTTATATTATTTATATACCCTAAGTTTCAATCTGGTGGAATATTTTTTATTTTTTCACCAAAAAAATATAATAATATATCTGGTCCGCGTTTCATGAATTTACTTTTTACTAATTAAGACAAATGCATTCAATGTTTAATATCAGACGAAATTCTTGTAGACTTTCTCCGGACTTTTGTCGTTTCTCACTAAATTGATCTGGGGATACCTACCTCAAAGGTATAAAAATCATTATTTTACTTGCGCACCACTTTTTGATTAACAACCCCCATTCGCCACTAATTCTCAGAATGACCCCTTAAATAAAAACTCGAGCATAAATATAAATGTATTCCGCCCTTACCAGCAGCTGTCTACAAATCTGGAGTACTATAATGAAAAAATTCCTCAATGATCTAGGAAATTATTTGCGAGAAGCAGTCTTAGATATTACATGGTAACGAGAAAACATTTAGTTTATCAATCAGTTTTCGAGCCATGCGCAATATTTTCGATACTGTTTTGTTTACATTTCTATTGATATTATTGTATCCCTCCCTTCTTCCTGCAATTACATAGTTTCGTAATAAGAAGCCTGAAGTTTCACAGTTTTATAACCATCTTCATTTTTAAAAATTATATACTAAATGATTAATGAACCTATTTACCTTTTAAATCAATCTTGAATTTCTGGGTACTATTAAATGTGCCAAAACTTTAATTTAAGAAAAAATGAAATAACTTCAAACATTGTTGCCCAAATTTTAAATATATTCTATACTTGTTAAACGTAACTTTTTTAATGATTAATGCACTTCAAAAACAAACATACTAGTAGATAATTTGACGATATTTAGTAAACAATGATGACGGTTCTATAACTGGACGTGAAACCTCATCTCAGTGAACTTATTCTAATTACTTTGGGAATAAAAAATTACCCTCATAATGAATTATTCAGCAGGGAGTCTGTCATTATTTAACTTTCAGATTTTCACTGTAATAAGTTAAACGTATGCCCATTAGTTTGCTTGTTTCTGCTCATATTCATCTGGAAGAGTTTAGGTATTCAAATTTTTTTGTTGATTTGCATAAAAAAGTAAGCAGAGTTGTTTTCCAATGCAAATTTTAATATTCTCTAATTTAAAAAATTTTCATTTTAATATTGCGGAGTCAAAAATACTTATTTAGAAGAGCGCCGATTTTGATGCAAATATTAAATGAGGTGATATAAAGTCAGTAAATTAAATCTGGTCAATAAAACTATATGTTAGAAGTCGTTAATATTTAGTTGTTTCATTAGATGGACTTTCGCTGTATAGATCTCTAATTGAATAGTTTAAATTCAGAGGTTCGCTATTTAGGGAGGGTACCTGATGCAAAGTCCCATTTCGGATTGGCAGCCTTACGTTAAATAGTGTGGTCCCTGGAAAAGTTGAGAACAGTTTGCTATTGTACTTTGTGAATGAATAGTGTAACATTACAAAGTGCAATTATCGTATAACCTGCAAACGTACATCTTGTATACCAAGACCTTGTATACATTCTGTATATATACTGCTATAAATGCTATCGACTAGTTTACTAGTACTAATAAAGTTCAACGTTTAGAATATTGGTGATGATTATGGACTAACAATTGACAAATATAGAGGAAAACTTAAAGAATTCTCACTTATATTTCGTGATTTGAATCTGTGCTGCAATTAGTTGTACTAAAAATGATAGACTATGCTGGAATTATTGACTAAAATTCTTATATGTTCAGTGGAATTCTTAAACCTTTCCTACAAATCTCTAACACCAAACACACTTTTCTTGAATGATGACCGATATATGTAATTTAGGCTGCCTTTCCATACGAACTAAGGTAATACTTCATCAGAATTTCTCAAACCAGTCCTGTAAATGAGTAATGCAGTCTATTATAAGTCTTACAAAGTAAGTATTGCCAAGAATGGTTCTGAATAGTTTACCTATTTACAGAAGTAGAACATCCGACTCTTTCTAAGTATTTGGTTCCAAATTGTCCAGTTTACGATTCAATGTGGTTATTATTTCTGGACATTTGACTTGCTAGTTAAGATATGTCGTCTTGTCATGCCGAACTTAGTGATTTCGTAACCTTAAGCCCTCCAGACTGGCCATGACGTCAGGGTCGGCGGCATCTACAGTGGAGAAAGGATGGGTTCACTAAATGAGGGCCAAGCCTATTGCTGGTAAACTCACCAGTGAAAACGATCTTCTTGGGTACTAGGTAGATTGACAGCCTCTCTTCGCTACTAGAGCAGCTCGGGAGATCTACCACCCCAAGAGGGTTAATTACAAAAAAACTCAAAAAACACAAATCGGCAACCAGACTATAACGTTAACTCATCAACTCGTACATAAGTCAAATCATCAAGTAACAACAATTAACATGAAAATTCAAAAATAAATTCCCAAGGTGACGGTGAAATTTTCAAACTGAAATCAGAGCAAATCAAATTAATCTAAGATAAGGCCGCTATTATATTGTCAAAGATGGTTAATAAAACCTTTTATAAAAGATTTTATCAAATATTTTCAGAGTTTGCGCCCATGGAGACTTTTCATCCACAATTACAGAGCTATCAATTGGCAAAGTTTAAAAAAAATAGCCGAAAGTCAATTTCCATAAGAATAGTGCGGGGTCCTACATCCCGGTGATGCCGTTTTGTTTTTTATTGCTAAAGTTTGTGTCTTTTTAATAAAGGAAAAGTAACAGGCGCGTAGAGTACCTGTAATCGCCTTGAAAAGCAAAACTTCTTATTCGCAGATTTTTAGGGTCCGTATATACAATATACGGATACCCTTATAATATCACTCCGGATTTCTGCCTCTGTCATATCACAGCAGTTTTCTCCTAAACAACTGGACGGAAGAGCTTTAAATTTGGTACCAATGTATAGTTTGGTGACCCGATCAGGAGTACATATCGTAAAAGAAAAAAATTTGATTTTAGGGGTACGTCTGGGGGGGGGACTAAAAAAATCGACCGTTCCCCCCCCTGATCTCCGAAACTACTAAGCCTAAAATTTTGTAAAAAATAGGAAATATAGAACGTTGCCCGAACTTTACAGGAAAAATAAGGAAAAACCATTAATATTAATTTTGGGGGGCAAATTATAGAATTAAATAAAAATTTAAAAACAAAAAATATTCCAAACGCATCATGTAATATATCAAATGAAAGGTCTGATTCTGAGGAACACAAATATATTTTTTTCATATTAAAAAAAATTATTTAAAACGATATTAACGAAAATATACCAAAATTTGCCCATCCCCCCCCCTTATCTCCGAAACTATAAAATGTACAGTTTTGAAAAAAAATAGAGGTATAGGTTCTGACCTGAAGTTTACTGGAAAAATGTGGAGAAACCTCTACTTTTAATTTTGGGGGCAACTTACAGAATTAAATGGAAAATATAAAATTAAAATTGTTTCTAACCCATCATGTTATATATCAAATGAAAGGGCTCATTACGACGAAAACAAATATATTTTTTTTCATATTTTTAAAATAAATTAATTAAAAGATATTAACAAAAATATAAAAAAATACAAATTCCCCCCCCCCCCTTATTTCCGAAATCATAAGCTGGAAAATTTTGAAAAAAAAATGGACGTATAGCCCCTCACCTGAACTTTACTGGAAAAATAAAAACCCTTAATATTTATTTTGGGGGGCAAATAATAAAATTAAATGAAATATATAAAAATATAAAATTAAAGTTGTTTCTAACCCATCATGTTATATATCAAATGAAATGGCTCATTATGAAGAAAACAAATATAATTTTGTCATATTTTTAAAATAAATTAATTAAAAGATAAAAAATTTTACCCATTCCCCCCCTTATCTCTGAAACCATAAGCTGAAAAATTTTGAAAAAAATGGAAGTATAGCCCCTCACCTGAACTTTACTGGGAAAATAAGGAGAAACCCCGAATATTCATTTTGGGGGGCAAATTATAGAATTAAATGGAAAATAAAAAAATATATTGTTTCTAACAGGTCATGTAATATATCAAATCACAGGGCTCATTATGACGAATACAAATATATATTTTTTAAATGAATATTTTAAAATATATTAAAAAAATATTTTTAAAAAATTACATATTCCCCCTTTATTCCCAAACTATAAGACCTAAATTTTTTGTTTATTTGATAAATATGAAAAAAATCGTTAATTATTTGGCCCCAAAATAATATAATTAAATAGAAAATAAATTATTAGAAAACCACCATAGTAATTTTAGGAACATATTATACGCATCATGTAATCTATCAGATAAAAGGCTCATTATGTGAATTACAAATATATCATATTTTTAAATCATTTGTTTAAAAGATATTAACAAAAATATTAAACATCCACTTAATTCCCAATTTAGAAACTACACTATTTAAATTTTGAAAAATATATTTTATTTGTATTTTTTAATAATTTGAATAAGAGATTTAATAATTTATAATTTAACTCTTGACCTATTTTGCCCTTTATCTTTCAATCTACAGAGCCTCAAAACTGAGACAGTAGATTATAAAAGACTTCTCTGAAAGTTTTTAAATTAAAACTCTAATGTTAATTTTTAGGGGCCAAATTAGAAAATTAAATACATATGTATTCTGATAAAAATCAAGCGAATCCTGAAGCAGATAAAATAAAAAGTTTATGTGTGGCAAATAAAAGTGTATATTTTTTATAAATTTAAAAAGCTTCCTTTAAAAGATAATAGGGCAAATATAAGAAAATGCACTCTGCACACTGCTTGTCTGAAAGTGGAATATTAGAATCTTGAATGTGGTACGGAACCCTAAGTATGCGAGTCCAACTCGCACTTGACCAAATTATTTTAATTATAGGATTCTTACATCAAAAGTTGCATGCATAACTTAAGGATTTATACAGTTATATGCTATTGGATAAACTATAGTTTTCTGGGCTGTGTTGCCGTGGTCTAGTGGAATTTTATCCTAACGTTTTATTTGCAACTTCGGCAGCCATCTTTAACGACACGGCCGTAGGTGTTAACGCGTAGGAAAATAGAGAAGTGGCCTACAACTTGCAACGGGCGCAACTATCCGACAAAAGGCAAGAATGGATCAAGGATTATTCTGGAATGGATGATGCGACATTACAGATGTTGATAGTATAATTGTCTTTTTTAATTGCCAAAGAAATCCACAAATGAAAATCTTCATTTACAGTACTCTACTCGAGAAGAACATTATGCTTGATCTTCTATATAGCTCTGTGATATGATTTGCAGCTCGCTATTTAGCAGCACAAAATATTACTTTCATTTTTTCAGCATAGTTAATAACTATTAAACCCGTCGAGTTTTTTTTCCTTTAACAATTTTTGTTTCTATTTTATATATATTAAAATAGAATATATAATAAAGTTCGCAGCCGCAATTTATCATTTACACTGACAATTAAAGTCAAATGTCTTATAAAAGATTAGATATTACACTATCAAATATCTTTTACAAAAATGTTTTATCAAAGATATTTTTATTAAAGATTTGATAATGTAATAGCGGCCTAAGAACTTCTACACAAAAGCAACCCTGTAAACTAATCAAATAAATACAGATGTCTTCATAGCGATATTTTCAATCCGATACAAATTTATTCAATTTCAATATAAAATCATAATAAGCTCCTATTAAGTTATTTTATGAATTAGTCCCATATAAGTTGATTCAAATTTGATGATTAAACAAAATAAGACAAAAGAAAATATTCATAACTAATATATGTTGAAATAGCTTTTAACTGAAGCTGTATATGAAATCAAATAAACGTAAAGTATGGTAACATGAAATATAGCCACAATCACCTGAAAACCGTCGTGGCACCTATATCGCCTCGGTGTTGTCTTGAACTACCATCAAACCTCTAAGACGGATTAGGTTACGACCTAGTTAAATTTAAAAGTTATCCAAAACTGCAATGCACCTGGGGGATAGATGTTATGACTCCGATCTCGTAGACAGAAAAATCATTCGGAATAACCCCTCCACTCGTGACATCGCAAAGGTGTTTGCATCCAGAGCCTCAAACTGAGTCTTGCATTCGTTATCTCAAAAATACCAATAGGTACCCAGGTACCAAAAATACCCAGGTAACTTTTAGAATGTAACGGGCCGATTGTAGCAACTGGATTGCTCTTTTCACTAGCAATAAGCTCCGATTAGACTTTCACTAAATCAAAAACCACTAAACACTGCACTAAAACGTGAAACGGTTATCACCAAGGAGCCTTCTGTTTTTGAATATCCAGTAAAACTCTTCAACATTACCAACGTCGATGAAATTCCCTAACAGTTCGATAAGCTTGTAAGTAACACTCCGAACAACACTATATCAAGTTTACCAAAGTCAAATTCAACAAAGCCTTACTTTTTGTAATATACTCGTATTATCTTTTAGTAATATTGAAGAAATCTTAATTGTAGCGATTTTACAGCTGTCCTAGCCGTTACCCGCGGTTTCACCCGCATATGGAATAAAAAATTATGTACAAATAGAAATAGCTTATGAAACATATGGGCCATCCTATATAACAACTTTTTCTATCTTCTGTGAATCACCTTAAAAAACAATAAATCCACCAATCCCCAATATATTTCACCCAAAGTGCTAGTGCTTATGGGCCACCCTATATAACAGTTTAATTCAACATTTTTTTGAACCACCTTGTGCAACCATCCTGTATATTCTGATGTTTATTTGTCACCAAATATTACATTTTTTAATGATCATACTATACTTTTACATCACCCCATATTTAGGTATCTAACTGATTAAGGTCTACGCTATATAACAACTATATCTGAAAATTTTTGAGCAAACTTGTAAAGTATAATTTCTCTCCACCCTGTATTCTAACCACCCTTTATATGCTTTGTTAAGCACACTGTATAACTATCATTTTGCATCGCTCCTGTTTTAGGTATTCCACATAGTAGGATGCGACTGTTCATGGTCTCAACACTATATAACAATTTTTTTTAAACATTTTTGGATCCACGCTTAAAAACTTTAATTCTACTCTGCCCTCGATTTTAACCACCTTGTATATACAACTACCCAAATATAACATTTTTTGTATCGCTCTATATAACTATAAATCCCCAACATATTTGTCCCAAACTGCAACTGCTTATTGCACTCCCTGTATAACAATTTCACTCAACATTTTTTGAACCACCTTGTATAATTATAACTCTGCTTCCATCTATATTTAAACTATACTATTTATACTGCTGCCAGAAGTAGTAGTCAACCATTATAACTTATTTGTCCTTACGTTTGTAACCATCCTGTATAAGCAGAATTTCAACCACCCGGTATATGCATCTGCTTAGGGACCACCAAATATAACATCTTTTAAACAGTTTACTATAACTCTGCTCCACTATATATGTTAACTATTTTATCCATACATTTTTTGGAACCACCCTGGAAAGCATAATTTGTCTACACCTTATTTTTCAACCGCCGCTTATGTGAAACTTTTTCTAACATTCTTTTAGTCACACTGTATAACTATAATTTTACTCCTCCCTCTATTTGGACCATGTATATGCAACTACTTATCTTTCACCCAGTACAACATTTTTGTATCACCCTGTATAACTCTAAATCCACCAATCCCCAACATATTTCACCCAAACTGCAATTGCTTATACGCTCCCCTAAATGGCAAGTTTATTTAACTTTTATTGAACCGTCTTGTATAATTTTTTTAACCACCTTATAAACTATAATTCCACTCCATCTTATTTTCAACAAAACTTTATAAACAACTGCTTCTAAAAGTGACTTTATATTCATGTGTCCAGTTTTTCTTTATTAAAAATGCGCCGATCAAAATTTTAAAACGGTCATTTTGAAGATTTTCTGATTTTCTACAGTTTTTCTTTTGACGGCATAATTAACGTATCATGACTTTTTACACTATAAACAAATAAACAATAATACCCCATATTTTTTGGTGCTTTTGAGGCCCAAATAATTTACTTCTACGAGTTTGCTGTAAAAATTATGTCAGTTATGTCACTTAAAAATCTCTTTTGATTGGTGTATTTCGTTATATTTCCCACTGTGGAGATCTCTAACATTTTCCTTATAAACATCAAAAATGATTGTCTGATTCATTTTGATCTCTCACAAAATTCAATACAATAGTTTTCTTTGACGAAAACAATAGTTATATACGTCATAAAAAAAGATGAAAGATAAAAAGTATGACTCTGACACGTTGCCTCTAACCATTTAGCACATACTTCGAAAACAGTCACCACTTAAATTGGCAAAAATAAAAAATTAAGGATCTATCTAAACGTTGTCGAAAAATATTCAAAATAATTGACTGAAAATTCACTTACGGGATTTATTAACTTTTTTTTTCACTCCTATACCCCCGTTTTCATTCGTAGAATGAAAAATGATCAGATAGCGACTTTCACAGTGGAAATTGATAACGAAATGGTTTTTAGAACCGGATTCTGCGACCACTGAATCACTAAACAGTATTTTTTGTCCATTATTCAGGTTTTCACCCGCTCACTCCCTATTTTCACATATACTTTTGGGAGGATAGCTGTCCAATAATCCCTATTTTTCGTCACGATATTAGGTTTCCGTTAAAAAATACGTTATTTGCGAAGGTTATATGGTGAAAAGTTTTATTCAAATTTTAAAAAAGTTCTTAATGCTAACAATCGGGAAACTTACATAAATATTATCCTATAATTTATCGGGACTGCAAGACAGTTATTAAATAAAACTTACAAATTGTTATCAAAATGAGATTCTCATTGGCTAAATTTTAATCATAGATACTATCAATTTGGGTATTCTGGGCAGTTTTGGTAATATATATCCATCGTTGTCTAAATTCATTCGAGGTAAATGAAGCTTTATACTGTGTCGGTCACCCTGTTCAAATTCGATCTAAACCACAAGTTTTACCGAGCTCATACTTATAAATCAAATCGATGTCAATATGTTTACATTACCGCCGGTTGGACGTTCCTGATTTATGGATAATGTAAATTACACTGTAAAAATGCTTATAATCTAGCATTTCGGTCGATACATATTGCCGGTTTTATTAACAGTGTAGTGCTGCAGTAAAGTTTAGTTAATTTTAATTTTAATGTTTGGCAAATTCAAACATGATGCATTTCTCTTTAATAGAATATTTAATAGTTGTAATATACATTTTCTTTGGATTTTAATTTGATATCAGTACTTTAGTTAGGACCTACATTTTTGAAAAAGTAAAGGTAGAGTAATTACTGAAATTTCATGCAGTTCAAACTTTCAAATTTAGTTAGCGGTAGAATAGTATTGTTCTAGTTTAGCATAGACTATAAACAGGGTGTAAGCGGTTTGAGTGCAAAGATTTTGAGAACTTACATAGCCTTCAAAACAGTGAGTGATAGAATACTTCCACCTTTAAAATGCTTTCAATGCTACATATGTAAATATTCAGTATCTTATATAGGTACGTTTAATAATTGCATTAACAAAGAAAATTAGTATTTAAACTCAAATAATTCTGTTATAATTTGCCTTACATTTCTCCAAACAGATGTGGCAACATGGCATATGAAGAGGGCTGGCTATTTTTTACTTTAACTACAGATGATTGTTTTTTGCAGTATGGCTTCTTTTGAGAAAATTAATATGTAAGTGAAAGTGATTTACGTGATATTTGATGTAGACTATGGGATTTGAATTTGAATTAAAAAATATATTGGAAAACCAAATAAAATGGATTGTCAATTGTCAGTTCAAGTGCGACAGTATTAATTTGTGAGAAATAGTGGCAGAATATACAATTAGGAAAAGACCTGATATGTTATTGAGTTGTGGGAAAAGAATTTGTAATAGCAAGAATGTTGAATTTTTGAACATTTGCTGTGAAGAATCCGTTTGATCTGCTGAGCTCTAACATGATGAAATATCCTGTAAGTACAAGGGTATTTATTTGACTAACATAAATAATGTTCAAATGAGAACGGAGCTTTTCGCCGGCAGAGTCATAGCTGATTCTGTTTTTTCCGGATTTGGACCCCGTCATGTTTTCGAATTAGTTTATTTATATACCTAAACCGGAATATAAACAAAGTTTTCCGACGTTTCGCCCACACTTATAAGAGGCTTTTTCAAGGATGAGACATAAAACAAAACAAATGTTACTCATCTTATGTCTACTCTATTCATTTCATCTTTTTCTCACGAACACTTCAAAACTTCACTTTTTATTCAACTTGTCACAATGATGAGCAAATTATAAATGAGTAATAGGTACGAAGAAATAATAATTATTAGCCACCCGAAATTTTCAGGTAAAAGAAATGGTAGGAGGCTCTTAATAGGATTATTTTATGATTGTGATGAAATTTCGTATACGTTCCTAGAATTTTATTAGTGGATAATGTAAGTGATTTATTTTGAGGAAATGTTGATGCAAGAATGCCAGATGGACGAAAGTTCAAAACCTTTGTCTCGGTTGAAATTCTTGGGATATTTGGCGATTTCAACGGCCTCAGGGAGTTTTCTGGTGAAATAATACGGAGATTTGCCCACGACAGAGGAGCTGTCGAAGAGGATTGGGTGGCCCCTGATGATGTTCAGCTACAGCAGAGTTTGAAAGCAGGCCCTTTTTCAAACAACGTTTGTGCTCACCCAGATGAGTGTTTATAGATCGACCTTTAGATGAAAGAGGGTTTTGTTTATCCTTAGGAGAGGGTATATTTGTGAGATTTTGGATAGTGGTTTGTAGACTGTTTTCACCTCGTGCTTATGAAGAAGCTTCCCAATCCTATCCGTGACCTTGCTGATATATTGCAAATATGCTACCTATTTATTAGGTGACAATTCTTTCTTAAGAAGGGGATGTTGGTGACGAGAAATAGAATTGAGAATCTCTCCGTTTCCTGTAGCCGTTGTTTAGTAGGCTATCCTCAACCCAAGCTAATTCCCTTCTCAAACTTTTGGGTTCGGAAATGGATATAGCTCGATGCACCAGAGAGTTCACGACTGAGATGAGTGATGATGGGACCGGGCGTGCAGATATCTGTCGGTATGTGTTGGTTTTCTGTATACAGAGTGGCTCAGGCGACCATTTGGCAACCGTGAAACAAAAACGTCTAGGAAGGGCAGGGATCAATTGGACTCAATTTCCATAGTGAATTTGATGTTTGAATGTTGGGTATTAATGTCGTTAAAGAACAATTGGAGAGCTTCTTGCCCATGTGGCCCGATGACAAAAGTGTCATCAACATATCTCAACCAAATTTTGGGTTTGTGGCTTGAAGACTCCAGAGCCACTGCTTCAAAGGCTTCCATAAAGATATTTGCCACTACCGGTGATAGCGACGAACCCATGGGGGTACCAGAAGTTTGCATGTAATATTTATTTTGAAAAAAAAAATACGTCGACGTGAGACATTTTTCGATCAACATGAGTAAATCCAAGGTTTGTCCGTCTTCCGACAGCAGTTCTCTAATAATGGATAGGCAGTCTGGGGTAGGAATTTTGGTGAACAGTGATGTCACATCAAAACTAACTAAAATGTCTTGGGGTTTAATTTGTATCGCTGACAGAAGAGTTTCGAAATGTCTTAAGAATGTCCGCTAAATATTTGGCAATGTTGTATGTTGGAGAGCCGATGAGGTTCACAATCGTCGTAACGGAACTTGTTCTTTATGAATTTTCGGCAGGCCATATAGGCGTTGAGAGGTGCAACTCCGAGGAATTAGATATTTTTGTGTTGCTTTGGGAATGTTCGACTCTCTTATCAATGAAGTTATTTCACGTTCTATTTTGGGAGTGGGATCTCGATGAATGGGAGAATAGGATCCATCTTGAAGTAAATCATTTACCTTATTGGTATATTCTGGAAAATCTTGGACAACCGTTGGATTGCCTTTATCCACCGTAAGAATGACAATATCACGGTTTCCCGTAGCTTGCTAATGGCGATTCGTTCAGTTCTGGGAATGTTTGATGGTGTAGGTTTTGCCTTTCGGAGAATTTTATTCGTTTCAAAACGTATGCTGTAGACTTCGGGTTTTGGAAGACCTCGGATAGAAGGTTCAATTGAGCTAATTATGTCTTCGATGGGAATTTTTCTAGGGGCAACTGCAAAGTTGAGTCCTTTTGAGAGAACGGAGTTTTCATCTGGAGTTAATGGGTGTGAAGAAAGGTTTACCACGGTTTTTAAACAATTTGCTGACCTAGGATATACGGCGCCTTTTGAGTATAATGACTGAAATTTCTTTTTTTTCTTTTGTGTCTCAGAGCAGTTATCTCTTCAGGTTTGAGTGCCTGGCAAAATGAATTTCTATCAACTGTGTCCCAATCTGTTGGTCTCGCGAGTTTAAGATGTAGTTTGAGCAGGTCTTTGGAAAGGGAATCAAGAAGCACCAAATTAAAATACAAATAAACATGGAGGTGGTAAATACATAATTTATAGAGAATATATAAAATATAATACAACAAAGATAAAGCACGGAAATAAACAGTATTATCGTAAGGATAGGAAGGGTCGGTGGATGAGGTGGGAATATGGGTGGGGGAGTGCTATTTATTGTTGATGAAGCAATTTTATTTTAATTTTTTTTTCAGTGACAGAACAGAGTCACAAGTACCAGATATGCTAAAGTTGTTGATTATATTTGCAATTTGATATGAGAATCCTTTTTTAAAATATTGGTTTTTATGTATAGGTACAGTTAATAAATTTTTTCGACGCAGATTTAATCTATGCACATCTGTGCGAAAAGTAATTTTGTTGTACAGGTAAGGAGGACATTTGAATTTCAAAATTTTGTAGAAAAAACAAAGAGAGTGCAACGTGTGTCTATTGAACATATTCAGCCAATCGAGGTGTAACAATTTGTGGCTGATCCTATCGCGTCGCTTAATACCAAAAATTAAACGAAGGCATGAATTTTGTACTTTCTGTACTTTTCTCTTATTTATTTCATCTAAAAAAGGCCCATAGACGGTATCACAAAAGTTGAAATGGGAAAGAATTAACGATTCACACAGAAGAGCGTTGGTGTCTCCACAGAGATAGTGCCTATGAGGATAAATTGCTTTTAATGTTGAATAACTTTTACGCAGACAGTAATTTATGTGCTCCGTGAATTTTAGATTATCGTCGATGATAAGTCCTAAATTTTTTGCAGAGTGCTTCATGGGAATTGGAGAACTGCCAATTTCAGGCTTAATGATATCTTGAATCTGCTTCCTAACGGTTTCACTGCAAAAAAGCATTGCAACGGATTTTGCCGGATTGATTTTAAGTTGATGTTTGTTGGACCCAATATAAAGATTGTTTAGATCTGCATTTAGCAGACGATTGGCTATCTGAGCATCACCAGGCTTAAAATAATAATATATTTGAGGTCATCAGCGTATAGATGGTACTTGCAGTGATTCAGTGAGTTTATAATATTTGAGGTGTACACGTTAAATAAGAGTGGGCCAAGTATACTACCCTGGGGAACTCCGCAAGTTATTTGTTGAAGATCAGAGGCTCTGCCATCTAAAACAACTCATTATTCTCTACCTGTTAAAAATGAACTAATAAAATTAGACGAGTTTGAATGAAAGCCAGAATATTTTAAGATCGATATTAAAATTTCGTGATTTAGTAAATCGAAGGCGTTTGTATAATCAAGGAGAATGAGAATTGTAGCTAAGCCTTTATCTTTGGATATCAAAACATCATCTAGTATCTCAGATAATGCAGTAGCACAGCTAAATTTTGATCTGAAACCAGACTGCCTAGGAGGGATTAAAAGTTTCTTTTCTAAGTATGAATTCATTTGGAGTTCCATGACTTTTTTCGAGAATTTTATAGAACGTAGGAAGTATAGAGATTGATCTTAAATGACTGGGTTCAGAAGGAGATTTAACTTTTGGTAAAGGTAAAACTTGTGCTACTTTCGAGGCGTTAGGGAAGTACGAGTTCTTTATACAACAGTTTACAATATAGGTGACAGTTGGTATTATAAATGGACAGCAAATTGTAATGAGAGGAATATTTAATCCATCAGCTCCAATCGACTTTCATTTCAGACCCAAAATGATATTAGAAATGAGATTATCAGTTACTTCTTCAAATATAAATTCATTTGGGGTTGACCTGTAATTATTACGATAAAAATTTAGAAGTTGTACATCAGGATCAATATTACCGTTGCACCCTTTGTAAAAAATGTATTGAGTTCATTTAGGTTTCTTAAATTATCAGGGATTGTTCTTTTTTTGTTGGGGATAATATTATTTTTTTAACTCTTTCCATTTTTCTTGGATGTTGCGTTTTTGAAACCGATTATTGAGATAAGTTCTTTTTTCTCTTCGAATAGCCGTAGTCGTAAAATTTCTTAACTGTTTATAATATTTCCAGTGAAGAACATTTTCTGTTATTCTGAACTGATTTAGAGCCTTATTTCTTAAGCGTTGTAAAAAACGAATTGTATCGGTTATCCTCGGCGCGAATGGTTTCTTCTTGCCTTTGCATGTTTTTAAAGGCGCGTGTTTATTATAAAGGTTCGTAAGTATATTAGTAAGTGTGGATACTTTAACGTCAATATCATTTGTTAGAAATATTTCATGCCAGGGAGCACCTTCCAAATCAACCTGAAATTGAGCATAATTTATGTTATTTAGTGCCCTGTAAGTAAATTCATGTGTATTAGGAGGTTCAATTTTAAAATTTAATTTACAATAAATTAAGCTGTGATCAGAGGCATTAATGTCTATCACTTCTTCAAAGTTGCAGCAAATAACGTCAATAAGTGTAGCAGTATCACAAGTTATTCGAGTCGGTACTGAAATAAGCTGCTTTAAATCAAAGCAGGCTAGTATATTATTGAATTCAGACATATAGCTGGAATCTACATCAAGTTGATCTATGTTAAAGTCGCCCAAACCAATAATCTTATCACAAGAGTTTGGAAATCGAATCAGAATATCTTCGAGATAGTTAAGTAATACATTTTGATTTCTACCTGGCGGCCTATACATCACACCAAAAATAAACTTTTCTTTACTTTGTGACACCTCGACCCAAAGATGCTCGCTCAATATACTTCCTGCACTCTTTAAGAAGAACAGTGAATCCGACTCCATTTTTAATATATATGCCAACTCCACCTGCATGACTCTCGCGATCCTGTCTTAAAAACGTATAATTATTAATAGCGACTGCTTCGTCGTTTATGTCAGCTCTTAACCAGGTTTCCGTGACACCTATTAAATCATACTGAGCAGGTAAAACATGATCTTTAAAAATATCAAAATCGCTCAGTAGGGATCTAACATTGACATGTGAACAATAAAGCATAACTAAAAAGGGTAGACGGGGAATAGAAGGGGATTAATATTAAAAGAGATTTGTGATCTAAAACTATTAACAATTAAGCAACAAAAAAAAATACTCATCCCGCTTCAAATTCTGTTAACAACGAAAAATGTTCAAGCTAAATTAGCAAAGGCATAATAGCTAAGAGAAACAAAAAACAAATAAACATCACCAATGTTTATACATGTTGCATTACTCACAGGTACTGCATAAAGCATAGTAAGAAAACAAGCAGCAATACGAAGGCGTAAACATATTGTTCGGATTACTTACAATCTGATGAAGATGTTAATCATTATTCAGCGAGTTTTTCAGCAAATGAAGATCAGTTTCTTCAGTAATGCGGTGCACAACATTGTTAACTTTTACAAACACATTTCCATTCAAAACCCAAGAGGATTTAATTGAAAACAACCGAATAGCACTGCCAAGCAAATCGCACTTTCGTTAGATATTCCTTGATCGTCAGGCCTGAATTTTTTAATTGTTTACGATTTTTTAACACAGAAATTCGAACTACTTCGGAACAAAATCGCACTAATACTGATGGGGGTTTATGGCTTGGAATTTAAGCAGCGATGCGGTGGCATCTCTTTATGTCAGATGTTTTTACGTTAACATTTAGTTTACTATTAAAAAGTTGAAGTGCCTTCGCACGTAACGTATTCTGACTTTCGCTAGTTTCAGATGGTAGGCCCAATATATGGATATTCTAGTTGCGAATGGATTGTTCTTGATCGTCAACAATCTTTCTAGGGCGTTTGTTTTCATTCTCCAAATTCGAGGTTACCTTACGAATGCCCTCAATTTCCTCGTTTTGTGCAGCAAATTTTTGCTCAAATTGCTTTTTGAGCACTGAAGCCACTTTGACTGCAATGTCTTGTAAGAGTTTTTCATTGAAGACACTTATAATCACGGATTTGATTTCCCTGAAGTCCGTTGTTGACAAGCCTATTTTGGCGGGAATCAGGTTCACAGAAATAGGTTGAGAAAACTCAGAGCACGATTTCCTAGCAGAATTTTAGCACTCAAATGTTAGCAATTTGTTTCACTGATCGTTGTAACACCTTCACCTATAATTTTTGTTGTTAAATTTATCAAAATAATTCACTAATCTGCAGGACGAGCTGACTTAACGTTGCTACTCGAACGCCACCATTCGGAATTAGATGTTTGATTTTGAGGAACTTTGGAATTATTTTATGATCACGACAACACTTAAGATAAGTTAAAGAAAATAGGGTCCTAGCACTTTTTTGACGAAGTTTACAAATAAGGATGTTTGATGAGCGATGACCTCTCCGTAGAGGTTTGTCAAATTAGAACGGAGGTTTTCGCGGCCAGAGTCATAGCTGATTCTGCTTTTTCCGGATTTGGACCTCGTCATTATACTCAAAAGGCGCTGAATACCCTAGGTTAGCAAATGGTGTAAAAACCGTGGTAAACCTTTCTTCACACCCATTAACTCCAGATGAATACTCCGTTCTCTCAAAAGGACTTAATTATGCTGTTGCCCCTAGAAAAATTCCCATCGAAGACATAATTAGCTCAATTGAATCTTCTATCCGAGGTCTTCCAAAACCCGAAGCCGACAGCATACGTCTTGAAAAGAATAAATTTCTTCGAAAGGCAAAACCTACACCATCAAACATTCCCAGAACTGAACGAATCGCCATTAGCAAGCTACGGGAAACCGTGATATTGTCATTCTTCCGGCGGATAAAGGCAATTCAACGGTTGTCCTAGATTTTCCAGATTATGCCTTTTATATTCACTTTGATTCAATTCACTTTTTAAAAAAAATTATTTATTTAGAAACATACAATATTAAAAGTGAACAATTAAAATAGTTATAGTACTTGAATAACTTAATGCTATAAATAATATTATTTGAATGACAACACGAGAACGTTTCCAGTTGCTTTTATAACATTGACAAAAGTGCTGATGCAAGTCAGCGTTTTTACTGGCTAAACGGACTCGTGTAGGTTTCCGGGAAGTTGTTTGCATATAATTCAAGATGAAATTTGATATCCCTGAGAAGTCACGTACGCTTTAAATTCCGTTGATTTCTCGACTGTGTGAACTAAGTGCTGATATATTTTGCATATAACAACTCCCCTTACATATCAAAAGTTGATGCTATAACATCAACTTTTAGGAACAGAAACATAAAATAATATAAAATGATGTTTGAATGGTATGAATAATAAGTAATAAGTGTATAAAATATGAATAAAATAAAGTAATTGGTAAAAAATCAAATTGATATTTGTAAAATAAAATCAAAATATGTTAAAATAAATGAGCAATAAAATAATACGAGTAATAATTAAATGCTTAACCTAAACATATCAAAATAAAATATAAAGTAAAAGGAAATGTGAATAAAAATAATGTGTAGAAAAATAAAAGGTTAATGATATAAATCAATATTAAAAATGGTGTTTTTAGAGAACATAAAGGGTATACCTAAACTTGCGTCTCTAACCTTTGTTCTGTTTTCAAAACAGGCCTAAGCTTGGAGAAGAATTTGAGTCTTGGCTGAGGCACTGAAGTCTGGTCAGGATTGCAGTCCTTTGGAGGTTTTACCATCCTCTTTTTGACAGCTTGGAAGGTGATGAGTGCTGCTATGATCATGAGAGCAGCTATGGTTGTATAGGTAAACCAAGAGATATTTTTGGTTACAAACGGCTGGTTTATAAGACCATCGAGGTCTCTGGAATATTGTTCCAATTTGTGATTTGCTACGTCTAATTCTTCTACGTTAAGCGTGTTCAGCTTCAGGGGCTGAAGTTCAGGAATTATAATTTTTTCTGGCACTGCGTCGCAACAGTTGAACGGCACTGTTACTGGTTGGAAGGTTTCTAGAACATCGGTTTGTTTACCAGATTCGGCTTGAACTTTTGTAATTCCTATAAACGCACTACACTCTGATTGAAGAGTCAATATGGAGTTGAGGGAGATTGTAAGAGTTTTTGGGTTTGTTTGAGCGCAATTCACTGTAACACTTATGGGTTCAGAAGTAATTATGAGCCATGTATTGGGTTCTAGTTTTTGAACGTTGTATCCTTGAGTGAATATTAGTGAGCTTTTACAGTTGTCGGGTACCTTCTGGACATTCTTTAGAAGTTGAGCTTCACATAACGCGTTTGTGTCAATAGGATATGCGTAAAGTTCAGAACACAGTTTCTTACGAGTGGATAACGGTTTACACGCACTTAAGTCTTTGATCGGAATAAACATTAAAGAATCATCATTCTTTGCAAGATATTTTTGAGTAAAGGATAGCATATGATGTAAACCTGTTCTTTTATCGTATATAGGGATAGGATATAAATGAAAGACTGTGTAAGGATGTTGGACTAAAGGGATTCTTAACACAAATATAAGATCGGAATATGTTTGAAATGCCTCTAGTTCAATAATTTCCAGATATTGTGCGATGCTCGAGTACTTTACAGCCAATGGAAGGTTACTTTTGACTAAATTTTGCGATATTTCCTGTAATGAGGTAATAAGATGTTCTGGTGTTAAAATTGAAGAGTGAATTATTTTCAGACGCGCGAATGTGATAGAATTTAAAACATCATTTAAATTATCTTCTAAGTAGAGATAATTCTCCATAAGTTTTTCACACATTTCAAGTAGTGCGAGTTTTGATTCGACGTAGGCGACCTTATCATTAATTTTTCCGATAGTGTTTTCCAGCTTTATCATGTTATCGTTAAAAAGTTTCTCGTCAATTCTAAGATTTTGGATAGTTTCGTTGAAGTTTTTAATTACGGATGTGGTGACACTTATTTGGTTTTTTTTGTAAGTTCTCAATTTGAAGTTGGCCTTGATTTAAGCGGTTTATGCTTTCGGTAAAGTATTTTCCGTCGGCGGCGTCTAAATTGCCGGTGATTGCCTTAAAAAGGGTACCTGCCCCATCAAGTATACCTCGTTTGTGTCTTTTAGTGTCCATGTGAATGTCAGTAAATTTCTGTTTGATTGAGTTAAAAATTTGATTGAGAAGGTTAATGTGGGTTTGTACGTCTGCGCGAAAGTAGTTCATAGCAAAAGAATTGAAGTTAACAGTTTTTACAAGAGTTTGTAATATTCTGTTATTTGTTGTAAATACTTGTTGTAGTGTAGAAATGTTTCTGTGTACTAAAAGTGTCCATTTATCATTGGATACAGTTATTTCTGCTTCGTTATGGAAGTAGATACCTAAAGTATTGTTTATTGGTTGTATTTGAAATTGGGGTACTGCTGACCCGAACAGCAGGCAAAACCTGAAACAGAAATTAACTTTCTGAGAACGGTTTCATTCGGTCGAAATTTACTTTTGATTTTTGGTTAGTTTTAGGGTTTAGTACTGTTGCGGAGTTTCTGTGAATCTCCAGGATTTCGAAAGGACCATTGAATTTATTTTGGAGTTTGTCCTTGATCTGGGATTCTTTAATATAGACTTTATCGCCTATTTGATATTTAGGGAGATTTTCAGAAACGTGTTCATCAAATCTGACTTTCGCTTTATGTTTTTGGATTTCCGTTCTTTCGCGAGCAATTTTATAATAGTGAGAGATACGATTATTGAGATCTCTGATGTACTTAGTTATCAGGGCTTGTTGGTTGTAGAGAGTTTCTGGAGTCCTACTCGAAGTATGTTCATAAACAAGTTCGTAAGGGGTGAATCCATGAGTTTTGTTTACAGAATTGTTATATGCAATGATTGCATAAGGGAGGATGTTAAAAGGGTGTTCGTCAGGATTTTCTAGTTTATGGATTCTAATCATCTCTAATAAGGTCGAGTGGAATCGTTCTAATGAACCATTTGACTGGGGATGTCCCACACTAGAATAAGATAGTTTGATGTCAAATAGTTTACACAAATCTCTCATTAGTGTGTTGTCGAATTCCCTGCCATAATCACAATGTATCCGTAATGGAGTACCGAAGTGTTGGAAATAGAGTAGTAAGGTACTAACAACGGTTTTTGCGGATTTGTCGGTTATGGGGTAGGCCTGAGAGAATTTTGTTAGTTCGTCCCGGATAGTTAATGCGTAGTTTTTTGTCGGGACTTCTAGAATATCGATGTTGACGCGTTCAAAGGGTGTCCGTGGGGTTTCAGTAAGGACAAGTGGGCTGTCGAGATTTTTCCGGTAAACTTTTGCTCTCTGGCAAGATTGATAATTTTTGATAAAATTGTCAACGTCCTTAGTCAGTCCTTGCCAATTGTATTTTTCTTTTATTCTGCGGATAGTTTCATTGATACCTCGGTGTATATTATTTTTGCCGTTATGGAATTGGTCGAGGATGATGGGTATTTGGTCTTTCTCAACCGTTTGGACGATATTTTGGCAAACTTTTCATTTGATATCGATTTCGGAAAAGATAAACGAAAGCATTTCCAAAATGGGCAGTTCAATGTTATTCTCAACACAGAATACTTCATTTTCAGTAAACACATCTCTACTATTATACAGAGATGCGAAAAGAATCTCGTTGACTATTTCTGGGTCAGAAGGGAGAGGGACGATGTAATAGCGTCTTTTTCTGACACTTTTGATTGCAAAGACATTTACTCTAGGGGTACGGAAATCAGCATTTTCCTCAAAAATGTCTTCGATGATGTCATGGTGAAAATTTTTCATGAGAGAGCCTTGGGGAAATACTAGGATGTTTTTGTTTCCTCGGTCTAGGAGTTGGCAATTAGAAAATTGAATTTTGTCGTAATCTATGAGAGAGATGGTTTGATATCGCTCGACAAAAGTTTTAAATTCTTCGGAGATTTGTTGGAGATTAATAGGACTTCTCGTCTGGGGTTCTTGTGAGTCATCGTCAGTTTCGTTTGTTGGGAGTACTGTAAATGGTGTGAGATGATTGTTTGCTTGAAATGATATGTATTCATTAAAGTTGTTAACTTTAATGCGAGAGAGCGCGTCGGCGTTTTTATTTACTTTGCCGGGTTTGTAAATTATTTGATAGTCGTACTCCTCGAGCTTAAGGCGCCATCTTGCAAGTCTACTTCCAGGGTCCTTTATAGAAAACAGCTAAGTTAACGGGTGGTGATCGGTCAGAAGTAAAAACTTACGGCCAAAAATTATCGGACGAAAGTGTTTAACCGCCCACACTATTGCAAGGAGTTCTCGTTCTATGGTTGAATACTTAGTTTCAGCATTGCAGAGAGTTCTGGAGGCATAGGCTACGGGTAAATCTTTACCTACGGGGCCTTGAGAGAGCACTGCGCCGATAGCAAATGAACTGGCGTCGGTTGTAAGAATAAATGGCTCTTCAAAATTAGGGTATATGAGTATGGGAGTAGAAGTGAGGGCTCTTTTTAATTCGTCAAAAGATTTGACACATTCTGAATCAAACTGGAAAGGTGTGTCTTTTTGAAGTAATCTTGTCAAAGGTTTTGAAATCTTGGCGAAATTGGGGATGAATCGCCTGTAATAACCAGCTAACCCTAAGAAGGACTTGATATCTTTTGGGTTTTTTGGTTGGGGGAAATTTAAGATACAATCTACCTTTGAGGGGTTAGGCTTCACGCCTTCGGGAGTTATAAGGTGGCCAAGATACGCCCTCTTTGCGAAGAAACTCGCATTTGTCGGGTTGGATTTTTAGATTGGCTTTTCGCAATCGTTTGAAAACTTCAGAAAGTCGGGCTATGTGCTCATGTATAGTCGGAGAATAAACGATAATGTCGTCCATATAGACTAAACATCTCTCGTTTCGAACACCTAAAAGAATATTATCCATTACCCTTTGGAAGGTGGATGGAGCGTTTTTAAGACCGAAGGGCATTCTAACAAATTCGAAATGGCCATTATCAACTGTGAATGCTGTTTTTTGGATGTCTTTAGTATCGATTTCGATTTGGTGAAACCCTGAAGCTAAGTCGAGAGTGGTGAAGTATTGGCATTTGCCAAGTTGGTCAAGTAAATCCGAAATGTTCGGTAAGGGATATTTGTCGTCAACAGTGAGTTCATTTAATTTACGATAATCGACGACGACACGCCATTTTTAGGTACCAGATGCGTCTAGTTTTTTGGGAACTACCCAAACCGGGGATGACCATGGCGAATTAGACGGACGTATAATGCCTTGGTCAAGCATCTTTGATATCTGACTTTTTACCTCTTGTTTGTGTATTTGGGGGTACCGATATGACTTTGTGAAAGAGGGTTTTGCGTTATTAGTGTCTATCGAATGTTTGATTTCGTTTGTAAAGGTCAGTTGGTCACCTTCTAAATAGAATATGTCGGAATATTCGAGGCAAAGTTGAGAAATAAGTTCGGCTTCCTCCTCGTTCAGATGTTCTAACCGAAGTTGTTCCATAATTGTAGTTTGTCTATCAGGCTGGGTCAAGTTTTGAGAGTAATTTTCAGAAAGAATGTTTACGGAAAAATTGTTTATCGGTTCGAGTTCCAAATTGTCGAAATTAACAGTCTTGGGGATAGCATTTGCATTTAAAACTGAAGTAAGGAATTCGCCTTTTTCATTAATTTTAACAAGGGCACGGGGAAGATAAACTTTTTCTATTTCAGCAGATGATAGGAAAGCATCAGTATTAGTGAGGTTACATTTTAATTTACATATTTGTTCTGTTCGGGGTTCTAAACAGATTGTATTAACCGGGATGCAATTATTGAAAGTTGAAGGGTTCTGAGAACGCATGACAGTATCATCCGTAACTTTGTAGAGAGGTAAAGTTTTAAAATTAGTGAGTTGTTTGCTGTTAAAGTCTATAACGCAGTTATAGTGTTCAAGGAAATCTGAACCCAGTAATCCGTCGAATTCAATGTCGATGTTGCAAATATATACCTTGTGTGGGTCGGCGACATTGAAAGGTACAAGGGTGGATTCGTTGATTAAGATTTTCTGATCGGTGATTCCTTGGATGACTACGTTTTCGGGAAATCGTTGTTTGAAGCGTTGGCAGGTTTCAGGTTTAAAAATTGAAAGTCCTGCACCCGTATCGATAAGAAGTTTATAGGTGTTTGAAGAGTCAGTAATATAATAAAGATTCTTTGAGTTGACGGAAAGAAGGGGTCTTACAGAAAGTTCTGTTCTGGGAAGTTGACATTGGGGCTGAAGTCGTCCAGATTCATTGTCTGAATTTGGGTTTGAATTTCTGAAATTTCTTGGTCTGGGGTTCTGACTGAGTGGGGGTCAAATGAAAATTTGCTTGAGACGAATCAGATTCGTCAGAATAAAATTCGTATAACTGTTCAGTATTGAAATATTCTGGTTCATTGTTTTGTTCGAATTCATTAGCGTGATAATCTTGTACGTTTCTGTACTCATCGGGTAAAGAGGTGTAATGATTTTCGTTTTGAGAGTAGTTATAGTCATTGTGATATGGTCCGAATTGCAGATTGTTCAAGTGATGAGTCTTTGGTTGTTGGCGTTGTTGATGTTTAAAGAAACTCGGGTTCGGTCTGTAATTGCCAGACATTTGGGGTTGTCTACTGGTAGATGGACGAAATTGTTGCTGTGAAAATTGTTGACTGGGATTAACATTTGTAGATTGATTTGCAGGTTGATTGGAAAAATGAGGGCGGTAATTCGAATAGTTCTGATTAGAATTCGGGTTGTGTTCAAATTGTCTCATTCTCAATAAGCATTCGTTGCTTAAGTGGCCCATGCGTTTACAAAAAGAGCATTGTTTTGGAGGTGGACCGTTATTTGGTTTACGAGGGGGTTGTTGGAAACTTCTATTACCTGAAAATTTCTGGGTTTCTAAATGTGATAGTTGTAGTTCTCGTTTAATTCTGGAAATGGCAGTGAGAATACTGCATGGGTCGCTAGCGCGAACGAGTTGACCAATTTTGGGCTCTAAACCCGTAAGAAAGCTATTAAGAGCCATTGACTCTATTAAGTCAATCTGTGCTTGTTTTTCTTTGATGGTTAAATTTTGCTTGTATATAGCTGCTAGCATTTTCGCTTGATGCGTCTGGAGTCTAGCAGAGAAAGTGAGGGGGGATTCATTTGAAGTTTGCCGCATTCGTTGCAAGTCCTGTATGAGAGCCGAGAGATCCCGAGGATCTCCAAAATGGTTTTCAAGGAGGGTTTGAATTTCGGCTAGTTGACTAGGGTTTCGCGAATTAATTAACTCAGCCGCTCTACCGCGTAACTTATTTTTTATATGGAGAATTAGCAATACTTGCTGATTATCCGTTGCCATGCTGTAAGCAGTATTACAGGAGCATATGAAAGTATTCAAAAATATCGGATTACCATCATATTCGGGAATTATGGCAAATATTTCAGATAACTTATATGGTTCTACGGTTGGTGTAGCTGCTTGTCTAGTAGTGGCCATTTTTATAATTGTATAGATTCGCACAGTAAATAAAAATTAAATGTTGAGGTTTTAAATGTAAATGGTAAATATCTAGTTTATCAAAATCCAATATCGAGCAATGTTTAATAGGGTAATAAAAAATTTGAAATAGGAATGTATAAATGGTAGATTAATAATAAACTTGAAATAATGTTTCAAATACTTCGAAATATGTAAGTCAAAGTAATAAAATAATATGATTATGTAAAATGTATAGTTTCAATATTATTTAGGAATGTAAGGTTATGAGGAATAAAATATTATATAAATGAAAGAACTGGTGGTCATTCAAAAATAAAAAATAGTTACTTTATGTGATTCTTACGTTATTATTCCTCGCATCGGACTGTTCTCCGCGTCACTTAGCACTGGTTAGCCTGGTTGCGTGTTCCCTTGCTAGTACTTGGTAGTTGTTGTCCTTTTCAAGTAGGTTTTGTCCACAATGATTTAGAAATCTCCACAGTCAGTTAGTATTCACGTGTTCTAACTGTGTTGGACAATCCTACTGACTGCGCCAATTTTATATTCATTTTGATTCAATTCACTTTTTAAAAAAATTATTTATTTAGAAACATAAAATATTAAAAGTGAACAATTAAAATAGTTAAAGTACTTGAATAACTTAATGCTATAAATGATATTATTTGAATGACAACACGAGAACGTTTCCAGTTGCTTTTATAACATTGACAAAAGTGCTGATGCAAGTCAGCGTTTTTACTGGCTAAACGGACTCGTGTAGGTTTCCGGGAAGTTGTTTGCATATAATTCAAGATGAAATTTGATATCCCTGAGAAGTCACGTACGCTTTAAATTCCGTTGACTTCTCGACTGTGTGAACTAAGTGCTGATATATGTTGCATATAACATGCCTATAAGGTAAATTATTTACTTCAAGATGGATCCTGTTACCCCATTCATCGGGATCCCACTCCCAAAATAGAACGTGAAATAACTTCATTGATAAGAGAGTCGAACATTCCCAAAGCAACACAAAAACTCTAATTCCTCGGAGTTGCACCTCTCCACGCCTATATGGCCTGCCGAAAATTCATTAAGAACAAGTTCCGTTACGACCAATTGTGAACCTAATCGGTTCTCCAACATACAACATTGCCAAATATTTAGAGGACATTCTTAAGACATTCACTGGAAAATCTCCCTCACATGTTTTAAACTCATCCCATTTCGTAACTCTTCTGTCAGAGATACAAATTGAAACCCAATACATTTTAGTTAGTTTTGTTTACCAAAACTCCTATCCCAGACTCCTTATCGATTATTAGAGAACTGCTGTCGGAAGACGGACAAACCTTGGATTTATTCATGTTGATCGAAAAATGTCTTGCGTCGACGTATTTTCTCTTTCAAAATAAATATTACATGCAAACTTCTGGTACCCCCATGGGTTCGCTGCTATCACCGGTAGTGGCAAATATCTTTATGGAAGCCCAAAATTTGGTTGAGATATGTTCTCATCGGGCCACATGGACAAGAGGCTCTCCAATTGTTCTTTTACCACGTTAATAACCAACATTCAAACATCAAATTAGCTATGGAAATTGAGTCCAATGGATCCCTGCCCTTCTTAGACGTGTTGGTTTCACGGTTGCCATGGTCGCATGAGCCACTCTGTATATAGAAAACCAACACATACCGACAGATATCTGCACGCCCGGTCCCATCATCACCCATCTTAGAAACGGTCAGTCGTGAACTCCCTGGTGCATCAAGCTATATCCATTTCCGAACCCAAAAGTTTAAGAAGGGAATTAACTTGGGTTGAGGGTAGTCTACTAAACAACGGCTACAGCAAACGAGAGATAAGCAATTCTATTTCTCGTCTACAACATCCCCTTTCTAAGAAAGAATTGTCACCTAATAAAGCATATGGCATATTTTCCATATTTCAGCAAGGTCACGGATAGGATTGGGAAGCTTCTCCATAAGCACGAGGTGAAAACAGTCTACAAACCACTATCCAAAATCTCAAAAATGTTTCCCTCTCCAAAGGATAAACAAAATCCTCTTTCATCTAAAGATGTTTATTCCATTCCATGCTCGTGTGGGGAAGTATACATCGGTGAAACAGGTCGATCTATAAACACTCGTCTGGGTGAGCACAAAACGTTGTTTGACAACGGGTCTGCTTTCAAACTGTTCGACAGCTCCTCTGTCGTGGCCAAATCTCTGTATTATTTCACCAGAAAATTCCGTGAGGTCGTTGAAATCGCCAAAAATCCCAAGAGTTTTAACCGAGACAAAGGTTTTGAACTTTCGTCCATCTGGCAATCTTGCATCAACATTTCCTAAAAATAAATCACTTACATTATCGGCTAATAAAATTTCAGGAACGTATACGGAATTTCATCACAATCATAAAATAATCCAATTAGGAGCCTCCTAGCCTTCTTTTATCTGAAAATTTCGGATGGCCAATAATTATTATTTCTTCGTACTTATTACTCATTTGGAATTTGTGCATCATTGTGACAAATTGAATAAAAAGTGAAGTTTTGAAATGTTCGTGAGAAAAAGATGAAATAAATGGAGTAGTCGCAAGGTAAGTAACATTTGTTTTGTTTTTGTCTCATCCTTGAAAAAGCCCCTTATAAGTGTGGACGAAACGTCGGAAAACTTTGTTTATATCCCGGTTTAGGTATATAAATAAAGTAATTCGAAAAAATGACGCAATCCAAATCCGGAAAAACAGTATCAGCTATAAATAATGTTCATTTAGTGAGTAGATGAATTATGTTTCTGATAATTTAACATATAAATGAATTATATATATTTTGCTTCGAATTATTTCTATATTATATGTAAACAACTTTGTATCATCCCTTCTTCAACTTGATGAATTAAATAAACCACCAAATATAAACATTCATTTCAATACATAGTTATTAAAATCATACATTTTTGAAAATAATTCATATTCATACCTAAATAATTCTCTAAACAATAAATTAGTCAATCTACAAAAAAACACTGGTGATAGTATCATAATTTTCTACTTTGAGAAATACAACTAAAATGAATTTCCCTTTAGTGTTGGTACTCCCGTTTCCAAAGAATTAGATTAAATATTATAAAAGTGAATGGTAGTTAATAGTTATAGACTATAGACGTATATGTACTGATTACTGTTTTTGAATGTACGATATATACCGATTTACCGAAGTAACGAATATAACAACGATTAGCAGTTTCCATATCTAGTTTTTAAACAAATTTATATAAAAAAAAACTTGTTTAAAGACAGAAGGGTGACTCTATTTCTGGGAAGTCCTGATTCCATGCTGATAAGCAATTTTTTACTTTGATCCTCCATAACTAGCGGTATTGCTCTCTCTTTTAGTTAGTAAAGTCACCTTGACGGCGAACTTCCTTTAGATTTTCTGCCCTCTACTTTTTTTTGGATAAATAGTTTTCCGTTCACCGGCACAGAATCCCTCGTGAGTACTTTCCGTATAGATATGTTAGTGACACCGTCCAGTAGCAGCACACCATCAAAAGACCACGTCTAAAAAGCCTTTGTTCTACACCGCATAGAAAGATCGAAATCTACTACTTTGACTTTTGTCCATTCTGTGATTTTTTTACCTTTCCGTGTCTTCGCCAATTCTGTTCTTTTTTATCTGCAATATTTTGTTGTATTATGTTATTGCCTGTGTCTATTATTCACATCCTCGTTCTACTGTAACAAGTATGGTCTCTCTAATTCTAAGCTCCGATTTAGTAGTTTAACAAATCTAGCATTCCATTGAGTTCTTCCTTGATTTCCATCAGAAGAGTTTTATCGTCGGCATATCAGAGATTAGTAAGTCTCTTTCCAACAATTGTGGCCCCTCTTTCAAAAACATCCAATGTCTGTCTATTATTCTCAAATTAATTATTTTGCAGTAGAAACTGCTTTTAAAAACAGGTTAAAAAACTATTGTCTTAAGTTTATAAGACGCGAATAGATTTATTATTTGTGTGTGTGTGTGTGTTACTAAGAAAGTTTAGGGACACATTCAATAGTTTTACGTTTCAACAAATTATACTTATATATTAACTGACCAAGCAAATTAAGCGCAAAATGTGTAAAAGCTCTCTGATTACATTTGAAAACTAATTTCCCACTTTACATTTAATATTTCCGCCAATGCGTCTCTAAATTCAGCTGCATTCATTTTTGTCATTGTGGCTTTAGTTAATTTCACGTAAAAGATAAATGTTTGCACTTTCCGTTTTTATCATTACATAACAAATACCTGGTTCTGCATTTCGATGCAATTTTGTGTTTTCATTGCATTGCATTGTTTAAATTGCAAACAACAAATACGGTCTTTTAGGAAATTCCTGCCACCGATATGTTATACCAAAAAGTATGGGTTTTGGTAGACTTAAAATATCGGTGGTCTCTATATTATGATACCGAAAAAAATATATTGAAGTGTCAATATATTTTATATATTACACTAGTTTTACCCTGAGCATCTGTTCGCGGAGATAATCGGTTGGACAAAATATACCGCATCTCAAGTAGTATTCCTGCAATACAGAGTTTAATTTATATATTAATTCGTTCTTTATTTGTGTAAATACCCAGTACAAACTTCGATTTAAACAGTAGGAGTGTGTAGCTTTTCAGTCAGCCTTTGACTTATATAGTTGGAACGTCAATAAAGAATGAAGGAATCATATCTAACGCACTATATTCTACTATTATTTCATAGCATAGCGTCCTTTGGATACTTGTTTCTTAGTTCTTTATATGCACTTCTGTTCATAGTTACTTCGCTTCTGTTCATAGGTTAAGCCATTTTCATGGTATATTATTCCCATTTCACAAAGAAGTATTTCCTTGGTCCTCTGACACCACTTGCATACCACTGTGAGAGTTTTGTTTCCCACCTATTGTCGTGGCTTGCCAGAAGTTCTCTGTCTATTGCTAGTTCAGGAATTGTAGGCTTTGCGCAACTCCTTCAAGATTGGTCATATTACTTACCCACTCTATTCTCTTTGTTATTAGGATTATACATCTCTCCCAATATAGTTTCGGTTTTCAACAGTCAATACTGCTAAATAACAATGATCACGAAGTCGGTTAGCTCTTTTACCAGTCGGGTATACTGCCATCGTAGTATATCATTCGGTGTTATGTCATTGTTCAGTAATGGATGTTGTTTTTCCTTACTTACACATGGCATTTTCGTGCTTATTTCGTACAAGGAATTTCATACAATAATTGTTGCCCTCAAAAGATACTCGCCTTCTTATTGGTCAGCAGTTAATGATATTGCTGTTAGTCTCGAGAGTAGTGCCAATATTGAGCTGATGTAGATTTCTTGCAATATTGTCCAAGGTGCCCTTGACATATGAGAAAATGTCTTGCTTATTTGTGTATTGTGTTCCTCGTCTACTGGTTTCGGTTTCGACTAAATAAATACTGTTACGTAATTTACCCAAAGCCGACCCTGTTTCATTTCAGTTGGTAGAACGAAGAGCTTATATGTAAAATTGTTATTGTGATATTTGAATCAGCTGTTATATATTTGATGTAAATAAAGTTATAGAAAAGTGAATATTAGTTTTATAATTTTAAATTGAGCCCTCGGACTTCACAACAATACTCATTGTTTTAGAGCCGGTTAATTCTTAAAGACAGCTTGTAGTTAAGCTGGGTAGCGAAGTCAACTTCAATCCTGTTTATTAGGATACGGAAGAATGTCAATAATTATTGGCTTCTACCTCTATCGTCAATTTTACTTGGTTAAGTAAACCATTCATGTGATCCATAAGTGGTTGAGGTGGTCTTTTCCATGAGACCAAATCACAAAGGCATCATATCAAACTGTAACCATAAAATCGGTTTGCGGATTACTGTTCTTAGTTCCAACAAGATATTGCATGCTAAAGTTGTAACTATATATTCGACTTTTTTTTAGTGTTGATTCTGGTAAATAAGATAGGTGTTCTTCAGACAGTGCGTTGTCTATAGCGTGTTAAAGTGATGACTTCCTCAAACCTGTCGAGGAGAGATAATCTGTCTGCCTCCTCTGCCAATTGTCAGAGTTGTGTGCTCTATAATTGACTAGCTGTTGTCTTGGAGATTTAATTGAGCTTACTAATAGTCTCAAAGGTGTACCGTATGTGTGCACTATGGCCTAGACTACAATTTGTACATCGCGATAAACATTCCGTTATAATTAATTGTTGTTGGATTCTACTATTACCAATTTTGAGGTTGAGTCTATACACTACATATTATGCGCTCTACTGGTGTAACTCGATCATATAGCCAAAGCTCTGGTCAAGTGTCTAATTGGAATCTTTATAAACAGTTTTGTTAGTTTCAATTTGTACGAAATACTAATTATAATCTGTCTACTATCCAGACTGAGATCCCGAGTTCGATATAAGACATTTTTTTCATTTAGTCAGTGAGGCTTGGGAAGTAGACAGGTTGTCACCCAAGTTCGATCTAGACTCTGAAATTTCGCATTTATTAGTGGTCTAGATAGAGTTTTCACTTATATAGACTATTTTCTCGCCCGGAACCTAGCCCGGTACAAAATAATAACCGCATCAGCGGCATATATATATATATATATATATATATATATATATATATATATATATACATATATATATAGTGCTTTCTTCTGAAAACTAGCCACCCAAAATAACTTTTAAATATCTTTAAAAGAAAAAGACAGAAAACCCGTTAATTTATATTTACGGAGGGCACACATTTTGGAAGTATCTGTCACCCAGTACTTAGTTTCAACCCCTATGCGAGGATGAATATCACTTCTAAAAGATTAAAAACAAAGGGGTATCATTTGACACCTGTTTTTAAAGGTTTATTTTTGTCAATCTTTTGACACATTATTTTTTAAAATCAGTTTATTTTTTACAAATTTTTGAAAATAATTGTCGGTTACACTTTGGTGTAACCAATTTTGATTGGTTTAGGGTCTCTGATCAGATTTGCAAAATTCAAAATGGAGGATCCAATATGGCGTATGAAAATTTTTAAAATCAACCGACATATGCCAAAATTGCTACTTAGCGGTTTTTAAGTCTCTAATCATGAGCCCGCAATTTATAAAATTCAAGATGGCGGGCGAAATTTTCGCCTGGTGGGTTATTTTCATCATCCATATTGGATCCCCCATCTTGTTTTCAAGCAACATCTTTCTTGGATCCTTATTTTGAATTTTGCAAATCTGACCTCGGATTCGTGATCAGAGACCCTAAAAATCACCATAAACCAATTTTCAAGTAATTGGCAATTACTTTCAAAAATTTTATTTTTTACTTTTTGTAGGTCTTACTCTGTAAATAATAATCGGATTTTAAAAAATGATGGCAGTACCGACTATAAATGAAGAAGGCCACCATAAATTGTTACTGGACGAAAATTGGCATAGGCAATATATAATAATAAATCTATTTGCAAAAATGTGTTAAATAATTTATCCAGTCAATGAAAATTCTCAGTGAATCTTTAAGATATAAGACGTGTTACATGTTCTCCTACCAAATGCATTGTCTATTTAATTAGCGAAACCAGAAATTTAATTCAAAAACCTATGTAAAAATATTATTTTCATAACATCATTTCTCATTTGCCTATGTTAGTAAAGTTAGCACCGTCATTTTGCAGAAACTCAAATTAAAACATATGGGAATTACGAGCTATTTAGGAGCTCTTGATTTTTACCTAAACTGATTTTTGAGCTCAATATTTGCTATTAAAAAAGTGCAAAAAACTATTGACGTTGCTAACTTTACGTAAAGTTCGCACCGCCATCTTTGAAAAACAAAAATTTGTCAAGCATCTCATATTAGGAGCTATTTACGAGCTGTTGGTTGGCATATTGCGGCTGCAAACAACCGCCTCGTTAAGCAGTTAGTTAAGTTTTTATGATTTACACATTTTAAAACTGTAGCGTAATCCGTTATTTATGAACTTTTCAAGGTTACATGACACGACTACATTCAAGATTTTTGGAAGGGGTGCAAATAACACCACAATTTCGCAGTTTTCTCACATTTGCTAATTTTTTAATTTTCAAAACTACACTCCCCATTTACGATTTATGAGGTAACGAAGTCTGGGCTAGCTAATCACGCATGGACCGAACACCATAAGGTCAACTGGGACCAGGCAAGAGCAATTCACAAGGAAAAGCACTGGTTCAAAAGAAAATTCATAGAAACATCAACTAAAATATAATTAGTGAGCCCAGCGTCCAAATTAAAAATATTTGGAGAGTTCTTCTTCGGCCTCTGCCGCTACGATTCACGGGCAACCAACCTCAAGGTACGACGACGCTTGATTGGACCAGATAAGACCCAATGACCATGACCAGCGACGCATGACCGGTTAAGAGTATAATATAAATACGAGGGATAATCTGAATTTCCTAGTCCAAGGAACTTCGAACTTGAAAATAGTCGCGTAATATACTGTTGAGGAGCTCGTAAATCATAGATTAGGATGGTAGTTTAAAATCCAGAAAAATATTTGCACCCCTTACAATGACTTGAAAGTAGAGGTATTATGTGCCATCTTGTATATCGTAGATTAAGACCGTGTCTTCGAAAATCAAAAAATCTGAAAAATCTGGATAAGTTGGATCTGGAGGGTTGTTTGCACCCGTTACGATAATTTGAAAGTAGTCCCATAATATGATGATAAAGAGTCTGTAAATCGTAGATGAGGATGGCAGGTTTAAAAATGAAAAAAAAAAACAAAAAGTTTGGAAAAACTGCAAAATGTTTTTTTTCACCATTTTGAGTAATTTCAATGTAGACCGTAATTCCTCATTTGCCCTACTATTTAAATGTGAAAGTGGTGGACTTAGCTTCAAGGAAACATAACGCGTGAAAATGTTAAATTGTTATCATCCAACTAGAATTGCAGTTTTTGTCATAAAACATACAAAATAAGTTTTTTTAATTGTCAGGAAGCTTTTGTTTATACCCTGTTTTGCCTAGGTACATGTTCAGTAGAAATTGCCTAACAGTGACATTTTTAAAAGATATTGTTCCAAAACACCATAATAACAATAAAACACTTTTAACCTTAGCCTTATTTAAATAGACCACAACACCAAAAATGTCAGTTAGTAAGGACAACCAAGTCAATCATTTATAGGCTAAATTTCTAAAACTCTAAGCACATTTAATACAATAAATATCTGAATGTCATAAATAACGAAATTTCAACATACGGTGTATTTTCACAAATTATATCGATTCACATAAAATGCCTTCCTGACTTGAAAATAAATTTTCAAGCAGTTATGTATAAAAAGAAACATAATGGGAATGGAACAATTTTGAAACTATCAAGATTAGTATTACATTATCCGTTAAAATGCCTATTAGGTCGTCATTGTCACATACTACCCCTTCATTAGCGATGTCTCTTTGAATTTTAAAAGCCATATTAGGGTTGTATGTCGTCGCCGAAGCTTGCAAGTTGTGGTATGTAACCGGAACGACGCCCAGAAAAAATATTATTCGATTTTTGGCCTTTACGATAATAAACTTCTGGCAGAGTTTTGCTGGAGCAATATTGTTTGTTCAATATTTATTATCACTATGACAATATGACTATAGCAATAAAAACAATACTTATAAATTCTGTTAAATTAAATTTTCTTCTGAAACTCGTTACATAAAATATGTTTTGTCGATTTTTTTAACCAAACCAGCAGTTTATCCAACATTCCTAATATCTATTCGTTTTTCTCATTTTTGTATAATATGACATGATTTTGTAATTTTTCTCGGTTGGACGAAAACAAATATTGGGCGAGGATTTTAACATCTTTTGAACACATGGCTGGATTAGTACTACCCATTCCAGCATCACTGATTTATAAGAAGAATAAATATAGCAAACGTCAACAATATAAATTGATAATAGCCAGTCATATTTATATGATATTGTTATAAAATTTATTTTACGGCCATAAAAAAATATGAAACCTTCTTACTTAATCGATCCGGCAAAAACAACACGTAACCATAGAAACCGGCTGAAATAAAAAGCAACACAAGGGCTATTCCTAAATTTTAAAGGATGTTATAGACTCTGGCAAATTAGAAATAATATAATAATAAAACTCACTGTCGAACGCATTGGGCAGTTTGAAAATTTCTCGAGTTTATTGAATCCTGAGAGAAAGAACTGAACAGCTGTTTCCTATTGTATTACTCATTGTGTTTGTAAGCAGTGAATTTAGTTGGTAAGTAAGGACGTTTGAAAATGAGTGTGGACATTTATGAAATTGATCCTACGGGATATATAGCAATTGGTGACAGAAGTTAACAACTTGCTTTATGGCTACAACTCGAGGTATGGCAGAAATGGACGAGACTAGCAAAAAAATCTTCAAGCAGATTGGTGATAAATTAGGCGAAAAAATAACTCAGATCCTGGACAAACGTGAGAAATAGGAAAAATAAAATCAAGAAGAAATCCAATAAAGGTTAGTGAAAACTTTTGATGAAAAACGTAAAATTAAATTAGGGTTATTTTCGAAAGTTAAAGAAACACATGAACAAACTTTAGTAAAAAGACAACAGCAATTTGAACATTTAATGCAAATAGTAACCCAAGTTTATCAAGGACTTAATCAGAATCAGACACAAAAGAGATAAGCGATGCTATATATCTAAAAATTCCTCACGGTGAAACTTGACGCCAAAAGTTTTTACTTCATATTATTATTCACCATGCGCATGTTGAAATTATTGATTTGAAAACCTAAAATTTTGGCCTTCCGACACTACTGCTTTGACACTCCTGCTTCTTGTTCCACATGTCTCCCACTATAGAGCTCTCGGCTTTCAAACTTGTTTGTACAATTATGATTTCAGGCGAGTCTAATGTTATATATAATTTTCTTTAACAACAATAGTAGACTGGGCTATATAAAGATGGTATTATCGTATGCACAGAAATCGTTATTAATGTCTTCCATTATCGCACCGCTTCGGAAATGACATGAAGAATTGCCCCTACACTATCAAATATTGCGCCGGAAGTTGCATATAACATTGCTGTTATAAATGGCATAGTATATTTTTTAGGACGAATTCACACAAAACTCAGAAATCTAAGATAACTTTCATAACCTACCTTGTATATCTACGAGCTTTAGTTTATAAAATGAACAATAATTGCAACCCATAAATACAAACAGCTATTATAACTTCCACATGTAATTGTATTATATTTTGAAAATTTTATTAGTTAAATCCAAACTTCAAAAACTGCAATGACGAACTATTGATTTTTTTTTTCAATTGCACAAATCTTATAATTTTTAACTGCACTATTGGTCTTTTCATTCGCTCTCTATCAATGGGAAACTCTCTTATTGCTACATACGATAAAATAAATGTTGAAATATTTTGGATGTTTATTTAAGTCTGGCTACTTTAAAAGTAGCAACTTTAAATTTGACTAAAACAAGTGTGCCATGGAGAATTGACAGCTAATGAAAATGTCAAAAATAAAATTAAATGTTCTGTTAAATTCACCGAACTGCTTCTGTCAAATTGCCATCACAAATAAAATAATTACACTTCTTATTTTCCGAAAAGAAAGCTCACTGAAGATAACTTTTCCTGGTTTTCACATTCTCTTGTAGCAAGGGTGTTTTCATTTGAATAAATTGATTATGCCTTTTTTGAAAATGTTGATCAGTTTTGGTCATAACAATTCATCATTTCTCTTGTTTATCCAAGATTCACTTGGATCGATAGAGGAGAAAAAGAACAATCTAATAGTTTTATAAAACATTTTTTTGGTGCCATTTGAATAAATGAAGTTATTTCTGTTGGAAATGTTTGAAATTTGGATATTTTCCGGAAGGACCTCTATGAATTAACGAGCTAAAATTTTGTACAGTCCCAGCCTTAAGT
The DNA here is from genome assembly GCA_034190945.1 of Octodonta nipae. Classification (NCBI taxonomy): domain Eukaryota; kingdom Metazoa; phylum Arthropoda; class Insecta; order Coleoptera; family Chrysomelidae; genus Octodonta; species Octodonta nipae. The sequence continues at coordinate 160,776,355 of CM067216.1, read as the reverse complement.
CTCAACTATAGTTGATAAAAAATTTTAAATTTCATGTCATTTTGTTTATGACTATTTATAGTTGGGAGATTTTTTACTATAAATTAAATTTGTTTGTTCGGGCATTACGTAAGAACTACTGAACTGATTTGCTGAATCTTTTTTTGTTGCAAAGCCTATAGTTTTACTTAAGATCTGGTAGGCATTTTATGTTCCTAAATTGACAGAATCGGTAGATATAGCGAAAAAACTTCTACCATGTTGGGTAATACAATTATTCAATTAAATGGATTCAAAAAATCTAAAAAACATATATTTGGGGTCCTATAAGCAGCTGCATAAATACAATGTGGTTGAAATAAGGAAGAGTGGAATTAGTAATAAGGGTGGTCTAAAAAAGTTATATTGAGTAGGTCATAAACAGTTCCATATACCAAGTGGTTGAAAAAAAATTATACAGTTTGGATAAAAAATATTATAAAAAATGTGTTATATAAGCAGTTAGGATCTTCGAATTGTGTTCATAATAAATGTTAGAAGCAGCTGTTTATACAGGGTGTTTGAAATATAAGAGTGGAATTATAGTTTATGTTGTGGTTAAAAATTTGTTTTATATCCACAAGCAGTTACATATATAGGATGGATGAAATATGTCGCGGAGTATAATTACAGCTATACAGGTTTAAAAAATAAGTAATGTTATGATCTACAAGCTGTTCCATTTACCAGATGGTTGAAATATAGGGTGGGGTAGGACTCTAAGGAAACAGGGCGGCAAATAAGTAGTTGTATATAAAAGGTTTTTGAAATATAGGGTGGTGTAGAGTTATAATTATACAGGATGGGTTAAAAATGCTAGAAAGGTTTTGTTATATAGCAGTTGCTAAGCATGGGCCGCAGTAAAGTTATAGTTATACAGAGTGATTCAAACAAGGTTAGAAAAACTTGTAAATGAAGGGTGGTTTAAATTAAGTGTAGAGAGAAATTATACTTTGTAATATTATTGAAAAAATATCAGGAAAAATTGTGAAATAGCGTAGTTTATAATAAGTTGCGAAGATATGATAGTTGAAATATACGGTGGAGAAGTGCTATGGTTAATTATTTAAAAAATGTTACATTGGCTAACCAATAAGCAGTAGCGTATACAGTGTAATTGTAATACATACAAGGTGATTCAGAAACATTCTGAAAAAAATTGTTATATACGGTGCCCAATAAGTAGTTGCGGTTTTGGTGAAATATATTGGGCATTGATGGATTTATAGTTACATATGGTGCTACAAAAATGTTATACTGGGTGGCATAAGTAGTTGCATATATAAGATCGTTGACATAGCAGGTGGAGTAGAATTATAGTTAAACAGGTTGGATATATATATACATTTTTTTTTGTAGGCTAGAACATGAGCTGTTGCATATATGTAATATCTGAAACATGGATCGAAGTAAAATTTAGTTCATACGGTGTGATTAAAACAATGTTAGAAAAAGCTGCATGTAAGGGGTGGTTGAGGGGTGGAGACAAATTATACTTTCAAGGGTGGTTCATAAATAGTTATATAGCGTAGTCCATAAGCAGTTGTATATATAAGATAATGAGTGGACTAGAGTTATAGTTAAGTGTTTAAAAAATGTTATACTTGGTGGTCCCTAAGCAGATGCACAACAGGGTGGTTGAAATATTTCGTAGAGTAAAATTATGTTTATACAGGGTGGCTAAAAAATAAGTCGTAATGTTTGACAAATTGGCAGCAGTGTATACACAATGGTTTTAATGTACATGGAAGTAGACTTAGTTATACAAAGCGGTTAAAAAAATGTTGAATAAAATTTTTATATAGAGTGGCCAATAAGCAGTTGCACTTTGGGTGAGTGTTTAAATAAAATTTTGGGGTTAGAGTGCAAAACGCTGTTTTTAAATTTATGACACACCAAGGTTTCCACCGGTATTTCCGTCAGGGTGGATCTATAAAAGTTAAAAAATAATTGTTGTATTCTACTATATGGAATATCTGAAATATGGGGAGAAGAAAGATAATAGTATAAGAGTGTTTTTAACACAATGTTAGAAAAAGCTGCATATAAAGGGTGATTAAAATATAGGGTAAAAAGAAATTGTACTTTAAAAGAGTGTTCAAAAAATATAAGAAATATTTGTTATACAGCGTAGACCATAAGTAGTTGCATAGCTGAAATATAGGTTAGAGAAGAGTTATGGTCAGGTGTTCAAAAAGTTAAATTGGGTGACAAATAAAACAGCATATACAGGATGGTTGCAATATACCGTTACAGTTATTCAAGGTGATTAGAAAAATGTGGAATAAAATTGTTATATAGGGTGGCCCATAAGAACATACAGTTTTGGATTTATAGTTAAGTAGTTTTTTATTTAGGATAATCCATATGTTTCATAAGTTATTTCTTTTTCCAAAAGCTTGAACATTCCGTATGCGGGTAAAATCGCGGGTAACGGCAAGTTATTAATAAATTTATTTCGGCAAACATTTCGTGATTTCGCCCTCTTACTAACTGCTGATGTAAACGAATAAACAGATAATAAATTATAAATTCATTTCATCAGACCCAACAAGGGAATAAAAGACATGTGTTATACTCGTGCATGCCCAGTTTCATTTAGATAAACTGGTGAAACATCCGCTGACTTTTTCTGTTTAATATATGACGTGCTATATAAAACAGTGAATCTTGGGCAAGTCATAAAATTATTTTGACATTATAACGACCACCATAAATATTTGCTATGTGAGCTGAGACGAGTCCAGTTATTTTAGGTTGATCGTACATTCAGATTATTTCTCAGTATTATATTTTTTGTGAAGGTTTTTTGCTGCATGTGCTGTTAATTTCATGACTTTCCAGCTTAAATTTGTTTTAATGAGATATTACATGAAAATGAAATAAATAACTGAATTATTTCGAAATAGTGTTAAGAAATTTGAATAGTGTATATTGAAAGCAAATCAGGCTAGAGAAAGTAAGAACAAATTTTGAGTTAAGACGGGAAAATTTCAGTCGGAACAATGTGTATTTGCAATTTTGATCTCGAAGCTGTACCTATAGCTACAGCTACCAGGTGTGACAAGTCCTAGTTTTGCTTATAGATTTAATCAAGAAATGTTGGATAATGTTATTAATCAGATATAAATGTATATTATCAGATTGTTCAAGCTTTTATTATCACAAAAATTAGAATATTTGTATACAGGGTTTTTTATATAAGGTCTTTATTGGCAGTGTCTTAAATTTTCTGATAATGTAAGCGAAATCAAATTATAAAAAGATACACAAATTACAGCCATAATTACATTATTCACTGCAATAATAACTAAGAAAATATTTAACATACTCAGTTATGGAAATTATTAACTTATTAAATCTTATTTAATAGCGAAAAAAAAATACAGATACAGAACAGAAACATTAATTTCAACTAATTTAAAAAACCGAAATGAATTTTTGCATTGCCGAAAAGCACAAAATTATTACCCAAGAAATCAGAGTGGTTTTATAGACCCAGTAGTTGGTTTTCGTGCCAAAAAAATCACATAACTGCTGAATTAGAGCAGGAGATTTCTCTCAGTATAAAGTAACTTTTTCATTTCACCGTTTACTATATTTGTTAATGCATTTGAACTGCAGAGAATCTAAATTTTTATTCACAAATTGTTCATATAAAATCCCGGAATTCAACACGACAGCAAAAAAAAACCCTTAAAGTTTAAGGGGTGTGTACGACCTCACGATTAGTCTTTATACAATAAATAATCCAAGTAGTTGATTAATTAGTTCAACTCCACCCATACTTTTATTATTAAAATGTTAGCACTTCAACTTGTTTTCTTGTTCATTTAAATTTTAGTTAGACAACGCAATAATTTCTGGACCAGTAACGTTCTGGTTACCCAGATGTGCCTCTTCTTTGATTTTACAACTTGGTTTACTCCTTGATGATGACAACTTTCATTTGTTGAAACGGCGTTGAGTATTTAAAACAAAGGTTTGGTCTTTGGGTGCAAAACTGTGGTTATACATTTGTGGCACACCAATGGTTCCACAGCATTTCCATTAAAGTAAGAGATAGGACATGTCAAGGAACACTATTTAATGTTAGCATGAGATAGGAAAAGCAGACTGAACATATTATTAAACACCTAAATCTTTTAGCTTTAACTTCTGAAAAATGCTATGCAATTTTTCATTTAAATATTAAATATGGTATAACTGTCAGGGATGATACATATAAGCATAATCTAAAATCACTCAAAAATTCACTAAACTGGATACCAGATATTATTAAAAAAATAATTCTGCTACACAACGATATCCATAACCTCCTGAAAATCTCTTTAGACATAATCATAATTAATTCAGTAATTACCACCCATATAGTAACATGTTCGTCTGTGCTGTCACTTATGCAGTATATAAATAAAACATATGCAAACAACAATAAAATTAAATAATTAATATAACCTACGTACCAGTAATTGTGTTGCCTCTATAAAGAATTTAATATAAAACAGTTATACTTTTTTATGCTAAGTAAATAAATAAATAACTAAATAAATAAATATATGTCTATTAAACATCTTCTACTGGGTACGCGAGTCAATTCAATATTTAATTTAAAACGATTACATTTTTATGCTAAATAATAAATACATTCTCCACGGTACACAATATTGCTGTTTTAGAAGATTTGGTTGCTAGATATATCATCGTAATATATCATCATCAACAACATTAATAATGAATATTCTTATGAGATATTAAGTAAGTAATTGACATTTATAAACTCTCTAGAATGTGTGAGAAAAACCTCTCGTTATTGTAATCGGACAAATAAGTCGTCATATGATCTTGTAATATTTTTTAGTTTTAGTGGTAGTACATGACATAATAGATACTCTGCCCTAATTCATACAATCTCCTCAGTGGCAGATAGCCGTTCGCAGGAAAAATTCAATTTGATACGGGATCTTAACAATATTTAGCGACCACAAAATTTTATTTTTTAGATGGATCATACTTTTCGCCTGTGATCAAGAAAATCTTATCTAGACTCTAATTTTCTTTAACTTGTGGACATAATACACAACTTTTTTACCATGTTTGCCAAAATGCCAAACATATTTAATTGCCTTTACACCGATTGATCTTCACAAAAGAGGTCTTAAGGAGGTTTTATTAACATGAATTTGAAGTCAAATCATTAAAGTGAAATTATGTTGTATTTAACAATTAACTATAGGATCGTTTTGTGGCCTCAAGCCCGGTTAGAGGTAGGAGTGTTAAGACTTGGTTAGCACTCTATGTTGGGCTCATAAACAAAAAACTGTTATTCAAAAAACGAGAGAAAACAAGAGAAATACCAATCTATATTAGACAACTAGAAATACTAATGAGACTGAGATAAAACTACTAAACATTTTAGGAAAATGCGCAACGTATTATAATAGGGAAGAAAACATTAGAGAGGGATCCTTTGTAGAATTACAACGAAACCCACGAATAATGTTTATTCTAGAATACTATAATGTTTGAGTTGGTAACGGGGCTAAAATCTTTTTTGAAGCCTAAAAACTTGTCCCTTTTGGTAAAATGCACTTTTCATGAGAAAACAGTATAATTTAAAAAAAAATAACTTATTTATAAACCACTATTATACTATAGAAAACAATAAAATATAATCAAAATTTTGTGTTGCATTTTTAAGTAAATTGAGGTAACAATGTTGGCTTTTTTAGCAACGCAGGTTTTTTGTTTACAAAATATTTCTGTCCCGAAGCATGAGTTTCATGTTATAACGAGCTATCTCTCGTACTTTCTTATCGATGGCGCTGTACTTGAATATCGTTGTCAAAGATATACGTTTGGAACTTTATTAGCATTCTAATTGATACTTTTTATTTAAGGTGTTTAGTAAGAGAAAAATTATCTTACATTGTTTACTGTTTACTGTCAACAAAGAATAAAATCATAACTACCTCATTTCGTTCGAAAAGTAGTAACTATTAAGACGAACAAAGGCCCTTTGCAGAGGAAAAATAACCTAGACTAATCACTCGCCTAACAATCATCTGAGGAAGTAAGTGTGTTTATTGGATGAATGCTGAGTTACAGCTATCGAATGGTAAGTAATAAAGATATTGGCATTATTATTATCCTCATACAAGATGTTTAGATCTAGATTTGTAGACTGATATAACGTTTCTTTTTTGTTTTCCTTTCAGTGCACATTTACAAAATAATAAAATATTTACCACAGCATTACTATTACTCTGCGTTACTACAGTTGTATTGGTAAGTCACTTAATTTACATGTATTTTAAGATTACTAAATGTTTTGTACTCACGTTAATTTACTTATTGTTTTGTAGAAGGAAGCTTCTACAATAAATGGCTTTGACACCCGCGAAAACCTAACGTCGTTATCGGCTTAAGTTAAACCTCGACCCCATAAAAAATAAGAAACAACGAGATCGTCAATAAGCGGCACAACAAATTATGGTAACCATACCAGCTTCCACACCACATTTAGCAACCTCAACGTCACCTATGTCTAGAAACCGAAAAAGAAATTTAACAATTACAAAAAATATATCAAAAAACTAAAAAGTTAAACAAAGTGCAGTCTCATCAGTTTGAAGAGTCACTGAAGCAAGTGCCGTAATACAGAGGCGGTCCGAGAGGTCTCATAGAGGTCATGACCCTTCTTCACCCCTGCTCCAATCGTACAAGACAATTTGATAAAGCTCTAGATATAGTTAATTCAAAAAGAGGTATTCAATATAATTTTGAGAAATGCGTAACTTCTCCAAAATTTTTGGCCGGGACCACTCCTAGCCACACCAAGAATAACTTACCACAATAATATTTCTCATCAGCCAGCTCCCACGATGATCGAGTACCCACAAACTTTATACAACAAACAGTTTCTAAGGTAAAAAAAAACAAATCATTCCAAAGGAAAATATCAGACGGTTTTCGTGTTTTAAATTAGAATTAACATTTTTTTGTCATTATTTTAGTAGAGTTATTTTTTAGTTTGATTTTGGAAACAAAGTGACTAGAACTATAAAAAATATTTCATTGAATGGATTATAACTCTCATTTAATATTATGGGAGATTAAGAGTAGTACTGTAGTTTAAATTTGTCATACTAAAGAGTTTAATTGTATAATTTTATAAATAGAGTTATAATTTCAATTAAAGTGGCGGTTGTTTAATTTTTGACTATTTCGTGTATAAATTGCAAAAAGTATGGTGGGGTCATTAAAAACATTGCTACATCAACAAAAGATGATTAATGAATATATTTTTAAATTTCCAATATTTTTCAACAGATCGCAACTCAAGTTAGGCATTAAAAAGTTTTTTGACCCAACGCCATTATTACAGTGATAAAACAATGATTCATCGAAGATATCAGGAAAGCAATTGCAGCACAAATGAATAACGTATACATAACATATTTTTGCTACACAGAGAACAACATAAGAATACCTTTAGGAGGAGTATGAGAGAACACAGATTCATGACCAATTATCTAATCTACTAAGCCGCTCAGATCTACATTCTTCCAAAATTATAGCCATGAGAGCATTAACCGCAAGATGGGATCATAAATTAAAAATGTGGAAAATACGAATGGCAGATCTAATTACAGCAAAATCACACAACTAGAATACACCACAAAAATACAGGTCGAAAGCTTAGCAGATTAATGAATGTAGGACTTGTTTGAGAGGAGACTAACTGAAGCAATAAAAAACAATCCAATTTATGGAAGAAGATACTTACACACACAGACTTGTCAACATATCCGAAAATAACCATTAGAAACAATTCTCAAAAGATATGGAGAATATGTGGAAATTGATGAGAAGTAGGAGTAAGAAATGAGTGAGTGATAGAAAAGATATAGAAACAAACACCTTGTTAGATTACTTGAAAATATTTTATTCAGACGACCACCCATACGACGAGCTCCAACAAGACCATAAATCACAATAAGCCAAGCCGAAATAGCGAACGAATTTATACACAAAAATACTAAAATACAAAAAAGTTTGCAACGAGTTGAAAAAAACATTCTAAATTGGCGGTAACAGAAAAGAATTGGTTTACTATAGAAGAATCAATCTCCTGACGACCACGCTATATATGACGACAAAAATCCTAACCAAATTAATAAACCAAAGAATATCACTGGAAGTATTCGTAACGAGACAAACAGCAGAGGAAGCATTAGAGTTTTATTGACGGTCGTTCGCCTGTTTAACTGACCGGAAATGAGACTTCGACAAAGTCAGGTTAAAGGACGTGGTTCATCTTCCATATAATGGACAAATGCTGCTTGAAATTATTAAAAGAATTGAAGCTATAAATATTAATACAATAAAGGCTAGAATATATGAACAAATCACAGAGAAGATAGAAACAGGAACAAACAAACTCATAACGGATGAGATAATAACGACCGTGAGAAAAATAAAGGTTCTGAGATGTTCTGCTACGCGGGTGACTCCACTCTTATGGCGAGAAGTGAGGATTACTTACAGAGATTGTGCTACAAGTTCAAGACAGTAATAAAGTAGTTTAATAAAGTAAGCTCAGACCAAAAAATGAAACAATTTGTCTAACATTGAACCGATTAGATGTAAATTAGAGAATGGAAGCATCAGCACAAAACAGACTATGGAAGCCATTATAAGGAATTCACGTTACTTAGCTAAGGACATGTAAATACCGAAGTGAAAGAAAGATACAAAAAGCCAATAGAACTGCAGGATGCCTAAACAACACATGATGTATAAATAGAGACATTAAAACGAATTTATAAAGTTATTATAAGACCAGTGATGACAGAGAATATATCAACCAGACTTGAAATTTCAAATGCAGGCCACTACTAATATTAAAACACCAAGAATAATAAGTAGGAAAACAGGAAAAAATCGAGTACGGAGTCATGAAACAGAACAACATTCAAGGCAGAAAAAACAACCGAGTTGATATTGAAGAGCAAAAAGGAAGGGAACAACCACATAACGAGAATGGCCGTCGAAAGTCAGAATAGCAAGAACTAAAACACCATCCGATGGAAAAAATATAGACGGTCCCGAATAGATGGAAAGATAATACAATATGAAGACACAATCCAATCAAAGGACAGCCAGAACTTCCTAAACAAAAAAAAAGATGAAGTTTTTTGTGAATTGCTGATTTGTTATCAAATTTCATTAGTTGGTAGGCATGTTCGAACTCGGTAATAGGTAACAATATTTTAGTTAGACACCTACATAAGTCTATTGGACAGTAAAATAAAGAAACATGAAAGATGTTAATAATAATAATAAATACATATATATATTCTAAAAACGTCTGAAATTAATAACGAAGGAGATTCTAGCAAAAATTTCAGTATATACTCTTAATTCCAGTCATACCGACAAATTCTTGGGCCTGTAACTGTCAGCCAGCTAGTGAACCACAATAGCTACAAAACAAGGAAAGAGACAAATAAAACGTGCGGCCATTTGGTAGGTACTAAGGTACTAATCATAAATACAGTCGATAAAATTTAAATGTAAAATATATATATTGTTTACTTTTAAACTTTCTATCATTAAAATCATACAACTTAGTTCTATACAACATGAAGAAATTTATCTTTATTCTGTTTTATTCTATAATAAGTATCATTTTACACATCATAACTTATAAATAATAAGAACAATATATAGACTTTTCTGTGTGAAGAAACTGAGTACAAAAAAAATTCGTGTAAATAATGCGTTCTCATAAATGAATTAGAACATAAAACTTTATCTTGCGTAGTAAAAATAAATGTTTCTACCACAGGAATCTGCAAGATAAAATCTTAAAATTGCTTAAGATGAAAACAATGTCATGGTGTTGATATAATAAATCTAAAAAAATCCTGTGAAATAGTTTTATGCAAATTTACAAATCCAAATTGAAATGATCTCTAAATCTATAAATCTGATGAATCCTTTCCATATCCTGTCATCTTCACTCTAATGTTTCACTGTTTCAAAGTTCCCGAAGAAAAACCCATCCTAGTCTAGACCCATAAAATAAATTGTCATATATTTTAGGCCGTTCTCAACTCGGATAGAATTTGCTGCCAAATCTGAAATTTCTGACCTGGTTGAGCTCTATTGTAGCATAAATATCACATATGAAATCTGGAATCCACTCTCCAAGAATATTTGTCTTTTGCAGATATGAAGTTATCTGAAATATTTCCGAATAGATAGAACAAATGACAAATAGAAATTGCTATCTGCAGAGATATATGACATATATGTATGTGATGTAGTGCTGCATTAATAACATATTTTCTATGTTGTTAGGAAGTGTAATGAAAAATTTATCTAATCGAATATTTACTGCACGACCATACAGGTCTAGAAAAGAAATCAAAAATAGTGATTAATATTATGGAAATATAGAAGCTGATAACGTGTGGTACAGAGAGGCAAAAATAAATTTTAACTTTTTAAACTAATGTAATAGTTGCAACCAAAAAACCTTACTAGAACTAAAATAATTAGTACCCAGTTGTTAGTTTTATCGAGCTAATCAATATGCCAATTGAGCTCGTATTACTATTTTTTTCTTAGGCAGAGAAGTTCTTCAGTCTCAAAATTATGGAATCTTAATTTTATTAGCGATGGCAGAACTGTCGAACTAAGATTTGATAATTTTCCCATCTAATGCATTTTTCGGTTTTTTGTGAAAACCTCTTTAACATCATTCAATGAGTGAAAATTATACCGCTTCTAAAAATACATTATTTTGGGATTTAAAATGAAGACTACACATATTTGTCGCATTTAACATTTTTCGATTTTATGATGATTTTGACATTTTGGACATTTTTTACATTTATAGTGACGCTGACATCTATAGTTATTTGTTAATTTTGTCATTTTTTACGTTTTGTACATTTTAAATTTTCGAAATTTTTCTCATATAAGGTTTTTGACACACTAATTTTCACATTTTTGTGAGTTTGGTGTGTTTAATTTTCTTAGCATTTTCATACGATTTATCATTTTTTTGGAACTTATTTGCATTTTATATATCTCTGTCACCTAATAATATTTATATTTCCGACATATTTTTTTGTTTTAATTTCACCTGCGATTAATTAGATAGCGAACACTTTTCAGTAACTGACCAACCCAGTCATAATGTCAGTTTTGGCAAGATGACGAATAATTTCCCTTTTCAGTAAAAAAAAGTGAATTTATCCATTCTCATGCAATGAAAAAATATTTATCTGGTACATGATGATTAAATTCAGTTCTAGTCATTTCAGTCATTTAAGAAGAACTGCATTATTTTATGGCCCATAAAATTACTAAAACCTATCCCTCAATCAATAACAGAATTTTCACACAATATCGCATCAATCTCTCTTAATTTGCAAAAGTACGAGAAACCTTATTTTACATATAACTTCACTGACGAATAGTGTAATAATATTAAAAAGGTCTTGGGTGAATTAAGCTTAAAATTTGCATCTTCATTAAATGTTGTCATGTTCCAATGATCATAATTGAGCACTGGAGCCAGAAAATGGTTAAATACCTGGTGCCATGGAAGACTGACAAATATAAAGTCTCTAGAAATATCGAAATGCATTTCAGGCGCAAACGATAATAGTATTTCCATACCTAGGTAATGGTGACTTGGAACACGACCATGACCATTAACTTGAATTCATTTGAAGCTTAAGGTCGTAGATTTAAATTCTGATAAAGGAAATGTAATAATTGGAGCAGTGATCGATTATATATGTATGACGTTTTATATCCTTCTAAATTTTTCACAATGTTTTCTTCCGGAAAGCTATGGGTTCCTATCACTCAAGCATAATATGTACTTATCCACATAACTGCCTTCGCCAATGGACCTTATATAACTGAACCTCATAACGATAAAAAATAGTTCCGCCCCATGTTCAAGCTTTCTTATAATTGAGGTAACCATTATTATATTTTCACACACCGATTTAGCCCGGAATTTTTTAAGTTTTCCCGTAAACTACTTTGGGCGACATATTTTTCAATATAGGTTTGTTAAGTAGTTTCTAAATGATTGAGGAGTCAAATAGTTATTTTGGATGTTCATGTGGGTTTTCACTCCTCACAATGGTTTCTGAAAAAACACAGATAAGTAAAGTAATTGAAAATCAAAATGTAGTATATGAGAGCAGTTTGTAGAAACCGCCCGGAACACTAGTTGCATTCTTACAGAAAAACTCTCTCGCAGGATTAACTGTGAGACGGATTTCTCAACTAGCCTTCTTGTATACTATGTTGGGATGTATTTTGTGTGATACCTATCTGATGTGACGTTTCGATTCCTTATCAGGAATCGTTGTCGAACAATGCAATTTGAAATAATTTACAAAATATTATAGCATGTCTTTTTCGCAATGTCAATTGGTTGATTAAGAGACTTTGAAGTTTTCTCCTTGATGTTCATTTCCTAGGCGCCGTTGCCATGACACCAGTATATCTACAGAGAGTATTTCAATTTCATCATTATTCCACATCATGGAGACACTTTCTTTGATTTTCCTCTTTTTGGTGTGTTCTTCTTTAAGTAATATTTTTGTCTTATTCCATTCCATTATGTGTATACCATTATCCGTGAGTAAATGGTTTGCTAATCTTGGTCTGTCTATATGTCTTCTTAAGACGTTGTATTGGTGCTCCTTTGTTTTAATTTGGAGAGCTCTTGATGTTTTACCGGTATATATTTTTCCGCAGGCACAAGGTACACTGTACCCACAATTTTTTGGATTTTGAGAAGCTTTTTCCGGTTTTGTTTTTGTTAAATTTGATCTTAATGTATTATTTGATTTAAAAATCATGTGTACTTGGTATTTATCTCCAATACGTTTAATTTTTTCGGACAGACCGGAGACATAGGGAATAACGTGTATAGTAGAATTAATATCAGTTTGTGTGCTGTTATTTAAATTGGAAGTATTTTGTGTTGTTTGTGTAGTTCGTTGGATTCTTTGTTTTTTCTCGATTTGTTTATGAAATTTATTGGGTACTGGATTTGTTCTAATACTTCCTTTATCAAATGTAGTTATTTCTTGAATATTTCCTCGTTGATGAAACAGATTTTGCTCTATCCTATAAGGATTTAAGGCTCCTTTTTTATGTTTAAGAAATGATTTGAATAGAAATTGAAGTAGCTATTAATATGTGTTGGTTTTCTATAAATGCTATAAATGGTAGAATTGTTGTTGCTCAACCAACACGTCCAAAAATGAAAGTTTATTTTCATTCTCTATTTCACAAATAAATTTACTATTGTAATAGAGAATGCAAAATAAACTTCCATTTTTGGATGTGTTGGTTGAACGAACAAACAACAATTTTAGCACAAGCATTTATAGAAAACCAACACACACTAATAGCTACATAAATTTCGATTCAAATCATTCCTTAAACGTAAAAAAAAGAAGTCATTAAATACTTTTAAGACAGAGCAAAATCAGTTCCATCAACAGAGGAATTTTTTAAGAAAGAAACGAGCGTCAAGTATGGTAGCTAACGTATCTCTAGTAAGAGAGGATGCGCGTAAAAATAATACAGAAAATACTAAAAAATATAGAGACTTAGAGTTATACTGCTAAACCAAGTTCTTGGCCAAAATAAATATACAATACTTTACAACTAACTAATGAATCCTCAACAGGATCTTTTCTTTGAAGCCTTCTATTACTAATTTGGCAACTATACTTTACAAAGATTAGCCCGTGGCACAACTATAGATTTGTTTATAAAAATTACCATTATATGAAAAGTAAGTTGAATTTAACGTGGTATTTAATGAGTTTAAAAACTCCTGAGATATATCAGTAAAGGCCTAATTTTGTACCATTTTGTTAACCGACTTCTAAAAATGAGGAGGTTATCCATTCGGCCCGGGTTTTTTATAGATTTGAAAAAGGCCAAAAACATGGTCGAAACGTCATCAATAAAACATGTAAAATGAACATGATTTTATTATTGTGAATAACCCAATATTAAGATAATACATTCAACAATTTTATATATAAGTAAGGTTGAAAAAAATGTCATAAAAAATTTTACATATATTTATATATACACACATTTATATTCCTTATTTAACAATAATAAAAAAAACTTGGGTGGGTTAAAAATCTTACTAACTTAATGTGACTCAAAGAAAATGTAATGGTACTTGAACTTAAACTCCAGGATGGTGAAATTTTAATAAATTACAATAAATTACATTAAGGTTGGATAAATCAGTTCTTTTATTGATACTATTACTACGGCCATTGATATATGCCATTTCCAAAAAACTTCTTTAAAACAGACGGAATTATCGAAATCAGGTAAATGACCCGTTTCTACACAATGATTTGCCAAAGCACAAGAGTCGTTTTTTAAACAATTTCACTTTTGTGAGCCATTAGTCTATGCTTTAAGTTTCTGTCCAATGTAGGTTGCTCGGCAATCACTACAATCGATCTTGTATATATTGTATAACCTTAATGTAATATATTGCAATTTACTAAAATTTGACCTTCCTGGAGTTTAACGTCAAGCACAATTACATTTTCTCTTAGTCACATCAAGTTAGTAAGATTTTTAACCCATCCAAGTTGTTTTTATTATTGTTAAATAAGGAATATAAATGTATATATATATATATATATATATATATATATATATATATATATATATATATATATATATATGTTTGTGTATATTGTTTCACGGATGGAAATATGTGGTTGATGATTTATTCCGGTGTACTAAGTAACTTAGTATCTTTTGAGAAAGCCAAATATGATTTTGGCGAAACGTCAAGTGATTTTTCAAACGAATATAGACGAACGGATGTACACCGGAATAAATCATCAACCATATATATATATATATATATATATATATATATATATATATATATATATGTATATAAAATTTGGAAATTTCTTATTTTGGGTATGCTCCATTTTTATTTTGTTCTAAATTTATTTGTACATAGAACGTTTCTCTGTTGGTTTTACAGCTTCTTCAGCCTAACTGGAAAAGATTAATAAGTCTAAGTTGGACATACAAGAAGCTTCAAAAAATTACTATGGCTAATTTAGTGAAATTAAAATTAAAGGAGTATATAATTATTTACCAAATAATTTGGAGATTTAATAATGGAATTCTTCATACATGCCAAAGGTAACACTTAATATGTGAAAATCATTAATAATTAAAAAAAATTATTCCCTTTTATAAGGTTAGGTTGTGCCAAATGTGACAAATTGCAGATAAGCGGTACGTACCTTCTTCAGTCTAACACAGATTCCGAGTTTACCAAAATTGTTTCAACAAGAAAAGATAGGTGGCATTCACAAAACACAATATAAATTAAAAGCTAGTGAAATTTTACAAACGGTTAAAGAAATAAAAACAAATTCAAATTATTAAGTACAATTACAAAATTATATATATATATATATATATATATATATATATATATATATATATATTAAAAGTACAATTACAAAATATATATATATATATATATATATATATATATATATTGATAAGGATTAAAAGTAAATAAATAAAACACTCTATTGGGAGAAATTGATGCGGCAGGCAAAATAGTTAGGGATAAAAAAATATATACACATATACATACATATACATATACGTGTATGCATGTACATGAAAACAACATATACACAATATGTAATATTGGAAAATTTGAAGTTTTTGTAAAACCAAAAAAGGAAATCTATGAAATTAAATGTGTGTAACCTCAACGGGACGAGAAAGACAAAAGGTTGCAATATATCATGTTAAGATTCTATATATCAGTTCTCCTATTCATGCAGTTGCCATTCTGAAAAATATGAGCCATTTCTAAAAAATGCCTCTTGAAACTATTTTCACTCACATCCAAAATCTCAACATTGTTAAAATCGGGGTTATGTTCCTCTGTTTTGCAATGTTCAGCTAGGGCACACGTGACTTTATTCAGTCTGATGTCACTTTTATGTGAAATGACACGATCCTTGAGATGTCTTTTTGTTTGCCCAATGTATTGTAAGTCGCAATTGGTACAATTTATTCTGTAAACAACATTTGACAAGTTATTGTTGTCTATTTTATCCTTGACCTTGGAGAAAATAGTTGCCACTTTTTTTAAATGTTTGTTAGCAACTCGTATGTTATTAATTGGATGTAAAATTTTGGAAAGTCTCGGGGTCAGTTTACGAATATAAGGTAGAGCCATGTAGATTAATGAGGTAGTGTCAGATGGGAGGTTAGGTGCTATTGAAATTTGAGGGCGAATTGTAGGATTGGTTTCCGTAGAAAATTTGTAATTGTCGAAACGTGGCGTAGAAAACAAAAGATTGTTAATTAATTTTTTTGGATAAGAATTCTCCAATAACTGGGATGAGAGTTTTCTCAAATTTTTTTTTTCCACAAGTGTGGGATGACAGATGTTAAGAATTCTATTTTTTTGACATAGAATCATGTTGGTTTTTGTCGTAAAATTATGATAAGTATTGAAATTCATAAATCTCTCTGAACTAGAAGGTTTTTGATACCAATCTAATACAATAGTTTGGTTTTCACCTCTAATAACCATCGTATCTAAAAACGGGACTCCCCGACTTGGTGAGAAGGAATAGATGTGATGATATCGTCTACATATTTAAATAAAAAAAAAGGTTCAAAATCTAGTTTGGAAACACAATTATCTAATAAATCGTCCATTATAAATTGAGCAAGAATAGGAGAAATTTTTGCTCCCATCGGGGTGCCAAAAATCTGTCGGTAAAACTGATTGTTAAAAACAAAATAGGTGTTATTGAAAATATAAACAATAATTTCCAAAGATTCTTCTAGTGAAAATTTACATTGGTTTGTTATAGTGGACCATCTCTTTTTAATGCTGTCAACTACTAATTCGATAGGAATATTGGAATACAGTGATACCACATCTAAACTAATAAGGATATAGTTATCAGGAATCTGCAAATCGTTAACTTTTTTAGCAAATTCAAAGGAATTTGCAACATAATACTGATTACTAGTGGAATAAGCAGCCGTCAGGATATCCATAACAAAAGATGTTAAGTGAGAGGTGGGGCTATTAATAGTCGAAATGATTGGCCTTAAAGATAAAACTGGTTTGTGTAGTTTGGGTAAACCATAAAACCTTGGGGCCAGAGAGTTATAGCTGGTGAGTTTAGATGCAGTATGGTGGTCAATAACTGAGTCATTTTTTAATTTAAGAATCAATGTATTGGTTTTTTGTTGAATAGTGGAGGTGGGATCCTTATGGATCTTCTTGTAAAAATTGTTGTCAGCAAGAATATTTTCAGAAAGTTTAACATACTCATCATGAAACATTGCAACCGTGACATTTACTTTGTCTGCTTTAGTGATGCAAATATTGTTATTGTGTTTTAGGAATAACTTGGCGTCATTGTATCAAGAGTTTAGGAAATCATGAGGAAGCTGAATATCCTGATGGAAATAATTAGTTATATCATTCGTAATTTTAGCTGACAAGATATTCTTATTAGTACGATTGTCACAAAATTGTAAGCAGTATTCCACATCTGCAAGTAAATGTTTAATAGAAATGTTAGAAATGTCCTTCTTTCTAGGAGGTAGCACAAAATTGTGTCCTAGAGAGAGAATGTTCTTAATATTGGTAGGAAATACTAGGTTGGTTAGGTTTTTGAACCAATTATCTGATGTTTTAAAGGTGGATTTTTTAAACTCGATAAGGTTTTCAAATTTCTTAATGTTATTTTGCCTGATCTTTAAAAAAATATTATTGTAAATGGATTTCTGTCTATTTTTGAAATCAGTCCAAATCTCTAGTGGTAAAACTAATAAAATGTCAAGTTCTATCTGTTTTTAAAATTTATATAAATTACTAAGAAATCTATGGGTGTTCACAATTTCCTGGCATAGTATTTTGCGATTCAAACCTGCTGTTAATTTGTGGATCTTGTATGAACCAACGTCTCCATTCATGAGCTTATTAAGTTGTATAGTACTATTACTGATGTGTCTTGGGATCAAGTTGTAACTCCTGCATTTCAAAAGAACCTCTCACTTAATATCTTTTGTTACGGATATCCTGACGGCTGCTTATTCCATTAGTAATCAGTATTATGTTGCAAATTCCTTTGAATTTGCTAAAAAAGTTAACGATTTGCAGATTCCTGATAACTATATCCTTATTAGTTTAGATGTGGTATCACTGTATTCCAATATTCCTATCGAATTAAATTCTCACTAGAAGAACTTTTGGAAATTATTGTTTATATTTTCAATAACACCTATTTTGTTTTTAACAATCAGTTTTACCGACAGATTTTTGGCACCCCGATGGGAGCAAAAATTTCTCCTATTCTTGCTCAATTTATAATGGACGATTTATTAGATAACTGTGTTTCCAAACTAGATTTTGAACCTTTTTTTTATTTAAATATGTAGACGATATCATCACATCTATTCCTTCTCACCAAGAAAACAATATACTTCAGGTTTTAAATTGTTACAATCAACATATCCAGTTCACCACGGAAAAAGAAACCAATCGGGGAGTCCCGTTTTTAGATACGATGGTTATTAGAGGTGAAAACCAAACTATTGTATTAGATTGGTATCAAAAACCTTCTAGTTCAGGGAGATTTATGAATTTCAATAGTTCTCATAATCTTAAGACAAAAACCAACATGATTCTATGTCAAAAAAATAGAATTCTCAACATCTGTCATCCCACACTTGTGGAAAAAAATTTGAGAAAACTCTCAACCCAGTTATTGGAGAATTCTTATCCAAAAAAATTAATTAACAATCTTTTGTTTTCTACGCCACGTTTCGACAATTACAAATTTTCTACGGAAACCAATCCTACAATTCGCCCTCAAATTTCTGGAATAGCACCTAACCTCCCATCGACACTACCTCGTTAATCTACATGGCTCTACCTTATATTCGTGAACTGACCCCGAGACTTTCCAAAATTTTACATCCAATTAATAACATACGAGTTGCTAACAAACATTTAAAAAAAGTGGCAAGTATTTTCTCCAAGGTCAAGGATAAAATAGACAACAATAACTTGTCAAATGTTGTTTACAGAATAAATTGTACCAATTGCGACTTACAATACATTGGGCAAGCAAAAAGGCATCTCAAGGATCGTGTCATTTCACATAAAAGTGACATCAGACTGAATAAAGTCACGTGTGCCCTAGCTGAACATTGCAAAACAGAGGAACATAACCCCGATTTTAACAATGTTGAGATTTTGGATGTGAGTGAAAATAGTTTCAAGAGGCATTTTTTAGAAATGGCTCATATTTTTCAGAATGGCAACTGCATGAATAGGAGAACTGATATACAGAATCTTAACATGATATATTGCAACCTTTTGTCTTTCTCGTCCCGTTGAGGTTACACACATTTACTTTCATAGATTTCCTTTTTTGGTTTTACAAAAACTTCAAATTTGCCAATATTACATATTGTGTATATGTTGTTTTCATGTACATGCATACACGTATGTGTATATATATGTATATGTGTATATATTTTTGTATCCCTAACTATTTTGCCTGCCGCATCAATTTCTCCCAATAGAGTGTTTTATTTATTTACTTTTAATCCTTATCAATATATATATATATATATATATATATATATATATATATATATATATATATATTTTTGTATCCCTAACTATTTTGCCTGCCGCATCAATTAATAGAGTGTTTTATTTATTTACTTTTAATCCTTATCAATATATATATATATATATATATATATATATATATATGTAATTGTACTTAATAATTTGAATTTGTTTTTATTTCTTTAACCGTTTGTAAAATTTCACTAGCTTTTAATTTATATTGTGTTTTGTGAATGCCACCTATTTTTTCTTGTTGAAACATACCAATTTTGGTAAACTCGGAATCTGTGTTAGACTGAAGAAGGTACCGCTTATCTGCAATTTGTCACATTTGGCACAACCTAACCTTATAAAAGGGAATAATTTTTTTTAATTATTAATGATTTTCACATATTAAGTGTTACCTTTGGCATGTATGAAGAATTCCATTATTAAATCTCCAAATTATTTGGTAAATAATTATATACTCCTTTAATTGTAATTTCACTAAATTAGCCATAGTAATTTTTTGAAGCTTCTTGTATGTCCAACTTAGACTTATTAATCTTTTCCAGTTAGGCTGAAGAAGCTGTAAAACCAACAGCGAAACGTTCCTATGTACAAATAAATTTAGAACAAAATAAAATTCCGTTTTATTGGAGCATACCCAAAATAAGAAATTTCCAAATTTTAATAATTTACTCCAAAGAAGAACAATCTATACATATATATGTATATATATATATATATATATATATATATATATGTATATTTAAAATTTAATTAATTAGTAATTTCTAACCAGTTACTTCATCAATGATGTTATGTTTCATTTTATTTTGAGTTTTGTAATGTAGATACTTTATTCAAAGCCTATAGTGGTTAAATCTATGGGTGGGTATATGTCTTTTAATTTTGACGTTGTCATTTCATTTGTCAACTTGGTTCTTTTTTTTTGATATACGAACATGCTGGTAAAATTTGTTCGAGAACGCCTTTCTTTCCCGGTTTATGCAAAGCTGACCAAAAATGTTTTCAAAACAGCAAAGTCCATATTTCTACCAAAGGCTGAAATATATCACTAGACTGACCATGTTTTCCATAATAATAAGTTCGGGTGAAGCACTAAAACAAATTTCAATATAAATTATCTCGCTATCTATCACTCCCTTCTAGAAACAAATGTCAGCACATTTAACTCAGGAACGAGAAAATTAATGAAAAATTTTCGCCTATGGTAAAGTTTTCCTTTTTGCAATCGACATCTACTTTTAGTAATCCAAATCAAGCGGAATAAATTCCCAAGGAAGTTGTGCATATATTTACGTGTTTGCGAGTTTCACATGACTTAGATATAAGTTGTCGCTGAGGAATAAATCACTTTGTAGGCATCTAAAACGAGCAGAAGTTTGTTTCGCTTTTCTATTCGCAATGTAGGCAATCGTCAGTAGTTTTTTCAGCAGGGGAAGTGATTGATTTCTCCGAGGAAATACTCCCTGCCATCCATCAAGTCTGATTAAAGGACCCTGCTGCCAATGTTGTAAGATTATCGACTAATATCTAGGCTAATGCATTTTTTATGTAATTTAACGGTTATCACTCTATCAGACGTACATATAGGGTCGGTTCATTCGCGCCGGACTTACCATGAGCCACTGATATACAAATAATGGGGTATTAACGACTAAATGATGAATTCGTCAAGCAACGCACATATTTCGGTAATGATGGGAGAGATTTCCGTTTTCCGTAAAAGGAAGACTTTTATTAATCGCTAAACGATTGCTGATTTGATTTTGATTACTCTATTAAGAACAGGGTAGGATTATTTTTGGCGTTCTATTAATCATAATTTAGCACAGCTAAACCGCTGTTGGCCTTGGGACTCCTCAATATATGCTAGAAATAATAAATATTCATATAATCTGAGCTAGAAATTTGCTTCAACAAAATTAAGATTGCTCTAAATTAGAAACTTGTTCCATTGTTTCCAATACTATGAATTTTATGCAACAGAAAAAAATATTCCAAGAAGATATCAAAATACTCTTAAAAATTTTATGCGTTGAGTTATTTTATGAGATCTGTAAATTATAAGTTGCTTGAAAGATATGGTAGAACAAATAATGATAATACTTTATATAAATCAATTCTGTGCCCATATAGATGAAAATAAATACTACGAGGGTGAATCAAATATGAACCGGACTTTTGTTTTAAAAATTTTATTGGTACGATCAATACAAATTTTAATACATATTATTTTTCTACATAGTGTCCTCTCTTATGTATACATTTTTTCCACCGAATCGGAAGTTTTTTTAATACCTTTCTCAAAGAATGAAACTGGTCGATAACCAATTGCGCACAAACGTTTCTACACCTTCGTTGTCCTCAAAGTGGTGGCCTCCCGGTTCTTCTTTAAGTGGCCCAAACATGTGGTAGTCACATGACGACAAATCAGGACTGTAAGGCGGGTGTTCAAGGGTTTCCCAATGCATTTTGTTCAATTTTCCTTGAGTCAATGCAGCTGTATGTGGCCGAGCGTTGTCATGCAACAGAATCACACTTCGGATAGACATATCCCGCCTCTTTTGCCGATAGGCAAGTTTCACTTGTTGGAGTAGTTCGCAGTAATACTCAGCATTAATTGTACGGCGTTCGTGCAGAAAATCGATCAGCAGTAAGCCTTCAATCAGCTCGCGAATTGCGTAGATATTCGCCTCATTGATGCCTGTCGCGGGACGGAGGGCATGAGGCTCATTTTCCACTGTCTCTCGGCCATCTGAAAACTTTTTGTGTCACTCGTACACTTGGGTCCTTGAAAGTGTTTCATTGCCGAACTGTGCAGATAGTCGACGCAAAATTTCAGACGGTCTAACGCCCTCCCGCGCCAAAAATTCGATAACAACACGTTGCGCAACAGACGTATGCACCTCTTGCTCTGACATGATGCTACTAACAGCGCATCGACTACGCTTCGCCAAACCGACGAACTCCCCTCTTCTTAACATCCCTACCTAACATATATCGAGACGTCACGCCACTCTAATTACAAACAGGGCGAAAAACAGAAAAGTCCGGTTCATATTTGATTCACCCTCATAATAAAACTAATTATTTATAGTGTAGACACGATTCTAATATAGCACCTGAACCACCCTCTTAAGTGAAAATCGAAAACACGTGAATTTTGTGGTCAAGGAAAGTCACGTTTTAAGATGTTGTCGCACATTTATTAGTAAAAGGGCTGGACAGTCGTCCGGACAACCTTCTCGAAATAGGGAAAATTATAGGCTTCCAAGAAATCAGCATTATACGTCCTTAGACAGAGACCGAATTTTCCAAGAATTGTAGGGCAAAAGCAACAGAGTATAAAAACAGGTTGATTTAGGAGGCATTAGTTCAGACCTTCAAAATACCGCTTTCCATTCCATAATACCGGTGTCACGGGAAAATTAACGTTTGCCGTTATAGTATTTCGTTCAAACTATAAGTATATAACTGTATACCGTCTATACTCGCAATCATATCTGAACATATTGTTACTTAATTCGAGATTAGAAATATTAGACAGTTTAGAGTTGAAACCGTTTCCTCCGCTAGAACTACATCAAATGTACCAGATTTCTGTAAAACATTTTAGAAAAAAATCGGTTCACTATTTTTATTTTCATTCGACATTTTCTTTTGTAAAGATAGTCGGAATTTGTAATATGCAATTCTCGGATAATTTATTTGGTTGCTTCTGTAAATAAGTTGATTTGTTGAACTTACATTCAATTTACTAAACTCAACGTGAAAATCAACTAGTATTTAGAAATTGTGTGAAGCTGGCTTGAAACATGATTCTACAGATTCTAAGCATCCTAACTTTCAGTCATTGCAGAAATGAGAGGCCAAGAACTTCGTGTTTATAGTGCCGCAATTAACCTTTTTCGTTGTTTCCTGAATGATATTTGTGGCATATTTTTCAATGTCTAAGTACTTCTTGGGAAATAACACCACAGTTAAGAAAATTGCTGTATATTCCAAACCCCGTTGTCAATGGGGTCTAGCATTCCAACGATTGGAATATACAGCAATTTTCTTAATTGTGGTGTTATTTCCCAAGAAGTACTTAGATATTAACTTTTTTCGGTTAAATAACGGTAGCCCAATGGTTGGAATTCGACCTTAATTCTCATCAAATTTTAAAATTGGAACATTATTCAGGTGTTTTACCAGAGAGTATATGTTTATAAGAAATAAAGTTGGGGCGATATTAAAAAGTAGTCGAGGCCTTTGCAGAAATTATTGATCAAATTATTTTTTATTCATGTATATTATTGTAGTATAATTTTTACATAAATATGTCCTATACGTTGCAAATGCAATAGTATCTATACAAAATGTTCATTGTAATTATCGGCGGATTTTTCTTTGTAACCGAAAAGTTTCCGTCATTTACAGATCAAACGATCTCATAAACACAAAAAACAAACAGCCCAATGAAAACATTAATATTTATTGTATTTTCTATTGTTCGCTGATTAAAGATTTGTTACACAACGCCTTTGGACTATTGTGCAAATAATATCATATCGATAAAATAATTATAGTCACGACAATAATTTACAAAAATTAATTTTACGAAAGTTATTATTACTTGTCCGAAAAATCAACACTGATGGATAACACTGACTATTTTCTTATTAAACTGTAGTCAACTCCAAAGACTGGACAGTAAAAGATGGTCATTGCATGATGATCTGGAAGAGCCATGTGTAGTCCTTTATTTAAGACGAAACTTTTCTATTTTGTGTTTAATTCACAAATTTATTAACATGGGTACCTATTAAACTGATAATACTCACAAGTACTTCAATATTGTAATAACTGTATGATAATACCTATAAATTATCCCTAGCACCAAAAACGGGAACGGCTTATTAAGAAATTATTCGTTTTTTTTTGTCTGACCGGGAATATTTAGAACATTCGACTTATGACCACAGACTGTTGTCGTGGGAGAGCGATTTGTTTTTAAATTTTTCAACGTTCTTAGGAAACCAACGCTAGCTATATACGATTCCAAAGGGGACATATAATAACGACCTAATAAATAGATATTGAATTTCTTTACATTTTAAACACATTTATTTTAGATTTTCTTGGGAATAATACCACATCAGAGTTCAAACTTGTGTATATTTTAAAACCAAACGTTTCAAAATCCTGTCGGATTTCGTTTTCAATGGATATAAATTTATAAAGTAAAATTGAAATATATGACAAATATTTTGACAAATATGTTTACGTTACTATGGAATTTCTTTGATTTTAAATATACAGGGTGCACAAGAAATTCCAAAGATCATTAAAATCAAAACAAAATTTTTTCAAGTTGGAAGAACTTGAAAAATTGTCTTCAGAATTTATTTGTGGCGTTCCTAGGGACGACTTTCTTTTTAAGATAGTGCATTTGCCTAAAAATGCGATCAAAGAATTCTGATAATTCAGTGATCCCATTAAAGTCATAAGGGAAAACCTAGGAAAAAACCTCATGAACTATCCCGATATAGGGTTGTTCAAAAGGATATGCCCATTGTTAATTTCATCTTTAATTATCGGCAACCAGACATGACTGAAATCTACGGAAGTAGAAGCGATGCAGTCGTTTTCGTTTAACAGAATTAAGGCAGATTCTTTTAATTCTCGTTTTGTGCAGTGTTCTTCTTTGTGTAATATTGTTGTGTTTTGAAATTGTATTTTATGGCCTTGATCCCAAGCATGTTCACAAATTTTGATTTTTCGAACTGACGTTTCTTTATGTAATTTTGATGTTCATTTATTCGAACATTAAGAGGTCTAGAGGTTTCTCCAATATAAAACTTATTACATTCACAAGGAATCTTATAAATGCAATTTTTTGAGTTTTGCGTAGCGTTTTTTGGTTTTGTTTTTGTTATAATAGATTTAAGCGTATTTGTTGTTTTAAATGTAGTTTTGATGTTAAATTTGTTGCCTACTCTTTTCAATCTCTCTGACAGGCCCTGTATATATGGTATTGTTGTTGTTATAATGTGGTTTTCCTGGTTGTCAGTATTATTAGGTGAAGTCTGGTGTTGGTTGTCAGTTGTTTTGTGCTCAATTTTATTTAACTCTTTGTTAATAAATTTTTTAGGGTAATTGTTTGCAGTTAGAACATTTTGTATAAATGATTTTTCTTTGTTGAATTTAGTAGTATCTGAGCAGTTAGTCTTTGCTCTGTCATATAAAGATTTAATAACACCTCTTTTTACCGTATTTGGATGGTTCGAGTTAAAATTGAGATATCTGTTAGTGTGAGTTGGTTTTCTGTAAACTTTTGTTTCAAATGAAGATTGTGTTTTTGTTATTAAAATGTCCAAAAAAGGTAGTTTGTTATTTTGTTCGATTTCTAATGTAAATTTTATGGTTGGTTCTTTGTTGTTTATGTC
This sequence comes from Octodonta nipae, assembly GCA_034190945.1. Classification (NCBI taxonomy): domain Eukaryota; kingdom Metazoa; phylum Arthropoda; class Insecta; order Coleoptera; family Chrysomelidae; genus Octodonta; species Octodonta nipae. Next base: position 160,750,150 of record CM067216.1, on the reverse strand, counting down.
GGTTAATAATTCCTGTAAATTTTCCAGATTTTGTTCCCAAATAATGAATATGTCGTCAACATAACGCCACCACACCAACGGTTTATTTTCTTTTGAAAAAATCATTTGTTCTTCAAATTTGTCCATAAAGATGTTACTTAAGGCAGGGGACAGACAAGAACCCATAGCCATGCCAAAATCTTGTTGGTAGAAATCATCGTTTAACTGAAAGTAAGTTGTTTTCGTACAGAAAGTGAGTAATTCCATTATTGTGTTAATAGATAAACGAGTTCGTTGATGAAGTGAATAGTCATGTTCTAATAATTCTTTTACTATAGGAAGTGTTTTAGCTGTGTAAATGTATTTTTGTATTGTATATGAGACAATTTTTCTAAGAAATCTGCACTGTTTTTAAGATGAGAAATTGAATTACCTGTAAGTGGAGAAATAATTTTCAGCAAAAATTTTGAAAGTTCATTACATGGAGAATTTATGGAACTGACAATTGGTCTCAAAGGGATGTTGGGTTTATGAATTTTTGGTAAGCCATAGAAGTGTGGAGGTTTAGTATAATGTGGAGTAAGAGTTTTGCGTTCTTGGTCTGTAAATTCGTGTTTGTGACTGTAGAGTAAACGGTATATTTTGCTTTCTACTGAACTTGTCGAGTCTTTGTTTAGTTTAGTGTATTGTCCTTGATTAATTATGTTCATAATTTTGTCATCATAGTCATTTTTATTCAAAATCACTGTTGCATTGCCTTTGTCTGCAGGTAAAATTTTGATTGAATTATCATTTCTTAATTCTTTAACTGAATGTAATTCATTTTTAGAAAGATTATTTTTGATTCTTAAAGGTTTTTCTAGTTCAATTTTCGCTCTAATCCTGTATTCTTCATTTATTCTTAATGTTCGAATAAATGAACATCAAAATTACATAAAGAAACGTCAGTTCGAAAAATCAAAAATTTGTGAACATGCTTGGGATCAAGGCCATAAAATACAATTTCAAAACACAACAATATTACACAAAGAAGAACACTGCACAAAACGAAAATTAAAAGAATCTGCCTTAATTCTGTTAAACGAAAACGACTGCATCGCTTCTACTTCCGTAGATTTCAGTCATGTCTGGTTGCCGATAATTAAAGATGAAATTAACAATGGGCATATCCTTTTGAACAACCCTATATCGGGATAGTTCATGAGGTTTTTTCCTAGGTTTTCCCTTATGACTTTAATGGGATCACTGAATTATCAGAATTCTTTGATCGCATTTTTAGGCAAATGCACTATCTTAAAAAGAAAGTCGTCCCTAGGAACGCCACAAATAAATTCTGAAGACAATTTTTCAAGTTCTTCCAACTTGAAAAAAATTTTGTTTTGATTTTAATGATCTTTGGAATTTCTTGTGCACCCTGTATATTTAAAATCAAAGAAATTCCATAGTAATGTAAACATATTTGTCAAAATATTTGTCATATATTTCAATTTTACTTTATAAATTTATATCCATTGAAAACGAAATCCGACAGGATTTTGAAACGTTTGGTTTTAAAATATACACAAGTTTGAACTCTGATGTGGTATTATTCCCAAGAAAATCTAAAATAAACTAGAAGATGCCACAAATAACGTTCAGAAAACAATTAGAAATCAGCCATGGGACTGTAGTAACTAAAGCATTTAGAGATTTAGAAGTGTTATGTAAGAAGCTTGCCCGGACCAAAAATAGCGTGACTTTCTTGTGCAGATGTCGGCAGATGAAAATTATTCCAAAAGGTTTAAGGTTCCGTCAGCCATACATGGGCAGAAGAATCCACGAAATATTGGAACGTGCAAGTTTTGCCGCAATTAGAGATAGAATTCAATTTCATCGATATAATAAGTTTAAATTAGAAAAAGATATAGGGTATGTACAGAACTTCCTTTTTTATCACATACCAGAAAATGAGTTTAACAGAATTATAAACAGCACTCTCGCTAGTTATAACAGAGAATTTATATTACAAAAACGAAGACATTTACACAAATTCAATCAACTTCTCTTAAATAAAAACATATCAACAAATACTACTCGAGACAAGAATTTTATTTTAACAAAAACTGTTATTAATCTTTCTGACAAACAACTAAACATTTCTGAAACTTCAGTTTTACAAAAAGGACTTAATTTTGCAATTACCCCGAAAACAGTTCCTAAATTTGACGTTATTAGTGCTATTGAACAAACCGCAAATAAATTAAATTCAAGTGACGCTGAAGAATACAGGATTAGAGCGAAAATTGAACTAGAAAAACCTTTAAGAATCAAAAATAATCTTTCTAAAAATGAATTACATTCAGTTAAAGAATTAAGAAATGATAATTCAATCAAAATTTTACCTGCAGACAAAGGCAATGCAACAGTGATTTTGAATAAAAATGACTATGATGACAAAATTATGAACATAATTAATCAAGGACAATACACTAAACTAAACAAAGACCCGACAAGTTCAGTAGAAAGCAAAATATACCGTTTACTCTACAGTCACAAACACGAATTTACAGACCAAGAACGCAAAACTCTTACTCCACATTATACTAAACCTCCACACTTCTATGGCTTACCAAAAATTCATAAACCCAACATCCCTTTGAGACCAATTGTTAGTTCCATAAATTCTCCATGTAATGAACTTTCAAAATTTTTGCTGAAAATTATTTCTCCACTTACAGGTAATTCAATTTCTCATCTTAAAAACAGTGCAGATTTCTTAGAAAAATTGTCTCATATACAATACAAAAATACATTTACACTAGCAAGTTTTGACATAGTAAACTTATATAACAATGTTCCCGTAGCTAAAACACTTCCTATAGTAAAAGAATTATTAGAACATGACTATTCACTTCATCAACGAACTCGTTTATCTATTAACACAATAATGGAATTACTCACTTTCTGTACGAAAACAACTTACTTTCAGTTAAACGATGATTTCTACCAACAAGATTTTGGCATGGCTATGGGTTCTTGTCTGTCCCCTGCCTTAAGTAACATCTTTATGGACAAATTTGAAGAACAAATGATTTTTTCAAAAGAAAATAAACCGTTGGTGTGATGGCGTTATGTTGACGACATATTCATTATTTGGGAACAAAATCTGGAAAATTTACAGGAATTATTAACCGACATAAACAACAAATAACCAACCATAAAATTTACATTAGAAATCGAACAAAATAACAAACTACCTTTTTTGGACATTTTAATAACAAAAACACAATCTTCATTTGAAACAGAAGTTTACAGAAAACCAACTCACACTAACAGATATCTCAATTTTAACTCGAACCATCCAAATACGGTAAAAAGAGGTGTTATTAAATCTTTATATGACAGAGCAAAGACTAACTGCTCAGATACTACTAAATTCAACAAAGAAAAATCATTTATACAAAATGTTCTAACTGCAAACAATTACCCTAAAAAATTTATTAACAAAGAGTTAAATAAAATTGAGCACAAAACAATTGACAACCAACACCAGACTTCACCTAATAATACTGACAACCAGGAAAACCACATTATAACAACAACAATACCATATATACAGGGCCTGTCAGAGAGATTGAGAAGAGTAGGCAACAAATTTAACATCAAAACTACATTTAAAACAACAAATACGCTTAAATCTATTATAACAAAAACAAAACCAAAAAACGCTACGCAAAACTCAAAAAATTGCATTTATAAGATTCCTTGTGAATGTAATAAGTTTTATATTGGAGAAACCTCTAGACCTCTTAATGTTCGAATAAATGAACATCAAAATTACATAAAGAAACGTCAGTTCGAAAAATCAAAAATTTGTGAACATGCTTGGGATCAAGGCCATAAAATACAATTTCAAAACACAACAATATTACACAAAGAAGAACACTGCACAAAACGAAAATTAAAAGAATCTGCCTTAATTCTGTTAAACGAAAACGACTGCATCGCTTCTACTTCCGTAGATTTCAGTCATGTCTGGTTGCCGATAATTAAAGATGAAATTAACAATGGGCATATCCTTTTGAACAACCCTATATCGGGATAGTTCATGAGGTTTTTTCCTAGGTTTTCCCTTATGACTTTAATGGGATCACTGAATTATCAGAATTCTTTGATCGCATTTTTAGGCAAATGCACTATCTTAAAAAGAAAGTCGTCCCTAGGAACGCCACAAATAAATTCTGAAGACAATTTTTCAAGTTCTTCCAACTTGAAAAAAATTTTGTTTTGATTTTAATGATCTTTGGAATTTCTTGTGCACCCTGTATATTTAAAATCAAAGAAATTCCATAGTAACGTAAACATATTTGTCAAAATATTTGTCATATATTTCAATTTTACTTTATAAATTTATATCCATTGAAAACGAAATCCGACAGGATTTTGAAACGTTTGGTTTTAAAATATACACAAGTTTGAACTCTGATGTGGTATTATTCCCAAGAAAATCTAAAATAAACTAGAAGATGCCACAAATAACGTTCAGAAAACAATTAGAAATCAGCCATGGGACTGTAGTAACTAAAGCATTTAGAGATTTAGAAGTGTTATGTAAGAAGCTTGCCCGGACCAAAAATAGCGTGACTTTCTTGTGCAGATGTCGGCAGATGAAAATTATTCCAAAAGGTTTAAGGTTCCGTCAGCCATACATGGGCAGAAGAATCCACGAAATATTGGAACGTGCAAGTTTTGCCGCAATTAGAGATAGAATTCAATTTCATCGATATAATAAGTTTAAATTAGAAAAAGATATAGGGTATGTACAGAACTTCCTTTTTTATCACATACCAGAAAATGAGTTTAACAGAATTATAAACAGCACTCTCGCTAGTTATAACAGAGAATTTATATTACAAAAACGAAGACATTTACACAAATTCAATCAACTTCTCTTAAATAAAAACATATCAACAAATACTACTCGAGACAAGAATTTTATTTTAACAAAAACTGTTATTAATCTTTCTGACAAACAACTAAACATTTCTGAAACTTCAGTTTTACAAAAAGGACTTAATTTTGCAATTACCCCGAAAACAGTTCCTAAATTTGACGTTATTAGTGCTATTGAACAAACCGCAAATAAATTAAATTCAAGTGACGCTGAAGAATACAGGATTAGAGCGAAAATTGAACTAGAAAAACCTTTAAGAATCAAAAATAATCTTTCTAAAAATGAATTACATTCAGTTAAAGAATTAAGAAATGATAATTCAATCAAAATTTTACCTGCAGACAAAGGCAATGCAACAGTGATTTTGAATAAAAATGACTATGATGACAAAATTATGAACATAATTAATCAAGGACAATACACTAAACTAAACAAAGACCCGACAAGTTCAGTAGAAAGCAAAATATACCGTTTACTCTACAGTCACAAACACGAATTTACAGACCAAGAACGCAAAACTCTTACTCCACATTATACTAAACCTCCACACTTCTATGGCTTACCAAAAATTCATAAACCCAACATCCCTTTGAGACCAATTGTCAGTTCCATAAATTCTCCATGTAATGAACTTTCAAAATTTTTGCTGAAAATTATTTCTCCACTTACAGGTAATTCAATTTCTCATCTTAAAAACAGTGCAGATTTCTTAGAAAAATTGTCTCATATACAATACAAAAATACATTTACACTAGCAAGTTTTGACATAGTAAACTTATATAACAATGTTCCCGTAGCTAAAACACTTCCTATAGTAAAAGAATTATTAGAACATGACTATTCACTTCATCAACGAACTCGTTTATCTATTAACACAATAATGGAATTACTCACTTTCTGTACGAAAACAACTTACTTTCAGTTAAACGATGATTTCTACCAACAAGATTTTGGCATGGCTATGGGTTCTTGTCTGTCCCCTGCCTTAAGTAACATCTTTATGGACAAATTTGAAGAACAAATGATTTTTTCAAAAGAAAATAAACCGTTGGTGTGGTGGCGTTATGTTGACGACATATTCATTATTTGGGAACAAAATCTGGAAAATTTACAGGAATTATTAACCGACATAAACAACAAAGAACCAACCATAAAATTTACATTAGAAATCGAACAAAATAACAAACTACCTTTTTTGGACATTTTAATAACAAAAACACAATCTTCATTTGAAACAGAAGTTTACAGAAAACCAACTCACACTAACAGATATCTCAATTTTAACTCGAACCATCCAAATACGGTAAAAAGAGGTGTTATTAAATCTTTATATGACAGAGCAAAGACTAACTGCTCAGATACTACTAAATTCAACAAAGAAAAATCATTTATACAAAATGTTCTAACTGCAAACAATTACCCTAAAAAATTTATTAACAAAGAGTTAAATAAAATTGAGCACAAAACAACTGACAACCAACACCAGACTTCACCTAATAATACTGACAACCAGGAAAACCACATTATAACAACAACAATACCATATATACAGGGCCTGTCAGAGAGATTGAGAAGAGTAGGCAACAAATTTAACATCAAAACTACATTTAAAACAACAAATACGCTTAAATCTATTATAACAAAAACAAAACCAAAAAACGCTACGCAAAACTCAAAAAATTGCATTTATAAGATTCCTTGTGAATGTAATAAGTTTTATATTGGAGAAACCTCTAGACCTCTTAATGTTCGAATAAATGAACATCAAAATTACATAAAGAAACGTCAGTTCGAAAAATCAAAAATTTGTGAACATGCTTGGGATCAAGGCCATAAAATACAATTTCAAAACACAACAATATTACACAAAGAAGAACACTGCACAAAACGAAAATTAAAAGAATCTGCCTTAATTCTGTTAAACGAAAACGACTGCATCGCTTCTACTTCCGTAGATTTCAGTCATGTCTGGTTGCCGATAATTAAAGATGAAATTAACAATGGGCATATCCTTTTGAACAACCCTATATCGGGATAGTTCATGAGGTTTTTTCCTAGGTTTTCCCTTATGACTTTAATGGGATCACTGAATTATCAGAATTCTTTGATCGCATTTTTAGGCAAATGCACTATCTTAAAAAGAAAGTCGTCCCTAGGAACGCCACAAATAAATTCTGAAGACAATTTTTCAAGTTCTTCCAACTTGAAAAAAATTTTGTTTTGATTTTAATGATCTTTGGAATTTCTTGTGCACCCTGTATATTTAAAATCAAAGAAATTCCATAGTAACGTAAACATATTTGTCAAAATATTTGTCATATATTTCAATTTTACTTTATAAATTTATATCCATTGAAAACGAAATCCGACAGGATTTTGAAACGTTTGGTTTTAAAATATACACAAGTTTGAACTCTGATGTGGTATTATTCCCAAGAAAATCTAAAATAAACTAGAAGATGCCACAAATAACGTTCAGAAAACAATTAGAAATCAGCCATGGGACTGTAGTAACTAAAGCATTTAGAGATTTAGAAGTGTTATGTAAGAAGCTTGCCCGGACCAAAAATAGCGTGACTTTCTTGTGCAGATGTCGGCAGATGAAAATTATTCCAAAAGGTTTAAGGTTCCGTCAGCCATACATGGGCAGAAGAATCCACGAAATATTGGAACGTGCAAGTTTTGCCGCAATTAGAGATAGAATTCAATTTCATCGATATAATAAGTTTAAATTAGAAAAAGATATAGGGTATGTACAGAACTTCCTTTTTTATCACATACCAGAAAATGAGTTTAACAGAATTATAAACAGCACTCTCGCTAGTTATAACAGAGAATTTATATTACAAAAACGAAGACATTTACACAAATTCAATCAACTTCTCTTAAATAAAAACATATCAACAAATACTACTCGAGACAAGAATTTTATTTTAACAAAAACTGTTATTAATCTTTCTGACAAACAACTAAACATTTCTGAAACTTCAGTTTTACAAAAAGGACTTAATTTTGCAATTACCCCGAAAACAGTTCCTAAATTTGACGTTATTAGTGCTATTGAACAAACCGCAAATAAATTAAATTCAAGTGACGCTGAAGAATACAGGATTAGAGCGAAAATTGAACTAGAAAAACCTTTAAGAATCAAAAATAATCTTTCTAAAAATGAATTACATTCAGTTAAAGAATTAAGAAATGATAATTCAATCAAAATTTTACCTGCAGACAAAGGCAATGCAACAGTGATTTTGAATAAAAATGACTATGATGACAAAATTATGAACATAATTAATCAAGGACAATACACTAAACTAAACAAAGACCCGACAAGTTCAGTAGAAAGCAAAATATACCGTTTACTCTACAGTCACAAACACGAATTTACAGACCAAGAACGCAAAACTCTTACTCCACATTATACTAAACCTCCACACTTCTATGGCTTACCAAAAATTCATAAACCCAACATCCCTTTGAGACCAATTGTCAGTTCCATAAATTCTCCATGTAATGAACTTTCAAAATTTTTGCTGAAAATTATTTCTCCACTTACAGGTAATTCAATTTCTCATCTTAAAAACAGTGCAGATTTCTTAGAAAAATTGTCTCATATACAATACAAAAATACATTTACACTAGCAAGTTTTGACATAGTAAACTTATATAACAATGTTCCCGTAGCTAAAACACTTCCTATAGTAAAAGAATTATTAGAACATGACTATTCACTTCATCAACGAACTCGTTTATCTATTAACACAATAATGGAATTACTCACTTTCTGTACGAAAACAACTTACTTTCAGTTAAACGATGATTTCTACCAACAAGATTTTGGCATGGCTATGGGTTCTTGTCTGTCCCCTGCCTTAAGTAACATCTTTATGGACAAATTTGAGAACAAATGATTTTTTCAAAAGAAAATAAACCGTTGGTGTGGTGGCGTTATGTTGACGACATATTCATTATTTGGGAACAAAATCTGGAAAATTTACAGGAATTATTAACCGACATAAACAACAAAGAACCAACCATAAAATTTACATTAGAAATCGAACAAAATAACAAACTACCTTTTTTGGACATTTTAATAACAAAAACACAATCTTCATTTGAAACAGAAGTTTACAGAAAACCAACTCACACTAACAGATATCTCAATTTTAACTCGAACCATCCAAATACGGTAAAAAGAGGTGTTATTAAATCTTTATATGACAGAGCAAAGACTAACTGCTCAGATACTACTAAATTCAACAAAGAAAAATCATTTATACAAAATGTTCTAACTGCAAACAATTACCCTAAAAAATTTATTAACAAAGAGTTAAATAAAATTGAGCACAAAACAACTGACAACCAACACCAGACTTCACCTAATAATACTGACAACCAGGAAAACCACATTATAACAACAACAATACCATATATACAGGGCCTGTCAGAGAGATTGAGAAGAGTAGGCAACAAATTTAACATCAAAACTACATTTAAAACAACAAATACGCTTAAATCTATTATAACAAAAACAAAACCAAAAAACGCTACGCAAAACTCAAAAAATTGCATTTATAAGATTCCTTGTGAATGTAATAAGTTTTATATTGGAGAAACCTCTAGACCTCTTAATGTTCGAATAAATGAACATCAAAATTACATAAAGAAACGTCAGTTCGAAAAATCAAAAATTTGTGAACATGCTTGGGATCAAGGCCATAAAATACAATTTCAAAACACAACAATATTACACAAAGAAGAACACTGCACAAAACGAAAATTAAAAGAATCTGCCTTAATTCTGTTAAACGAAAACGACTGCATCGCTTCTACTTCCGTAGATTTCAGTCATGTCTGGTTGCCGATAATTAAAGATGAAATTAACAATGGGCATATCCTTTTGAACAACCCTATATCGGGATAGTTCATGAGGTTTTTTCCTAGGTTTTCCCTTATGACTTTAATGGGATCACTGAATTATCAGAATTCTTTGATCGCATTTTTAGGCAAATGCACTATCTTAAAAAGAAAGTCGTCCCTAGGAACGCCACAAATAAATTCTGAAGACAATTTTTCAAGTTCTTCCAACTTGAAAAAATTTTGTTTTGATTTTAATGATCTTTGGAATTTCTTGTGCACCCTGTATATTTAAAATCAAAGAAATTCCATAGTAACGTAAACATATTTGTCAAAATATTTGTCATATATTTCAATTTTACTTTATAAATTTATATCCATTGAAAACGAAATCCGACAGGATTTTGAAACGTTTGGTTTTAAAATATACACAAGTTTGAACTCTGATGGGGTATTATTCCCAAGAAAATCTAAAATAAACTAGAAGATGCCACAAATAACGTTCAGAAAACAATTTTAAACACATCTTCGAAATGTCATTGATATGTTTCTTTTACGTAAAAGTTAATCAACTTGCCAGGACTGTGCAGCATTGGGACCATGTAATGTAAAATAAATTAACTATAACATACAGATATTGTCAGAAAGCAAAAACTAACTTGTAGATTTCGTACCGAAAAATAATTAAAATCTTTAAATATAATTACACAAAAAATTTTCAAATTTATTTTAATATGCTACAGTATATTAATTAATATTTTTGATTTGAGACTGAGAAATAGCAGGAGCCTTAAAGTGGATTAAAATGAGTATAATAGAACAAAATGTTTTAATTTTGTTTACTCAAACCCTTTATAGTATGAAGAAACTGCAAGAAACCAACTCAAAAGTTATTATCAATTTGAAGTACTATTACATAAAAATAATTTCAATACACAGGTAGATATTAATTAACCTTAAACTACAATACAGAGTGTTTCTAAAATAGGGTTTCAAACTTCTGCTGTGTACAGAACTCATTAAAATAAGCCAAATAGTCCCTATTAAGGTGTGCCCTTAAACGCGCCCGTAAGAACTTATATGCCCTTAAAGGGGCTCAAACAAAACTTTTTTTCTGTTATTGACACAACGGTCAAAAATAAATAGAAACAAATTTATGGGTCTCACATAACTTTTTAAATTAATTAACATGTCCTACCCCATTTTTCGTATTGCCAATCACAAGTGCCCTATTTAGGTTAGTGAAGTGGGTTTTCGGCCCGCAATTTTTATCTTTGTTGCCTCGCTTCTGATTATTTTTCAGCCGCTTGGCCGTACATAAAGTGTATATCTGTCATTTCCCTGTTTGAATATGGCTCCATTTTATGAGTTGCAATAATGTTATATACTTAAATTTTCCAATCACCACTTTTATTAATTAAACACTGCATAGCTCAGTTGATAGTCAGTTTATCAATACCTTAAAAGTTGTTAATCGTTGTGGCAAAGTTACTTTTTCATTTGTCATGGTAAATAGATTTTTGTAAGATTTGACATAATAACTTAAAGAGCAGAGTATCTTTCAAATTCAGTTTACTCGAAAACCATTTGAAATATCGATTTGGACAAACATATTATTTTTTACGTAAAATTATTAGGATTTTGCAAATGTGTAGAGAAAGTTGTAAAAAAATTTAAATAAAAAACATTACAGGCTGAAAACCGCTTTCACCAACCTATATAGGGCGCTTATGATATGCGTGTCGAAAAATGTTATTTTACTTAAAAAGTTATGTTCTACCCAAACATTTTTTTTTATTTTCGACCGTTTTGTCAATAAGAAAAAACAACAGTTTAGTTTGAGCTCTTTAATGGCATATAAGTCCCTAAGTATTGGTTTTAGGATATATTTTAATAGGAACATTTTGGCTAATTTTAATGAGTTTTATACAGAGCAGACGTTTGGAATTTAATTCTCTATTCTTAAGATTCAGTATATTTTCATCAGTGCAAATTAAACAAACTTACCTGTTTTATATCGAAAATATAATAATAATTAATAATACTAGTTTTTATTTTATTTTTTACAATTTTTTTAATGAACTGAGATTGAAATCTTGAAAATATAATGAAATTTTTTCTGACTATCTTGAAAATGTTTAATCTAATGACTGAAACAGTAAGGAAATGTCAAAATGTATGGCCATGAATATCATCGTCGCCAAATCTACCTATTTATCGTGAATCATACAATCGGTGCATATTTTCAAGATTGTTGTAATCTTAGTCAAATTATATGGTTTTACCCGGCAAAAATTAAAAAACATCCAAATTAAAATAATAAGCTTAAAATTAACAATATTATGAGAAATTAATTGATGAGGTGCCACATAATTCTGATTTAGTTGACAAACAATATTGATAATGCAACGAAAGTTGCTAACTTGGGAGAGCCAAATAAACGGCCATTATTGTTTAATATAATTTTACCTAGATTCTATTTCAGTAGCATGACTATGTAGGATATGTTTAACGAAAGGTCAAAATTTGTTAGTTTTACATTTAATATGGTTTGTATTAGCAGTATGGTACAAATAATGAAATTTTACTTTATTTTATTTAATGATAAACCCATTGTATAACTGAATTTTATATTTCTGCAGAAAAACTCGCCAATAGCTACTAAACATAATAAAAATTAAGAAAATCGGTTTAACGTACATAACAACTGTGAACTAATATTCATCTCCTTGAGAGCTGTTATAAAGCCGTATGACAACTCCTGCGGTTAATTTCTTCTAAGATTTATAACTTCAGATCTTTTTATCAGAACACACTACATATTTCATTTGTTAATGTTTCCAGTGTACCTAATAAAATGTTAATATTTTTCCTAGGATACCTAGTGTCATTTAAATTTGTATATTTGTGGAAAAGGATTTTCTGTGACTTCCTTAATATTTATAATATATTTTGTGGATATTGTAAATATCACAATTATGCAATTTAAATCATCCGAATCGGTTAAGACATTTTGTTCAAAAGTTTATGAAACAAGTTATTGACAATAAATTTAGATTAGTTCTTATCAAGAAACTTTTGCTAATCTTGTTGAATGCATTGAATTCCTTAAATATTTATTTAATTCAAATTTTCTTCATGTTGTATTGTAGTTATTATCAAACATTTATTTAATTCTATACCATTAAATTTTTCATAGCTTTCCTAAGGTTTAAATTTACATTATCTTTTATACTTAGTTTATAATAACGACTTGAAAGTTCCATAACGTCATATGAATTCCTTAACGTATACGATCCTCCAGCTATTGGAATCCGCATTTTTCTTAATTATCTGCAAACTCCCGATTCTATCCTGGCTTTCAAAGACATATATCTCGACTAAATTGCTCCACGTAGACGTGAAGGGAATCAACAAAATCTTTTCCTGACTTCCCTAACGAGATGAAATGTAACACAATGTAAACTAATTTCCAACTGGTTTCCTTAATCATTACAATTGTTTCGGTAGATGGAATAATAGACGTTCATTCTCTGAGAATAAATTGACTAGAGGTTGTTTAGTACGAAGCATAAACTCTTCAGCTTTACCAATACCTAACGAAACGAATTAGTTTTCGCTTAACTAGCAAAACATTGGAATAGAAATCCTTAAAATTTGCCGGGGTTATGTAAAATCAGACAAAAATATACTTACTATTAAAACCAATATTCCAGTAAATGTTGATCAACTTCAATAAATTTTACACTAATTAAAATTTAAAAATCTTATTTGTTCAAACTAAAACGTTCGAATGTAAAATGTCATTAAATGATCTCAGCTTTTATCAGCGAAATCTTTTTCGGAGATATACTCATTGACAAAGAAATCACAACTCCCAGAAGATGTTTTAATTTAATACCGTTTAGGTAAAACGTAGATTCTATAATAAGGAGTAAATTTAAGTTACCAAGAAGTTAATTTTAATTAGTTTGTTAGTAATGTGTCTGTCTAGAACGGTTGTCTATACACTCCCCAACATGTCTTGGCATTGATTTATTAAAGTGGTTTATTCCTTCTTTAGGAATACTATTCCAAGCTACCTGTATTTCATGTCTTATAGCCTCTAAAGTCGGTGGAGGTGCGGTAAATTTCCGAGCCAATTACAAATCATATCCCAACCATGTTCTTTGGGCGAGAGATGGGGAATCTGGGCAGATTCATATGGTTGTCCTCAAAAAAAAACTAATTCGAGTAACATGAGGTCGGGCAGTTTTATTAAAATATGGAATACATGAGCCGATTAAATTAAGGAAGTACATAAGGCTCCACTAATTCCTCAAATTAATGTTTCTCTATCATGTTGCCTAGAACAAAGACTAAAGGTGGCTTACTTTCTTGTGCACAATTACCCCATATCATAACGCTTTATGTTTGGTGGACATATTGTTCAAAATCAAATTGAAGATGCCGTCTTTCTCCTCGACCTCGTCTAACCCTTTATCATGTCTACCCAAGCAGAATCGAGATTTATCACATAAGACGACTTGGTGCCATTCCACTTTCCAATGTTGCCGTTCTTTGCACCACTGTAGTTGTTGCCGTCGATGTTCAGCGGTCAGAAGCAGCACAGGATGGGGTCGATAATACTTCAGTTCTGACACTCACAAGATGGCCTGGTTCTCTTAACCACTAAACGGCCAAATTTCTTTTTGTCTTCACCGATTATGGATATTCTCAAATCACGCTTTGACCACTTCTAATAACATTCGTTGGATTTCTGATCGTGCGGTTAACTATTTCTCGAAATGAGCCCTTTTTCAAATTCACTTAGCTAGCGATACATTCGGCGTACACGTACTCTAGGCATTTCAACATTACTAAACATCGATTTTTACCATCAAACAGTTTGGTAAATTTAAAAAAATGCAAAAATGACTAAAATATTAATTGATAAAAAAAACTTTACATGAAAAAACATTCACCAAACTTTACCAAATTTAAATTATTTACTCCTTACTATCTATGTTTTACCAAAACCGTATTAAATTTAAACATTTCCTTCTGGGTGTTGCGGTATTTCTTTGTCATTGAGTATATATAATAAATATAAAAGTAATGTAATTTAGGTCGTTTTAATGTGTGCTAAAACAGAAAAAAAAAACAATAGCTGTTTGTATTGGTTTGAATCAAATATACCAAATATGATAAAATTTTATTTAGTACATATCCTTCTATGATAGTCTGTATTTACGATCGTTACTACGCATTATTATAGTATCAAAATTCTCTATTTATTATTAGTTTGAATATATTAACAATATGTCCATTTTATCCAATAATTTTTTTTAATAAGTATTTTAATTTTTAATGTTTTCTTGTTTGTACCTCTATCACTTTACTAGTGCATTGCTTTTATAAGTTACCGGCTTTCAGTATTAGTTCGGTTTTTCCAAAACATTTTTGTGACCTGTGATTTGTGTTCTATGTCAATTTAATTTCAGTTCACCACCTACTCGATGATTAACAAATTTGAAAACCATACATTAAAACTTTTCTTTGTAAGCAAAAAATCTTCAACTCATTGTGGCAAAAGACAAATTATAATTTTAAATTTAATGATAACTATCATTAAATGGCAACCTGGTAGACAAATTTCTGGATCAGTTTATTTATAATAATAAAATAGTTTTAATTAAATGCTACAAATTATACATTTTCACATAGCTTGTTACATTTTGTGAAATTTTCTTAGCACAAAAAATTTGGATTAATTCTCGGTTGAAACATATTCTCTCAAAACTTTGTCGCTGACAATGCCCTCCTTTAATTTCCACCAATTCAAACAACGTTTATTACTATTTAACTTTTATTCTATAAACCTAAAGCACTATAATACATGTACATATTATAGTTTATTCCTATTATCTATTTTTTATGTTATTTGTCAATAGTGTTAGTTTGTCCATAGCCCACTTTATTACCGTTTTGAAACTACAGATATATTATTTCATTTGTTCATCGTTTCCAAAAAATGTTTATTTTCTATAATCACTTTTAACATTTAAAAACAATTATTTTATTTAATATATTAAAATTAAAAATTGTACATTATAAACTTGACAATATATATTTGCAACATACATTTGAGTAGAATTTATACCTAACAGTTCCCCCTTATAAAGAAAAATTAATGTTGTATCATCAACTTTTAAATGTTCTTGAACTGTCAATTTGGTATTTTTAATTATAGGCCTCAATTTCGGTATGAGTCTGAACAGTGGTTTGGGGAAGCTTTCTGGACTGGAGTTTTATGAAGTTAGCTGAAACGTATTGCAACACAGTCCACAGCGGTAACATGCCCCTTTGGTGTTCGTTCTCTGTGACCGTTCTAATATTTTATTCACACCAGCTAGCAGCGCTTGAAATGGTGACTCTGACTCTTCCTGGTTGAAGGAAACTGCTCGGACCCTCGGCTTGGACATGTTCATGACGGCCTCTACTTCCAAAGCCCGAAGTAGAGCTTCATTACTTTTCTTGACGCCACTTAGTCTTAGATTCCGTTGTACTTCCACATCTCTGATACCGTTTATGAAACTCTGTGTGGCCAACTGGTCTTTCGTTTCCTCTGGCAGGTCTGGGTAGGACAAGTGAACTAACCGTCTAATCTCTGCTTCGAATTCTTGGAGGCTTTCACCGGATTTTTGCGTTTTTCCACTCAGTTGTACTTGGTATAACTGGCTTAAGGATTGATTGTCGTATCGTTTGTCTAGGATGACGATAATCTTGTCGAAATTGCCTTGTTCATCGACTGGAATGCTTTGGAGGGGTTCTAGGGCCGGACCTCTTAACGAAATTACCAGAGACGTGGATTTTTCTTGGTTATCCCATCCATTAGCTGTAGCCACGGCTTCAAATTGCCATTTATATATGGACCAAGATGAGCTGCCATCTAATGTGGGTGGTTTACTAACGGAACCTTTGGTACTCACGGTGTGTTGGTGGTATTTTCCTCGCTGTAAGTCCTGTTGTATTTTTTTCATTTCTGTTTCTACCTTGTTTTGGATGGCACTGATTTTATCTTGTACTTCACTTACTTCACTTTGTACCGTGTTTTTAATGGAACTGATTTCAAATTTCACCTGGCTCTTTATGGAATCGATGTCATCTACTTTGATTTCAAGAGTCTCCACATTACTTTTTAGGATTTTTATGTCATCGTTTATTTCTTTTATGTCGGATTCAACTATTTGCATTCTTTCATTAACTGTTTGATTAACTTGTGATACTATTTGCATTAATTGTTCAAATTGTAGTTGTTTTTTTTTTATTCCGTTTGGCCTTGTTTTTCTTCAAATTTCGAGAACAATCCTTCCAATAAATTTTGTTGTTCACTTTTCATGGTGGAAACTAGATTTTGTTGTTTTTCTTCCATCGTGGAAACAAGATTTTGTTGTTCGCTTTTCATCGTAGTGACAAGCTTTTCTAATTCTATTTTACGTTTTTAATCAAAAGATTTTACTAACCTTTGTTGAATTTCTTCTTGATGTTGTTTTTCCTTCTTGTCACGTTTTTCTAGAATCTGTGCTATGTTTTCGTCTAGTCCCTCCGTAACCTGCTTGACTATTTTTTGGTAGTTTCGTCCATTTTTTTCATGCTACGGGTTCACTTCTGACACCAAGTTGCAATATAGTCCGTGGGTTCAATTTAAAATTATAAAAATAATATTCATTTTCACTTTTCTAGAACTCTATTTACATCAAATTATACAGAACACCTTATTCATAATAACAATACGAAATAAGCTCGTCGACCTTTCTAACTAACTGCTGCGAGGATGGGTCCTCCTTTTAAAATCAGTGTCTAATTCTCTAGTATCATCCAGTGTCAATTTTACAGTTGTCGAGTTATGATCGAGATAAGTTTTTCTCCCGTCCGAACCTTCTAGCTTTTTTTTATATCCCAGCGATCGTTGTCGTACTGAAATGAAACAGGGTCGGCTTTTGTAAATTTCGTAACAGTATGAATTAAGAATGACTAATATTTTTTTTTTTATTAATCGTTGTGTATGTTAACCAGACACGAATAACTGGTTGATAAGATTAACGAGATCCTTAGAATATTGATCAGTGTGTGGAGAGTTCTTAACAATTCTTAACATTCTTAACATTCGCTTCTAGTTACTCGAATAGAAGCGAAAGCAAAAGGCTACGAGAATTATGCGAACCGACCTGAAGAGGGCAGATGTGACTCTGCCGAAACGTCGTCATTTTACCATCGATCCCGGCAGGGATCAGTTATCAACTACGCGGATGAAATCCCGGAAACCACCTAAAACATTTAGTGCCCGCGAAAACTTAAAAACAAATATATATATATATATATATATATATATATATATATATATATATATATATATATATATATATATATATATATATATATATAGTTCGGTGGAATCCGGGTATTCAACCGCGTAGTTGATAACTAATCCCTGCCGGGATCGGTGGTAAACTGACGACGTTTCGGCAGAGTCACATCTACCCGCTTCAGGTCAGTTTGCATAATTCTCGTAGCCTTCAGCTTTCGCTTCTAGTTACTCGAATACTAACTACTACTAGTATTATTAGTATACTACGCGGTTGAATTCCCGGAAACCACCGAACATATTTAGTGCACGCAAAAACTTAAAAACAAATATATATATATATATATATATATATATATATATATATATATATATGCGTCAAGGAAATAATGAGAGGAAAACCAGTTCTGTCACCTAAAATCGGGATCCATTATAAGGGGTAAGCGATGTAATGTAGGGTTGTGGCTCCACAAGCGGAAATTTTAAAATAAAAGACTAAATCTGAATTGGTGTTAAAACAATTAGCTATCAATTATTTTTAAATACTAGGCAACACTTGAATTCAAAATTTTCGGACATTTCCTTTAATGAGTTTATCAAAAGATCGGGTGTGATTATTGAGGAATGGTATAGTTTTACGTGAACAAATGTTCGTTGAGTTTATCATAAAAGAATAAATGCTAGCCATCCTTTGTTCGCATATTTCCAAAAATGAATGTTTTACTTCGATAAGGGATATTTTGTCGTCTAGCGTATGCCAGGTTTATTGCGTCAATGATTTCGTTAAAATTCTGGTTGGTCAGTTTGGAGTTGTTTCTATAAAAGTTTTGATAATTGAAGTAGTTATACTTATTTAGTTATTTAGGAGATTCTCTACTTGTAATTCTCCTTGGTTAACTTGATAATATCGCTAAGAACTCACCATCGCCGGCGTCTAGTTAGTCAGTGATGGCTTTAAAAATAGTTCCTACGCCGTTAATTAGTCCTCGTTTTGATCTTCCTGTGTCCATAAATGCTTCTAAGAATTTATTTTTGAGGGAATGCGAAATTTGGGATAGATGACTGATGGGAGTGTGTACATCAATAAGGAACGCAACTGTGTTATGAAATTCAAAATATGTGATGGAATCGAGATTTTTCTACAGCTTTCAGGATTCTGTTTTTGATTAGGAACATATCTTTAAGCATTGTCAAGTTACGATGAACTAGTAATAGTCACAATGGATAGGAATTCGCTTATCAAAAAGTTTTAGTACTGACCACAGATTTGGCTGATTTATTTTTAACCGACCTCTAGTATTTCGTCAGTTCGTCTCCTATAAATAAAATATAGTTTCTGTTAGGTAGTTCCAAGATGCCAATATTAATTCATTCGGATGGTGTTTTGTGTGTTTCCGGTATTATCTGAGAATTGTCTAGTAGTTTGCCAAACGCTTTAGTTTTTTGACAAATTTCACCAGGTGTTTATGAAATTTTTAATGTCTTTTGTGAAACTTGGTAAGGTGTATATTTATTTGATACAGCGGACCTTTTCGTTAATGCCGCCGTGCAAGTTATTTTTCCCGTTATAGCGTCATTCAAGGGGTATTCTTTTCGGGTTTATTTTTGTTCCACCTTGGCAAATCCTCCAATTGAATTCGATTTCAGTGAAAATGAGAGCGTCTCTAAAATTCGAAGATCGAGATTGCCCTTAACACAGTTTTGGATGGCGATAAAGTATACTGATTTGTGTATATTGATCGAAACAGGACTTCGCTCACGATATCAGAATTAGTTGGAAGTGGGGTTATGGTTACAGTTTTAGTTACAGTTTTTCTGGGGAATACGTTTGTGTTTCTCGAAATCAGCGACTTCTTGGAATATATTCCTTAAGATTAGATGATTGAGGTAAAGTCAATATGTTTTCATTTGTTTTGTCTAGCAGTTGACAGTTGGTCAATTCAATTTTAATGTAGTCAATTTAAGAGGTAGTTTTATAGTGTTCTGTAATTTTTTAAATTATTCGGATATATTTTCAAGAGATATCTAACTTTGTTCTGTTTCGTCATCGAGATCTTAGTAAGTTATAAATATGAGGGAAGCCAAAACACTGATTTTAAAAGAAGCGGCCCATCATCGCAGAAGTTAGTGCGGCGAAGAGCTTATGTTGTATTTTATTTGTGATATTCGAATCAGCTGTTGTGTATATTTAATGCAAATAAAAGTTTCTAGAAAGTGAGAGTAAAAATTAGTTTTTTAATTTTAATTAAGGATCAAGTAAAGTTAAAATCGCAATTTGATTTATGGAAACCCGAAGTCTGGAAAAAGAAAAAATGGACGATACTACCAAAAAAAATATTCAAACAGGTAACAGGTGGACTAGACGCAAAAAATAGCTCAGATCCTAGAAAAACGTGACAAAAAAGAGAAACAACATCAAGAGGAAATTCAACAAAGGTTAGTGAAATATTTTGATGAAAAACACAATTTATTGGAAGGATTATTCTTGAAATTTGAACAAAGACAAGAACAAGTTGAATTAAAACAACAAAATGAATTTAAATTATTAGATGAACATAGACAAAATGATTTTATATATTTGAAAAAAAAAAACAAGGCAAAACGGAAGAAAAAAGACAACTGCAATGTGAACAATTAATGCAAATAGTAGCACAAGCTAATGAAACAATTCCATCCAAAGCCAGGTACAATTTGAAGTCAGTTCCATTCAAAATACAGTTCAAGATAAAATCAGTGCCATCCAAAACAAGGTAGAAATAGAAATTAAAAAATGCAGCACTACTTACAGCGAGGAAAATACCAGAACACCATGAGTACCAAAGGTTCCGTTAGCAAACCACCCACATTTGATGGCAGTTCATCTTGGCCCATGTATAAACGGCAATTTGAAGCCGTGGCTACAGCTAATGGATGGGATAACCAAGAAAAATCTACGTCTCTTGTAATTTACTTTAGAGGACCGGCTTTAGAACTCCTCCAAAGCATTCCAGTCGATGAACAAGGCAATTTCGACGAGATCATGGCCATCTTGGACAAGAGATACGAGAATCAATCTCTGAGCCAGGTATACCAGGTGCAATTAAGTAGGATAACGCAAAAATCCGGAGTAAGCCTTCAAGAATTCGAAGCAGAGATCAGACGGTTAGTACACTTGCCCGAGGAAACGAAAAACCAATTGGCCACACAGAGTTTCATAAACGATATAAGGGATGTGGAAGAACAAAGAAATTTAAGAGTTAGTGGCATCAAGAACAGTAATGAAAATTTACTTCAGTCGTTGAAAGTAGAGGCAGTCATGAACATGTCCAAACCAAGAGTGCGAGCAGTTTCCTTGAGCCAGGACGAACCAGAAAAATCCCTCCAAGCAGTATTCTCTGAAATCCATAAACTTTTAGAACGATCACAAAGAACTGACCACAGAGGAGCATGCTATCGATGTGGACGGACAGGAGCATTTCAACGTGATTGTCGAGTGAGGCCACATGAACGATCACCGACCAGGGGTAACCAACAGAACAGCCACATCAGCCAATCAGCATAAGGGGGCGAATGCCGACTAACGCTCTGCCAGCCCCCAAAAAGTTATCCATCAGGGGATTTTGCCGAGACAGCAGCAGCCTAGTCATCAAGGGCACCATCAATGGCGGAGCAATTACCATCACCATCGATACCGGCGCCGCTGGGTCCATCGTAGTCCAGGGTTTTGAGAGCATCAGAAATACAGCCAGTTACCAACAACATCCAGCTCAGAACAGTCACCGACGAGTCCATGTCAATAAAGGGTGAGGCAGATATAGTACTGCAGATGGGGGACAACGGAATCCGGCATAGGGTCCTGGTAGCGGATATTGAGGACGATTTTATACTGGGTATGGACCTAATCAGACAGCATGGATTTATGTTCAACCCGAGATATGATGTTCTTCGGTTCATAAATCAGAAGTTTGTATTGACACGGCCCGTCAACAGTTCAAGCTACCTCGATAAAAATTGTAGCAAAATCCTCAGCTAGAATTCCCGGTCTAATGGAACGGATTATTCATGGGCAGCTACCAAGCAATCCTGGCAGCTGCGTTGGAATGCGAAGAAGGGTACCAGACATCGGTGAAGGAGACAGGGCCCAGTAAAGTGTTCCTACAAGAGTTTGCTGACCCTTTGGCATACCTGACACCAGAGGAACAGAAGAAAGCCAAGCAATTTATCACAAAGCACTGCCAAATTTTTAACAGTCAAGATGGAACCACCGGTCGCACCAACATCATCCAGCACCGAATAGATACCAGGAAGTCTCAACCCATCAGAGTACCACCTAGGCGACTACCATTGGGGCAACAACAGGCAGTCGAGGAAAACATCGAGTCCATGATACAAAATGGAGTTATTGAGCCATCCATCAGCCCATGGTCCGCTCCCTCCGTACTAGTTAAAAAGAAGGATGTAACCACCCGATTTTGCGTAGATTACAGAAAGCTGAATGACGTCACCAAGCTATCCACTACCCCGAATTGATGACACTCTGACCACACCAGCAGGCTCCCGTTGGTTCTCCACACTTGACCTAAAGAGTGAATATCGGCAGGTTGGTCTACACGAAAACGACAGAGAGCAGACAGGGTTTTCCCCTAGTAAAGGGCTGTTTCAGTTCACGGTCATGCCCTTTGGGTTATGTAATGACCCCGCAACATTCGAAAGGCTAATGGAGTATGTACTGAGCTGGTTAACGTGGAGGACGTGCTTAGTATACCTCGACGACATTCTGGTCATGGGTCAAACATTCGACGACCATCTGAAACATGGGCGAAATATTCTCCAGTATTAATAACGCCAACCTGGGACCCAACCCGAAGAAGTGTTCCATGTTCCGAAAAGAAGTAGAGTTTTTGGGCCACGTCGTTTCCCAGTCAGGAATCCGCACCAACGAGGACGAGATAGAAACCATCCGTGATTGGCCAGTACCAAGAGACAAGCATGAACTCAGACGCTTCTTGGGCTTCTGTTCCTACTACTGGCGATTTGTTGAGGGAGACCACGGAGAAAGAGACCTTCCGTTGGAATCAGAATTGCGAAACATCATTCAGACAACTGAAGGCCCAATCCTAGCCTTTCCTACACAGTCCGGCAAGTTCATTTTAGACACCGACGCCAGCAACACAGGTTTGGGGGCCCTCCTACCCTAGGTGCAAGATGATGATTGAGTACTACAGCCGTGGACTCTCGAAACCGGAAAGAAATTATTGCTTTACCAGAAAAGAACTTCTTGCAATAATAAGGACTGTAGACCATTTCCACAAATACATAGGGCAGAATGCAGCAGTACAATGTCGACGTCCCATTTGAGACAATTGCCATGGATGTCGCCGATCCGTTTCCCTAGTCTGAGAGGGGGAACAAATACATTCTGGTCGCAATGGATTACCTCAGCAAATGGGTTGAGGCATATGCGAAACCCAACCAAGAGGCAACCACGGTAGCGACGGTGCTAGTAGAACCACTATTCAGCAGGATTGGCGTCCCGATGGATCTACATTCAGACTATGGGCGTAACTTCGAATCGAATGTATTCCAGAAGGTCTGCACGATGGGGATCTGGAAAACGAGAACAACACCATTGCACCCACAGTCAGACGGAATGGTGGAAAGATTCAACAGGACCTTGGAACAACATCTATCCAATGTCGTCGGCAACAACTAGCGGGATTGGGGTGAGCATATTCCCCTATTCCTGTTTCTGTTCGGAAAAGAGCTGCGATTACCCTGCGATTTCGCTTTTGGATCCCCCGAAGAACCTTCCCAAGGCATCAACGATTATGCCGACCATCCCCGACATAACATGCTGGCAATATACGAATTAGCCCGAACGCAGATGTTGGCCACCAGTGACCGGATGAAGACTCAATACGACCTCAAGGCCAATTCAGTCCGGTTCCAAGAGAGGGTCAAAGTCTGGCTGTACCACCCCCCACCCAGAAAGGGTAAATCTCCAAAGCTTACACCCGCCTGGGATGGTCCATACGAGGTGTCAACTGGTTCACCGTAACAACGCATTGAGAATGCCAAGTGAGACCTTGGCGAAACGTCTGCATCATGATTCAAACATGAATCAATATAACGAACGGATGTATTCCCGGATAAATATTTCTTCATATATATATATATATATATATATATATATATATATATATATAACACTAATACATGTTAATATTAGATATCTTTCCTTTCACAATTATCTGAACTGAATTGACATGAGAAATTACATTTACTGCTCTATTATTTCCACTACTAGATACATAACCAAGAAGCTTAGTTTAGTAACAGTCGGGTGACCCTTTATATAGAGGACATATATTTATCACAAGAAGGGTGGAAAACACCAAAGATATATTTTATTTCTGAAAAAATGTCTTGGGCGGACGCTATGCCAAACGAGTAGTTCATTTCTCGGAGAAATATTATTACGGCTTTGAAAAGTTAATCCAACTCATATTACCTTAGATTTATGACAAAGTTTTTTTTCGTATGAACATGATAGTAAGATTAATTCACAGTAGCTTATTCGTAAATAACTTAGGAAGCTTATCTAATTATTTTGATGATAACGTACTTTTCTTCAAAAATGTGACCACTAAATCAAACTAAGTAGCTTATATTAAGGAATGTAGGACCAAACAAGTATATTGATGAAATATAACTCGTCTTCTTGTATTAATAGACTCTAGTGAATATGACATCGCGTTTATCATGTTTGTGATCAACTTACTTGAGAAAATAAATCATGTTGTGGATTTAAGAATACACAAATATACTAAAGTCAAAAGTTCGTATCTAATACTGTAAAATTTAGAGTTATTTCAAGGTTTCTGAATTAATTGAATTAGCGCTTGTCATCACATTTAAATAAAACTTTACACAAATAATCAAACAATATATTATAAATGGATTTTATAATAATAATGCAGAAATTGAAATACTTTATACAGGGTTAGATTTAACCTAAATTTTGAACTTGGACTGACATATATTATTGTCATGTAAATATTGTTGTAAATTAATATACCAGTTTGCATTTATTAAGCCCATATTTACTTAGAAAATAAGTTACATTTAAGTAATGGATGTAGACAACATTTTTGTTCTAGAAGTACTAATGTAAGCTGAATTAACACATATGAACAGTATTGCATTATGAAATTAATATTAATTTCTATAGTCAACACATAAAGAGATGGAAATAGTTTTTCATGAAGATAGTTCCTTGCTTGGTTACTGGCAATTCTTCCTAAAATTTTGGGTCATATCTTCTGTCAAAGGCATTCTGTTAATTAAACTTCGATTCCGAAATTTGGTGATTCTTCCTTTGTGCGTTTGTGTCGTTCAGAAATTTTGTTTTCTATGTTAAATATTCTTTTATAAAAACCTTTTAAAAATACTCTAACGAAACTGACTAAATATATAATTGTTGTATAGGTTTTCGGCACAAAATTTTTCAGTCTTTTTGAGTATGGACTAACATTATTAACATTCATTTTTGTATATGTATTATTTCCATTATTGATTGAAAGTTTAAATACATTGTTGATAGCCTCAATTATTTTATATATTTGTAAGTCCACAATATTTTATAGATAGTATTTCGATGAGAGATTTCTTCCCTACAATCTTCTTACATTGGAGGTATCAACACTAATTATAAAGTAGCGTTTTCCATTCACTGAAAATTTCCTATAATTTAGAATAAATAGTTTATCTTCCTTCAATGTCAATGTTTTGAGAGCATATTCTGAAACATCCATTACGAAAAGCTTTTATTAAGATACATTTCAAACTTTCTCAGTATTTTTCAGATTTTTTGGATTTTTAAAAATTTATTTCTCTTTCTAAATTTTCCCGTTTTGAATATATTCGTTCTCTTTTCTGTTCACTTCACTCCAGTTCTAGATCAATAATATCGTCTAGTACGTCTAGTATACCTTTAGCATCAAAATATTAAATAAAATGTTCACTTTCGTCTTTCCCAAAAATATATATGTAGATAACAAAATAACAGAAAGAAGGTTAAATGTTATGAAAATTGCATTCACATTTATGTTTGCTTTCTTCCACGGTCGTAGTAATTTAGAATTAAGAATATCTCTATTATTACTGATAACAGTTTTTGCAAAATCATCTTGATCATCAAAAAACCCTTAAAAATAGGTGCTTTATTCTAGAGGGCACAATAGCGGAATCTAAAATAACCTAAGGCATAATTTTTGACACCTATATCCTCCGCAAAAATTCTTACTCCAATAATATTAAAACACAACTTTCCGGTAATTCTGCCAGACACAACCCTCAACCTCATAACAAGAAGTAAAAATTTAAAAGTCGTATTCGTAGTTTTACAAAAAGACTAATTTAGCAACACTTTTTAACCGACTTTCAAAAAGGAGGAGGTTATCAATTCGGCGCAAAAAGATATTTTTGTATGTATGTTATCTGATTTCTTCCTCTATGGTGCACCGATTTGAACGATTATGGTCTTGTTTAATAGAGTATATATCTTGATTGGTGAAACTTGAATTTTACTGGTAAAGTGATGAAATTTGTGAATCAACACATATGCATGGAAATCGACCAATACTAAAGTATAATCGATTATGGAAGATCTCTAGGTGAACTCATATAATTTTCTTCGAGTTGCAACATACAGTTTTGCATAAAATCGCCGAAAAATCCAATATTCTTATCAAAATTCTATCGAAGTGAAGTAATTAACATTTCCTCATCAATATTTTAATTCCAACGTTATAGTGCAGTAATTTTAGACAACGGAACTTTTAATTGCGAATTTGAAAATTTTCTATCTAAATCCTAAGCATATAGGTAGTATAGTATAGTATTTTTGGCTCCTGAAATCAATGAATACCAAATTCATTTTGTTTGTATACCTGGCAAATACAGATTTAAATGGAGATTTATCAATTTTGCGAAGCAACAATCAAGTTTGATTAAGTTGTAGATAAGTACGCAATGCAAGATTTTAGATTTGCTTGGCACAGACTTAAAAAATATACTAGATAACTTATTTATTTTCTAGGGTTGTATTTTTCTATAATTATTTTAAACTTTTTAGTTATACTTGGAAGTCGGTTATATATTTTTTAAATGTTTTATGCTTCTTTAACAACTTAGGTATTTAACTAAAAATTCCACCATTTAATCCTTGTTAACACATTTTTTCCTAGCCGAAATATTTAATGACTTCAATAGAAACGTGGCTAGCTATCTAATTCAACCACCATACTTGACTTTAATAATACTGTTATAAAATTCATGTTCCTCGCCAGTGGAGACACCTCCTACATTAGTAATTCCATAGAAAATAAAACATTAACCGTCTGGGTTAATAAAATCGGCACTATCCGGAGTCTTCTATGGAGCAAAAAGAGTTGACAACGAACACTCCACCAACAATGGGATACCCATCCAGAAAGACCAGGAACATCGAGATTGATTATAAAATGTAGTTTGTTGAGTTTATATTTTTATTTATGCGTAAATAAAGTTCTAGAAAGTGAAAGTGAATATTAGTAATAAATTTACTTTGACTCCACGAGATTGATAACAATTTGGTGTGGAAGTGTGGAATTAAGTGAAGTTAAAATCGTAAATTAATTTATGGCTATAACTTGAAGCATGGCAGAAATAGACAAGACTACCAAAAAATATTTAAAGTGGTTACGGATAAACTAGAAGACAAAATAACGTAACAAAAAGGAGAAACAACAACAAGAGGAAATTCAACAACGTTTTGTGACATCTTTCGATGAAAAACGTGAAATTAACTTAGACAAGCTTATAAGTAATATAGATGAAAAACAACAAAATCTTGTCACTGCCAGAGAAAAAAACCACAGAACTTAATTGAATGATTATTTTCAAAATTTGAGTTAACAAGACGAAATAAATCGTAAGTATTAGAAGAAAAGGTACAAACTGGTGAATTAAAAAGACAACAGCAATTTGAATCATTAATGAAAGTAGTGTATGTTAATGATACAGTTTATGAAAGAAAAATCGTGGAATCAGAGATAAAAGAGATACACGACGACATAGAGATCGTAAAAAGTTATGTGGAGACTCTTGAAACCAAAGTAGATGCCATCGATTCCATCCAGACCAAGGTAAAATTTAAAAAATGAAACAGGACTTATAGCGAGGAAAATATCAGAACACCATGGGTACCAGAGGTTCCGTTAGCAAACCACCCACATTTGATGGCAGTTTATCTTGCCCATGTACAAACGGCAATTTGAAGCCGTGGCTACAACTAATGCATGGGAGAACCAAGAAAAATCTACCTCTCTGGTAATTTCTTTAAGAGGTCCGACATTAGAGTTCCTTCAAAGCATTCCGGTCGATGAAAAAAGTAATCATGGCCATCTTAGACAATCAAACCTTGAAACAAGGATACCAGGTGCAACTAAGTGGAAAAACGCAAAAATCCGGAGAGAGCCTTCAAGAATTCGAAGGAGAGAATAGACTTTCAGTACAATTGTCCTACCCAAACCTGTCAGAGAAAATTAGAGATGAATTTGCCACACAAAGTTTCATAAACGGTATCAGATATGTGAAACTACAAAGAAATCTAAGACTTAGTGGCGTCAAGAAAAGTAATGAAACTTTACTTCGGGCTTTGGAGAGGCAGTCATAAACATGTCCAAACCCAGGGTGCAAGCAGTTTCCTTCAGACAGGAAGAATCAGGACCATCTCTCGAGGCATTGGTGTGGACGTACAGGACACTTTCAACGTGACTGCAGAGTGTGACTACCTGAACCATCACCAACCAGAAGTAGCCAATAAAACAACCTCACCAAACAGGGAAACTCCGATCGGTCAGCATCAGGGTGCGAATGCTACCAGCCCCCAGGATCGATCCATCCGGGGATTTTGCCGACATAGTAGCAGCCTAGTCATCTGGGGTACCATCAATGGCCGCGCAATCACCATTACCTTTGATACCGGCGCCGCTGTGTCCATTGCTAAAATCAGGGTTTTTGGATCATTGGAAATCTACACAGAACAGTCACCGGTGAGTCCATGTCAGTACAGGGTGAGGCAGATGTAGTACTACAGACACGAGACAACAGAATCCGGCATAGGGTCCTGATAGCGGATATTGAGGACAATTTTATATTGGGAATTTACCTAATCAGCCAGCATGAAATTATGTTTGAGTCGCAATATGATGTTCTTCAATTCCAAAATGAAGAATTTGTATTGACAAGGCCCGTCAACAGTTCAGTGACGTCCATAAAAATTATCACAAATCCTTCAACCAGAATTGCCGGTAGAACGGAATAGATCATTCATGGGTAGTTAGAAAGAAATATTGGGAGCAGCGGTAGAATAGTGGAGCACGTATATTCAGCTCATGACTACTTAGTTGGACGGGCTGTAGTTAAAACCGAACATGAAGACACCGGAAGGACAACTTCCAAGCTGGATGGAGAAATTACAGCAATAAGATTTCAAGGTTGAATACCGGGCCGATGGTCTGTAAAGAAGAGCCTGTAGAATAGAATGCGGATATTGTCTGAAGACGGAACATCGAGAGGGTATCTTCATCCGACAGATCCCAGGACAAGTCAAAGAAGAGTGGAAAACAGAACAGTGCATCCAGGACCAAATGACTGATCCAGACATTGAACCAATTCTGTCACTTAAAAAGAGAGGGGTACCCAGGCAACGATGGGACGAGGTAGCTAGACACTCAGGCGTCCTGAAATTGTTATGAGCTCAATGGGACTCTCTAAAAGTAGAGAATGGAGTGTTGAATAGAATTTGGGAAAGCACTGACGGCCAAGAAAACAAGTCCCAACTGGAAGTTCCAAAGAAAAAGGTACCAGCCATCCTGACCGAAGTACTTGATGAGATTACCGGAGGTCATCTGGGCATGAATAAAACCGTGGATAAAATTCGCCAACGGTACTAATGAGTAAATTACTTCGATAACGTCAAAGCTTGGTGCCGGAAATGTGACCCCTGTACACCTCGAAGACCCGGACCAGCGTCTAATTTGAAAGAATTTCCCTTGATGTCGCCTGTCCATTTCTCGAGCCTAAAAGGGGGAATTAATTTGTATTTTTAAGGACTAAGTTAAATATAATTAACTAAGAATACCAAAATGCTGTAAATTGTCTAAAGCGGTATATTTGGCAGCTCAGCGACAAAATCTAAACATCTGTTTTCCAAAATGTCTATTATGTTTCGACGTTTCATCAAGATGGAGGCAAAGGATGAATTGGATTTTTTCTAGGGATGCATGGGTAAGCACTTCTGTCGATACGATCCCTATACCGGTATTTAAAGAAAAAGTATCAACAATACCGATATCGATACCAATGCGCACAGTGCTGGCAAAAGTTGCAAAGGTTAGGTTAGAAAATATATAAAACAATCATAATAAATCATAGATAGAACAAATATTAATTATAAATTCCCCATTATTTTGTAATGACAAGTGTTAAGTAATAAATCCTTACAAATAACAATTTCTCAAATTATGTACTGTAACGAAATTGACTAATTTTAGTGTTCATATTCAGTTAAATATATTTGTTTTATTGTACTAATGCATAAAAATAAAAAGGTTAGAAATTTGATTGTTCTTGCGTTCCTGCATTAGGTTGGTTCAGTCTTGCCGTACTGAAACAGAATTCACTGACTGAATTATAAGAAACAAAATAGGCTGACAACAACTATATATACATGAATAGCATAACATATTTACCCTTTATTCAATCCAAGTACATTTTTTTCTACGTATATAACCTTAGTTACACCGGTTTCAACACTAACAGAATATGTGGCAAATTTTAAAACTGCAGCTGCACTAAACTTTTAAAAAGTTTTATTCAGTGTATAGTTTAGCTATATACAAATGTATTCATCAGAAACTTTTCGTGCTAAAATATTGAAAAACTAATTTGTGTAAGCGGTCCCTGAATAAACAGGCAGGGTAAAGTTCACTGTCGACTTTAACGATTCATACGTTGATTGAGCTTGCACAAAACTTGAAACATGAGAGGAATACTGAAAAATTTATCCACAATTCCTTTTGATGAAGCCCCTTTACGACTAGTATATATAATTCAATTCTCATACCCTTCAGAAGCTTTTCACAGCTCAAAGAGTATTTTCCCGTTTTCCGATACGTGGCTGAAATTCAGAATGCCTGAGTAAGCGAGGCCTAATAAAATGCATCAATTATTGACATTGACTTATGTGGACTAGCATGCGGTCAAAATCGAATATAACTTGCTGCAAAGACTGCAATTCTTGCCAGTTCTCGATGGATATATGTCAGAAGAAAATGCTTTGAATCGCGCTCCGCTTCGAAAAGTGCAGAGCAGTTTTTATGGACTTTGAACTGAAGCATTGCGGAATGTGAACTGAATTTAATAATTTTACCTACAACATTTAGAAGATTCGAGCCAACTGTAATGGTTTTTAAATTTAATTTTCCTGCATTGAGCTAGGAAGTTACGTTTGGTTGCTGAATACATTTGCCGAAGAGGAATTATCTGAATTTATCTGTTTTATTTAATAATATTTTTTTAAGTTTGAAATAATTCGAAGTAATATAGAAATACACAACGTCTCTTTATAAAATTATCAGATCGAATGAATAATTTTGAGATGTTACGACTACAAGGCATACCTAGTTAATGTAAACCATAGCATTATTGTAACATTTTTGAAATGAATTGTATAAAAACCTGTTAACATTCATGGAACATACATTCAAATTTGACGGAAAAGATTGGGACTCCTTGCATAAAATTGCAAAAAAGCTGTATTGTGGTTTAAATTCAGTACATAAAAAAGAAGTTTAATTAACATTTTACTATTAGCCATTTATTAGGCAAAAATGATCATCAAAAAAGCAAAATTGGCTCACCACTAATACTGAAAGTATTTTGTTATGTCAGCCGATAAATTTTCCATTATAAATTCTTTTCTTAGTACCCAAATATACATTTTACTTCTATTCACACGTTGATTCCCCAATAGCGATTTTTCAGTAGACATAATTGATCGAAAATAAAGGTAATGGGCAACAGTTTGACTTACTCTGCGCTTTACTTTTTTTTTAATTATCTGTAGTGTTGACAGCACTTTGTGTTTTGTTTGTTATAGTAAAGAATATTCTCTGATTTTTGTGATGTTCTTCATTAGGCATAATTTTTTTGTTTTGGGATGTTGGATGCTAGTGTTCTGTTAATTATAAAAGCAAAAGTTATGGTTTGTACCCGCTTCGCCATTTTTCGCTATTTTACCAAGTTTTCCTAAACATAAATTGATACAAAGGAATATAAAGTATGCTGATTTTACTTTTTCATAAATTTACCCAAAAAAAAATATTCATGTTTGAAAGATAAGACGTGATGTTGTCCATAAAAGCCAATATTTTTATTCCATACTAATGGGCTTTACCCATCATATAGACTCGGAATGTTGCATTACCCCTAAATGGCAAACTGTTACACACAGAGGGTGTCCAAGATTAAGTGATGCTCTACAATTAGAAGGGAAATATTAAAAGTGTCTCTTATCTGAGCAAGCATACCTACTGGCCTTTGTTAAAAGGAAATAACACCAAAGCATATGGATAGCCTCTTTCTATGCGTAAAGGATGTCAGGAATACACAACAGTCCTAGTTAAAGCTTCCACCTCTATAGAACCAACACGAACAAAAACATTAATGTTATTCGGATATACGTTATTTGTTCTTTTCTGTTTGTTTCGGTTACTATTATGTTAGAATATCCCGAGATAGGAGAGAAGAAAATCGTATGTTGTAATTTGTAGTGTCTGAAGCTCCTAGAATTTTTGACCAATCAATTCCATCTTTAGATATGTATACAGGAAAGCCCTGGCTATTACTAACAGTAAGTTTATCCAGATCCCTACCCTCTATATTTTTTCCAACTACTACATAATTGTCTACTTCTGTGACAATGTCTTTATATTCTAAATCACTCGTTGTTTCCTTATTGACAACGCTATGAAACTCTGAATCATCACATACTAGTATGCGCGATTGTTTGTAATTAAAATAAGAACTCGTTTTTGGAATAAGGTACTCTAGTCAAAAAATCACATGCGTCTAGATCGAATATTCAACTCTAAATTGTATCGCAGTGTTGGGATCCCCATTTGAACGAGTAATTTGCATATTACAGTTATATAAAAGGAAGTGACCCCCAGCGTTTTTATCAAAATAATATACAAACTGCTGCTAGGTGAATGATTAATGCTGGCGTTGGCAAAGATAAAATATACTTACAATTTGGGGTATAAACGGACCCCGGCCAGTCCTTTGAAAATTAACTGAAATTTTGAAACCTGTTATAAAGAATATTATAAATGAATTTAATATCAATAAATTATCAATTTAAACAATTAATTCCTTAAAATAGTAGTAAGTAATATTGCTCACATTACTTTTAGCTAATAATTGAATACATAGGACATTATTTCTAGATCTATTATGTTAGGATGCAAAAACACATTATTTCGAAAATTGGAGAGAATAAACAGTACTGCAATAACAAACTTAGATTAAATTCATTTTCTTCCAAAAATTTGAGCCAATCTAAATAAAACTTATTTATTATTTTCTGGCGTTAAAATAATAACGCTCTCGATTCTCTCCGAAATTTTATTTTTTAAAAGCTCTTTAAATCCAGTAACGGGACCGACTATTAAACAGAAAAACGACATATAATAATTTATTTTCCGAATATTAATTAATACTTTATAGTATTGTTTCTACGAGAGATCTCTCCCAAACAACCCATGTGTTGGTTTTGTTTTTCACAGCCCTAAATTAAAACTTACGTGGCTTGAATATTTTCTGTAACTTACATTTCTACAAATTTCCATTGAACAAGTTCCTTTTTTTCGGTAATTATTAGATTTGAAGTTTTCCTCTACACTAGTGTTTTGCACACATTTGTTGTGTCTTTTATCACTTCTGTTCATTGCTACATTATTAACATTGTTTAGCAGGTATGTTATTCGATAACAACTTATACGGGTTTCATATTTTTCGATTAGAATATTATATAATTTTTTAGTTTTGTTTTCCTTAAAAATGCAGGTTCAACAATTTACCAAAAAAAACATGTATTATCTAAAAAATACCACAGTTTTGTTCGATTCCTGCCACCCTGATACTAATGACGAATTTCCTTAAATATTATTATTCCAAATTTTAAATTTACTCGCATAGTTTTTCTTTTTTTTTTTGATGTTGACAAATATATCAGCAAACGTTTTCCTCTAAAGTTAATTTTTTTAACTGTAAATAAGTAGTAAGATACTTACTTATTTACTTTATTCATTTCATGTGGGATATAATTTGGATAAGTAATTCAGCAGCAATTTTGCCTGTTTTGCTAAAGTTAACTTTTTTCTCCGGATTGACATTTTTATCGCAGAACTGCAACCAAAAACGTATGTCTAAATTTGGTTAATAAACAGAATATATATTTAAAGCGGTGACCTATAATCTGTTAATCAAATTGATATCTGATGCGAGTTTTATTATTGAGGGTCAAGAGTATAGCGCTTTTTATTATTATACTAAAATCATTAGAGTCAAGGAAATTTTTAAAACTTTTAAAGTTCTCTTGCTATATTTATACATGTAAAATCCTATAGTTTCCGAGATTCGAAAAGTCTTTCCTTTTATTTCTAGCGAATAATTTTTATAAAATTTGGTAAAATCATGACTGACCATTAATTTAGTATGTAAGCGTGTAACTGAAAACACCTTTGGTGGATGGAGATATCCAATATTATAAAATGTTTCACATTAGTTAATATAACTAGGTTCTGGATGGCAGACTCTTTTATTCAAACTAGTGGTCGTCCAGTGGTCGAAATTCGACCCTGTTTCTTCAAATTTTTAACATTAATGAGGTTCGTTTATCAAATGTATATGTCTAAATAAAGTGAGGCGAAACCGGAGAAGAAGGCGTCATGAGTTGGACTGTGATGTTAAATAAATCCAAGAACTGAACCCGAATGTGATAATAAAAACATTACAGTGGTGACAGGTGTAGGTGTATTTGTGGAACTTTGGAAGTGAAAAATAAATAGACTGACAATGTTTAAAACAGTGAATTTGGACCAATTGAAAGTGACGGACTTAAAAAAAGAACTTGGAGGAAAGGGATTTAGAAATTAGTGGCAAGAAGGGTGAAGTAATACAACGGCTAAGAGATGCCCTAATAAATGAAGGTAACGATTCCGATACTTACTTGTTTGAAGTTTCTGGCAATGGAGACATGAGTATGCTATTAAAAAAATTGGAAGAAAATTTAAAAGAAATCCTTGCAAGAAAAATTACAAGACAATTCTAAGACGTTAGAAGATAAGCTCCCAACATTACAAGATAATTCTAAAATCATGAAAGAGGCGCTAGAAGATAAATTGCTAGAAAATTCTAAGACTTTAGAGGATAAGCTGCAAACATTACAAGATAATTCTAAAATCATGAAAGAGGCTCTAGAAGATAAATTGCTAGAAAATTCTAAAAACTTGAAAGAGGCGTTAGAAGCTAAATTAGCAGAAAATTCTAAATCTCTAGAAGAAAATTTGAAAAGCATGGTACAGAAATTCTGGAAGAGAATAATATTCGAGAATGTTCAAAGAGTTAGTCAAAAATGAAACGCGGATAAAAGAGCTAAAGCAGACAATGGTCGAAGAGCTGATACAAACGACAGACAAAAATGAAACGCAGATAGAGGAGCTAAAGCAATATAATGGAGGGTGAGATCAGCAAAATAAAAGAACAGGTAGTCACAATGCAAAGAGGAGAAACATAATCAAAAACCGAAAGCAGAAACAGTACAGAGGAAGTGGATTCAAAAATTGGCCTCGAGGGGACAAGACACAAAGTGAAACCTCCCCAATTTGATGGAAAATCATCATGGACTAAATATCGTCGTCAATTCGAGGCTGCAGCTAAGCTAAACGGATGGTCAGCAGAGCAGAAGGCAATCGCATTAACCCTAACCTTAAGAGGAGATGCTACAGATATCTTACAAACAT
Source organism: Octodonta nipae (assembly GCA_034190945.1). Classification (NCBI taxonomy): domain Eukaryota; kingdom Metazoa; phylum Arthropoda; class Insecta; order Coleoptera; family Chrysomelidae; genus Octodonta; species Octodonta nipae. The sequence continues at coordinate 160,713,924 of CM067216.1, read as the reverse complement.
TGAATACCTCGGAGCAAGAAGACTACGAACAACTGGTCAAACATTTAGAACTGAGGTATGGTTAGACACATTTGGAGCACGTCTACCACTCCCAATTGAAAAATCGCCACCAGATATCAAATGAATCCCAACAAGAGTTTGAAGCTGACATTGCCCGTCTGGTTCGCCTTGCCTATCCAGCCACACCAGAAAACGTAATAGAAAAGTTAGCAGCATTTTTGGATGGACTTCGGGACCACGAAGCCAGAAAAGCATTGACCCTAGGTCGACCGACTCAATTAATAGATGCACTGGCTCGAGCATTAGAATTCGAGGCTGCGAAAAATACATGCAGAGGTCAAGCCAGAACCGAATCGTTGATGGAAAATCCGAAGATGGCGGAAACGATGAAGCTTCTATAAGAAAGATAATAGAGAAAGTCCTTACTGAGAAAAGACAACTGAGATGTTGGAAGTGTGGTAAGGTAGGATACATTAGGAGTCGTTGCAAGGAGAGCAAAGGAGGCCCGACTCCTCGTCGGAAAACTAAAGAGGGTCGATGTGAAGAGGCCATCGTCGACATTTAGCCAACAAGCCCCAACTACCAACGCATATGTCGCTTCGCTTGTAAACGCAACAGCGCTCGAGAGAGATATCTTGTTTGTTAGACAATACACCTCTCTCTCTCGACTGTCTTGGCGATATTGTGCCGGTAGGCTGCTCAGTTTGTATCCGGTGGCGTGAGTTCGTTCTTTAATTGGCAGAAGGACTATGCAAGGGCGCCAGGCCAATGGACACACACAGTCAACAAGAAAAACGACAATATAACGAAAAATTTACAATTTATGTATTTAAATACAAATTAATCAATTTTTCTGTTGTTAAGTTGGTAACAGATAACCAACTTTTAAACAATCAAGGTATATAAAAACTGTTAGAGTGAAGTTACAAACAATCTATAAATTCTTGCCTTACAATATCCTCGGTAGGAATGCCTTTCCGTTGGTGGGTTTGCTGTCCAAGGTCCTGATCCTGGAGCTATATGCCAACCAGCAGATGGGGTTCCAATAACTCAGGGCGGCCAGGAGTTGCCACTGTCCTACCAGAGGACAAGTCGAATCAGGTAGTACTGCCAGAGTTCTGCTCCCTTGATATGAGGCTAGTGGTTACGTATCTGGGCACTCTTAGCCCCAGTTGATTGCATACATGAAAAAATTTATTGGCCAATTAGTTATAGCCCTTAGAGTATCGATACTGAATTTTCCCTCTGACTAGTATAGGCGTATATATGCTCTATAGGATCGATTCGGCACGTGTATGAGGTGAGGCACCCTACCTTAGTTTTCCCTAACTTCTTCACTCTAAATTAATTATTTAAATGCTACCAAAAATGAATGAAAAATACTTTAACTAATAAAAGTAAATTTTAAAATGCTTCAAATGCTAGGTAAAAATATATAACGATAAGACTTAAGGTAAATTGCAACTGCTAAGTTACAGTTTCAAATTAATTTAGATTTAAATAACAAATCAATTATTAATTACAGGTAAAATTTAACGGTAAATCAGATATATAAACAATTACGTTTGAGAGCTAATAATGTGTTTAAAGATAACGGTATAAAAAAAAAATATAGTCAAGATCTAATGATGTGCCTTCTAATCCGACAACCGTTCGACGACTGAATGAAAGCGAATTTCCTCCGAGATAATGGGAAAATTCAGTACTCCAAATTAATCTCAGTGTACGGTACTTTAAAAATGATAAGGTAATATACGATAAAAATGATTATTGAATCTATATTCATAAATATAAAAAAAATCAGATGTGAAATCTGGTCACATACATCTCCTCAAGTTAAACAATTAAAATAAAGAAAACTAGGAGTAGCTAAATGCGTTAGCCCAGAACCTGCTTGGCTCTACTGCAAACTCAGAGAAAGGAGAAATTAAAATGTGATTTCTTTATAACTAAGCAGACAAGCAACCAATCTGGGCCAATGAATAATGAAAGATCAGCGAGTGACTTAAAAAATTAATATATTTACTGGTATATCTATATGTGAATCAAATTCAATAAAATAGAAATATATACATGAAATACTGAACGAAATGCAAAGAAAAAAATAGAAATTTTAAGTCACTCACATGATCATTCCCAGTCATTCACAGTCCAACCCAGTTGGGGAGCTTCGTCAGCTACTAAATTCAGGCTCACAGGAGACCTCGTCTAGTGGATCAATTTGTCCTTTCCTGATCCTTGGCAGATATCGTCAATCAAATTCTCCAGATTCACCAATACCTAAAAATTCAAAAGAGGCCGGCAATAACTGTTCCCTTTTTCTTTATTTATTTATTTTTTTTTAATCACGATACTTGTGAAAACTCTAGCAACTAACGATTGCTTATCGATGCCAACTACGTCGCAGATGCAAAGCAAAAAAAATTACAAAAAAAAATTAATGAACTACGCAATTAAGCCACCAACTATTTATCGTTGCTAGAAAACGCGGTATATCGATATTAAGATGAATATGAAACCAGATTCATCCAAAGTTTCTTTCCAAAATTATTAATAGATACGATAAAATATGCACTATAGCCGATAAAAAAACTGTAAAAAAATTCATTCGATAAATCAAACTATAACGATAAACCGAATTTGCTTAATTACAATCAAAGGTACGATAATAAGGAAAGACGATAAATTAAGCAAATTCTAGCAGATATTTTCCCGATAAAGATAAAGAATTTTCCCAATAAAAAATTAAACTCAGAACGAAATTCGCCCACATACCCGTCTTTTCCGGCGGTCGAAACAGAAGAGAGAAATCTACTTCCTTCGACATGCGTTAATCCCACTTGTCCAATCATAAAAGTGGGGAAAGGAAATGACATGTTAAAATTTCGAATTTTATTGAGCGCGAAAGCAGGAATATTAATCAATAGTTGGTCAATACGGGAACTAATACAATATAATTTCGATAAAAAAAATAAAGCAAAACTTTACTAATTAAATCATAGATAAAATTTTATTAATGACAGTTTCCTTCTTCCCAATAAAATTTATTAATTTAATATTTCCAGTTTGGAGGGAGGTTAGATCAAAATAGCACGTGATGTTCTTTCTGTCAAGGCATTTTCGCGCCAAATCAAAGGACAGAGTTGGACTTAGAATACCTTCCAAACGAATTAACTGTGATTTAGAAATTAAAAGCGAAAAAGCGATTGCATAAGCGAATAAAATAGGAGTATTTACTTACGTGTTTATTTATTAAGGTAAAGATTAAGGTACGATAGAACTCAGTTCAGAAAACGATATAATTAGAAAAGTGATTTGAAAAATATAAAAGGTAATTTATTAATACGACAAATATTAGTAAATAACAATGTAACGGGGGAGAACGGCAATTCACCCGTTACACGCTACGCAACCACGTAAACAGTGTCTTTGTAGATGGCCTTATTAATAGAAAGCAATTTACAATGCTGCTGGATACTGGTGCGACGAAAACAGTAATAAGCCCCAACATTGTTTTAGAGACAATAATAAAACCAACAAAATGGCAACTGCGAACAGCGACAGGAGAAGCATCAAAAGCCATGATGAAATAGAGGTTGAAATGACCTTGGGAAACACAACCTTCCTACATCGGGCATTAGTGGCAGACATCGAAGACGAAGTAATCATTGGAATGGATGTCATGAGCTCCAAGGGATTTCAGTTAAACTTCAAAGATGGAATTCTGCGAGTGAATGACGAAGAAGTGGTGCGTCATAGAAAAGATGAAAAAAGCTTCGAGCCATCTTAGCAGAGGATGTCAATGTTCCGGAAAGGCTGAAATCATTATAGATGCTTGCTTAGATGAGAAAGCTCAAGCAGGAACAGCAGTATTGATGTTTGATCCCGAACTTAACGACGGAAATGTAAGCAGAGGAGTCGCACTGGGGAAGACTCTGTTTCGTGCCAGGGAGATCGTTCCAGTAAGAGTAATGAACCTGAATCATTACTCGGTTGTGCTAAAGAAAGGAATAACTTTAGGCCACTGTTTAACAGTTTCCTCTGTAGTCAGAACCACACGGCATGCAGAAATGCCACCAGGTAAACTATCTGAGGAACTGGAAAGAATGAGTCTTTCCACCGATTCATTTAAGAATTTTAAACCAAACCAAAAAACAAAATTGAGGGACATCGTTAGAAACTACCAGGATATCTTCGATGTAGGGAATGGCAAAAGAGGACGAACTGATCTCGTGAAACATAAAATTAATACTGGGGACGCTCAACCGATTCGACAGTCGGCGAGAAGACTACCCCTAGCTAAAAGAGAAGAAGCCGACAGGATAGTCAGCGAGATGGAGGAACAAGGTGTTATTTAACCATCCATTAGCCCTTGGGCTTCTCCAGTTGTCTTGGTTAAAAAGAAAGATGGTTCCACCCGATTTTGCGTGGACTATCGGCAATGAAACCACGCTACAAAGAAAGACAGCTATCCCCTTCCAAGAATAGACGATACCCTAGATACGTTGGCTGGATCGAAGATGTTTTCCACCTGGACGTGAAGAGCGGTTATTGGCAGGTGGAGCTTGCAAAAGAAGACCGGGAAAATAGCTTTTACCATCGGCTTTACAATTCACGGTGATACCGTTTGGGTTGTGTAATGCTCCAGCGACGTTCGAAAGATTGATGGAAACAGTGTTAAAAGGGCTTTCATGGAAAACATGCTTGGTGTATCTTGACGACATTATCATGGTTGGAATATCATTTGAAGACCACGTCAAGAACTTGGAGGAGGTGTTTAGGCGACTTCGAAGTTCCAGACTAAAGTTAAGCCCGAAGAAGTGTCAGCTGTTCCAAGAAGAGGTGCAATATCATGGACATGTGGTTTCCGCAGAGGGAGTAGCTGTTGATAAACAGAAAGTCAAAGCTGTCCAGGAATGGCCGATACGTAAAGATATCCATCAGTTAAGAAGTTTCCTGGGGTTATGAACGTACTATTGTCGATACGTAGGCGAATTTGCCAATATCGCCAAACCACTCACAGAGGCGAAGGTACAATACAAGTGGGACGAGGAGTGCCAGCGATTATTCGAGACACTGAAATGAGGATTGACCAGTGCCCCCATTTTAAGTTAACCTATGCCAGATGGGAACTTTGTCTTGGATACCGACGCTAGCAATGTTGGATACTGTTCTTTCGCAGATCTAAGACGGTCAGGAGAAAGTCATCGGATACTTCAGCAAGACCTTGAGCAAGCCTGAGCGGAATTAACGCGGTACTCGCAGGGAACTCTTGGGTGTGGTAAAGGGGGTAGAACATTTCTACCATTTCTATCATGCAGCACTGAAGTGGCTCTTGCAGTTTAAAAACCCCGAAGGACAAGTGGCCAGGTGGATTGAGCGGTTGCAAGAATTCGACTTCGAGACTGAACATAGCGCGGGAACAAGCCATAAGAATGCTGATGCCTTATCGAGGAGACCATGCCCTGATGATTGTAAACATTGTCAGCGGGCTGAAGAAAAAGGGGCTGTTCTCTGTAGAACTACCGCCGTCGACCAAAAATTAGATCCAGAACTAAAAGAAGTTATCCGGTGGAAGGAAGAAGATCGAAAACCTAAGTGGCAAGAGATTTCCCGATATTCACCAACCATAAAGGCGTACTGGGCTCAGTGGAACTCCCTCATCCTGGAAAATGGACTTCTCAAGCGCGTCCTGGAATCTACAGAGGAGGGAAACCACAGAAAACAGATTGTAGTTCCCAGAAATAGGAGATCAGAGGTTTTACGAGAAGTACATGGTGGTACAACTGGAGGACATCTGGGAGTAACGAAAACCCTGGGGAAGTTGAGAAAACGCCTCTATTGGGTAAACTGCCAAGTAGACGTTAAGGAGTGGTGCCGGAAATGTACGGTTTGTGCAGCAAGTAATGGGCCTCAGAAGAGACCAAAAGCTCCCATGAAGCAATATAACGTGTGCAGTCCATTCGAAGGAGTAGCCGTTGATGTTGCCGGTCCATTTCCTGAATCCGACTCTGGAAATAAATACATTGTGGTGGTGATCGACTATTTTAGTAAATGGGCCGAAGCGTATGCCTTGCCGAATCAAGAAGCCTTTAGCGTTGCTGATGTCCTTGTCAAGGAATGGCTCAGTCGTTTTGGTGTTTCCTTGGAGTTGCACTCAGACCAAGGTAGAAATTTCGAGTCTACTCTTTCCAAAAAGTCTGCAAGCTCTTGAAGATCAATAAAACACAGACGACACCATTACACCCGCAATCCTATGGAATGGTAGAACGGATGAATACCGCCATTTATCAAAGGTAGTCTCTGACCACCAAAGAGACTGGGACCAGTATCTTCACTTGTTTCTAATGGCATATCGTTCATCTGTGCACGAGTTCACGGGTCAGACCTCGGCAAGCGTTATTATGTGACGAGAGTTACGACTACCATGCGATTTGAAGTTTGGATGTCCCCCAGGAGAAGAGACTGTAGGTGAAGACTATGTCAGCCAGTTACGTCGAAAGATAGACGACATACACCAACGAGTTTGATTAAATATCGCGAAAGCCAGTGCCCGAATGAAGGAAGTCTATGACATCAGAGCCGAAGGCGGGGAATTCCAAGCTGATGATTTTGTTTGGTTGTATAACCCGCAACGTCGTCGTGAATATTCGCCTAAGTTACAAAGATCTTGGAAGGGGCCTTACCAAATTGTAAAGAAGATCAACGATGTTGTCTACAGAATAAAGAAGCTTCCTCGAGGAAAACCAAAGGTGGTACATTTCAACAGGTTAGCTCCTTATGCCAGAAGCCATGACAGCGAAGATGACCAAGCCCAAGTCCGCAGCATCCAACCACCCGATGACGAGATGACCTTCGAGGTGTTTATGGCACTGTACTCTGATGGGCAGAAAGTGCAGCACTACGTAACGAGAGAGGAACCCCATACAATATGCCCTGGCTCATTGTGTGGCTCGAGATCTCCGGATGTCCAGAGGAATAGCCAAGGTGTTTGCCAAAAAGTACGGCCAGTTTCAGAAGCTATGGAAGCAAGATCCAATGGTAGGGAAGGTCCTTCATCTCGAAAGTAAACAACCAGTGGGTACCAGAGACATCTTTTATTTGGTAACGAAAACATTCTCGCAGGACAAGCCAACATACAGCGATCTTTGGAAGACTCTGGTATAATTGAGGAATGTGATGATGGAGAAGAATCTGATGAAATTGGCGGTCCCAAAGATAGCCTGCGGGTTGGATGGACTGAATTGGAGGGTGGTGAGAAATATGATGGAAGCAATCTTTCAATTCAGTGGCATCAACATCCTGGTATGCTGTTTCAATATTCGCAGCCCAGATTCGAAGACTGTTGACTGTTAATTCCACCAAACTTCCCTTGTCGAAATGGAGAGTCCTGCAAATATCGTCACATTAGGAAATATTTTAGGGCATTCGGGACGAAATGGTCTTAAGGAGGGGGCAATGTTACGAATTCATCCGACAGCTGGTGCAATCGGCCATCAACCAATTCGTGGAAGGGACATTATTCCGATAATTCTGGGAATCCGAAATGTTTGTCTCTCAACAGGCCGACTGCTGCCGTTACTGGGAATTCCCTTAAAGCTTCCAGAACATAAAAGAGTTTCCTGATGGTTCGTGGACTTACCAGACAATTCGCAGAGAAATATATAAATATGAACAGCTGGCGATAAGAGGCATTCAGTTTTCGACGGTCGTATCGTATAGTTAAGATAAAATATAAATAGTAGTTTCTGTGAATATAAATTGTGTTAAAGTAGTGCAAATAAATTAGAGTGAGTTAGACTGTGTTTTTAAATAAATCCAAGAACTGAACTAGAGTGTTAAAATAAAAACATTATAATACTCACATTTGTTAAAAACTTTTCGCAGTGAATGAAGATCAAATCATGAATTTTACACATTGAATATACAACTTATCTTTACCATCGTGCGTCTTACACCAAACAATATTCTGAAATGTCAAATCAAGGCGCCACATCAAAGATATTCTTGAGTTCAGGGCTGCCAAATCTAACTATTTGTCTTGCATATTACAATCAGTGCAATAATTCACATTTTTTGTCATCTTATTCAAATTTTATGAAATTTATACCGTAAAAATTAAAAGAATCTTAAAATGGAAAGTATAACATTAAAATTAATAAAATATTATCAGAAATAAATTCATCAATTGCAACATAATTCTTATTTTAGTTGACAAACCATATTTAGATAGCAATGAAAGTTGCAAACTTGCGAGAGCCCAACGAATGGCCATTATTATGTAATATACATTTTCCTGGGTTCTATTTCAATAGCATGACGATGTAGAATAACTTTAGGAACGGGTCAAAATTTGTTACTTTTTAGTTTAATTTAATACGTGTTTCACATTCCAGTCAATCCATCATACGATTTTGTCTCCAAGCAATATGGGGACACTGTTTCTGTTATCTGTTTGGCATTGACAGTATGGAAGTAAGTAATGTTTTTTTTTATTAAATTTTATTTAATGAATGAACGAATATTATATATAAATTTCACCATTCTGCACTGAAAGTCGTCAATATACGTCAAATACAGAAAATCGGTTGACAGATAGAGGAGAAAATGGTACCTAACTGTTTTGTCTTTGCCTATTTATATATAGATGTATTTGTCATATAGAATAATGACAAAATCTGTTTTCAAATAATTTAGAATTCCAAATTAATTATGAAGCTTGTAAATATTTTGGGAGTGCAGGATTTTGGGTGCAGGATTTTATAGGAGATAATTTAAAGTTGTTAAACAAATTTTTTGAGCTCCTTCATAATTTGTGTAATTAGAAAACGGTTCTATTTAAAATATAGGTACAATGGAACTTTATATACATTTTTGTCCAAGACAAATCTGCATACTAAGCATGCAAAAAACTTTACATTATTAATTGCCACATTTCCAACAGAAAATGCTTGAAATAACGTTTTATGCATTAAGTTTAACTTTTAGTAAATATTTGGATATTTTTAGTGTTTAAAAAGTATCCATAAATATTTAAATTTGAGTTGTTTTTAAAAAATGCCAGTTCTAACTTGTTATTAGGCCTGAACAGTCTATACCAACTATCATAATTTAGAAAAATTATTGAAATCTGTACAAATATAAGATATCTTCTTCACTGGACTTTTCATAGCGTCACGATTTTGGAAGAATTTAGAAAATACTTAAAAACGTTTCTTTAAAAAATGGCCTTTCTCACAAAAAGAACGAAACTGGTTCATTTTCTTCCTTTTAAAAGATGATCCCAGAATTGGAAGAGAGAGATATGAAACAAAAACAGAAAATAATTTTTAGACATTTAGCTACTATTTCACGACTTTAAACCATTCATTGAAATTTTATAGTTAATAAAAAAGAAATGAAATTACTTGTGTCTCAGGTGAAAGTCAGGTCTTGAAGAAACGGGATGCGATCTAAGAAATTTTTTCATTGTGAAAATATACCAATATCTCTCTTGTTTATTGAGTTTGTAGCAACTTTAAGAGTGCAGGGTCAATTCATTTTACCACTAGTTGCAAAATTCGCATTTTTTTCCCAAAAGTAATTTATTGTTAATAGATCTCAACGTCAATTTTGAAAATTATACAATTTTCTACAAAATACAACTTTTAAATTCCCACTGAAAATAGAAAATAATATTTCCCAGTCATAATCTATACTATTATAAAATTGTAAGTTTGTCTGTTTGTTTGTTTGTTTGTTTGTTTGTTCGGGCATCACATAAGAACTACTTTACTTATTTTGCTGAATCTTTTTTTGTTGCGAAGCCTATAGTTTGACTTAAAATCTGGTAGACATTTTATCTCTCTAAATTAATAGAAACGGTAGATATAGCGAAAAAACTTCTAAACTTCTACCATGTTGGATAATTCAATTACTCAATTTGTTCCACCGCACGAAGAAAATATTAGATACTGGCATCAGCTTAGCTTTTATTATTTAAATTCGGAATGTGCAAACGTAACATGTTTCGATTTAAGAAAAATTAACATATATCAAGCGTAATTTTACGGGGTGTTCTGTATATAGGAAACTTAGAGCGGAGTAGAATTACATGGATTTAAGAAATCTAAAAAAATATTTGGTGTCCTATAAGCAGCTGGTTATAAACGATGTGGTGGAAATAAGGGGGAGTGGAATTAGTTATACAGGGTGGTCCAAAAGAGTTATATTGAGTGGGCTATAAACAGTTCCATATACCAAGTGGTTAAAAAAAGGTAGAATATTTAAACAGTGAATAAAAAAACTTAAAAAAGTGGTAGGTAAGCAGTTATGATCTTTGAATTATGTTCATAAGATACTATAGTTATGAAATGGGTTGTTTATACAGGATGTTTGAAATATAAGTTGGAATGGAAATATAGTTTATGTTGTGGTTAACAACTTGTTTTATATCCACAAGTAGTTACATATATAGAATTGTTGAAATATGTAGCGGAGTACAATTACAGCTATACAGGTGGGTCTAAAAGTATTTTAAACTAATGATATGGTCTACAAGCTGTTCCGGATGGTTGAAATATAGGCAGGGGTAGGATTCTAAGGATACACGGTCGTACAGAATGTGTTAAATTTGGTGGCAAATAAGTAGTTGTATATAAAAGGTTGTTGAAATATAGGCCAGCTTACAGTTAGAATTATACAGGGTTTGTAAAAAATGTTAGATAAATTTTGTTATATATCACTTGCATATATAGAGTACCTGAAGTATAGTGCGCATTAAAGTTATGGTTATACAGTGTCATTCAAATTGTAAATGAAGGGTGGTTTAAATGAAGTGTGGAGAAAAATTATACTTGAATATATCTTGAAAAAATATAAGGAAGAAATGTGACATAGCGTAGTTTATAATAAGTTGCAATGATTATTGAATCATAGGGTGAAGAAGTTTTATGATAATTATGAAATTATTTTAAAAATGTTATATTGGATGACCAATAACAGTAGCGTATACAGGGTAGTTGTAATACATACAAGGTGATTCAAAAACATGTAGAACAAAATTGTTATTTTCGGTGCCCCATAAGCAGTTGCGGTTTTGGTAAAATATATTTGGCATTGATGGCTTTATAATTATACAGGGTGGTAGAAAAAAATTATACTAAGTGGCCGATAAGCAGTTGCAAATACAAGGTGGTTGAAATAGCGGGTGGAGTAGAATTATAGCCAAACAGGTTGGACAATTTTTTTGTAGGATAGACGATGAGATGTTGCATATATGCAATATCTGAAATATAGATCGAAGTAAAATTGTAGTTCATACATTGTGATTGGAAATTTTTATATTTGGTTGCCCCTAAGCAGATGCACATACAGGGTGGTTGAAATATTTTGTAGAGTAAAATTATGGTTATAAAGGGTGTTTAAAAAATAAGTTGTTATGTTTGACAAATTGGCAGTGGTGTATACAGGATGGTTTTAATGTAGATGGAAGTAGAGTTAGTTATACAAATCGGTTAAAAAATTGTTTGAATAAAATTGTTATATAGGGTGGCCAATAAGCAGTTGCAAATACAAGGTGGTTGAAATAGTGGGTGGAGTAGAATTATAGCCAAATAGGTTGGACAATTTTTTTGTAGGATAGACGATGAGATGTTGCATATATGCAATATCGGTGAGGGTTTAAATAAAAGTTTGGTGTGCAAAACTGCGTTTTTATATTTGTGACTACGAAGGGTTCCACATTATTTCCATTAGGATGGATCAAAAAAGTTTAAAAAAAATGCTATATAGGGTAGACCATAAACAGTTGCATTCTACTATGTGGAATATCTGACATATGGGGAGAAGCAAGTTTATAGTTTTAGAGTGTATTTAACACAATGTTAGAAAAAGCTGCGTATAAAGTTTGATGAAATTATACAGAAATTCTATACAGCGTAGACCATAAGCAGTTGCATAGCCGAAATATAGGGTAGAAAAGAGTTATAGTCAGATGATCAAAAAGTTATATAGAGTGACAAATAAACAACAGCATACAGGATGGTTGCAATCTAGGGTGAAATAGAGTTCACCTTGAATAACTGTTTATTCAAGGTGATTCAAAAAAATTTGGAATAAAATTGTTATATTGGGTTGCCCATAAGTACTTGCTGTTTGGGTGAAATATATTCGGGATTGGTAGATTTATGGTTAAGTAGGGTGGTTCAAACAAGTTATTTTTTTTGCGAAGGCTTGAACGTTCCGTACGCGGGTGAAACCGCGGGTAACGGCTAGTATTGTATATTTTTGTTTTACTGCAAAACACAATTGTAATTAATAAAACACTAAAATTAATTTATTTTGTATACAATCTTGAGGTTCCAATAAATTCATAAACAAACTGACTTTCAAACTCAAAATTGGGATTTAGGAATCTCGATTAAATTTTTAACAGAATTTTCAATTGAATTGTTTAAATTTTTATTATGGAATTCAGCCGATCGTAGTATAAAGATTTAGTTTTATTGTTGGAACATTGTATAAAATGTCTTCTTAGTAATTTCTTCGGCTCTTAAATCCACATCATCTCTAACGGCAATTATTTAAAAATAAAGTTTGTTTTATTTATTTTGTATATTAGTTATTTTACAAGTTAAAATATACGAATAAAAATCTCAAATTTGTTGTCTGCAATTGTTTCAATGAAATCAAGTTTGTTAAATTTGAAATTTCGTATAATCTACAAACAAATTTCCAAGTTTATTATTAGTCATTTTAACGTATATTATAATAGTTTTTTAAGCAAATAGAAGTTTCGTCTTAGTTCGGCGATAATAAGGAGTAGATTATAGAAAGTAAATAGCAAATAATTATATATCCCATAACGATCAACTGATACTGTATATCATATACTATTATTAATACGCAAAGACGGAAACCCACTACCCTTTTTTCGGCCCTTGTTTTGAAAGGAGCGTAATGAAACGTATACCATGCGAAAGGTAATGTGCTGTAGATGTGCAGAATATATAAAGGATCTTTATTAATTTCTTTTAAAATTAGTAAATTAAATATAAATTATTGATAAAAACCAAGTGAGATGGCGCCCACTATTAACAACTACCTTAATCCTTAAAATCTAATTTTGGAAATTTGACAGCAGTCGACAAAACCCCGATCGTGTAGAGAAGATTCAATATTGCTTAAATAATCGACTTTTACTTACTATGATTTATGCTCTAGAAACCTTCTTATCTATTCATTTATGACGTTACTTTTTTACAAAAACGTTTACTTCAGAAACTATTGAGTCATGATCAAAATGACTGTGTTTTTAAGAACTATGCGCATTTACAGAAGAATTCACATGAAAAGTTTTACGTAAGTAAAATAACTATTTAGAGATTCTAAAACTAATTGATAAATTTTATTTCGTTATTTATTAATATTTTGGTGGATCCATTATTGCCTTCAAAGGCAATCTTTAAATGAATTTTAAGAAGTCATCTAAAATAACGGTCAGTTAAAAATTGTTTAACGTTCTTTTAACGAGATGTGATATATATATATATATATATGGTTGAAATATATTTTTACTTATTTATCGATTGCTCGGGAAAAATGGTATTACCGAGAAAGAACGAGACTATTACAATTATGACAGTTTTGTTCAATACCGGGTGATTTGGTGACCTACTCGAGAATAAAACTGCTATGAAAAATTCTTTCAATGCAAATTGATGTGTAGGATCTTATAAAAATTTCATTACTGTATTTCTAGCATTACATTTTTATAGCTGAACCTTTCAAGATTTTAAAGTGAAAAGTGCTGGTTAGGCAATTTTTGGATGGGTAAAAAGTTATGTGGTTTCATATTAATTTGACGCACACAATAAAGTTGTCTTGAGAGTCGTTACATATGCTTGTATAAATAAACTGAGATATAAGGCGCTGTAGATTACAATTATACAGGGTGATTCCAGATATGTTAGACACCAAATGTTTTATTGGGTGGCCCAGTTGTACGTTCAGACTGTTTAGAACATTGAGTGGAGTGCAATTATAGTTATACACGGTGGTTAGAAAAAGAATTATATAGGGTAGCCTATTAGCGTTTGCATTCACAGTGTACTTGGAATATTATATAGGGATACATATACAGATATGTTGGAAATATGCTGAAGAAGAATTATAGTAATACAGTGTGGTTTAATAAATGCAACATTTTGTAGCTCATAAGCAGTTGCATATGTAGGATAGATGCAATATGGGGTGAGAGGAATTATAGTTATACAAAGTGATTAGAAAAAGAAATGATTTATGAGTTGCATATATTTAATGATTGAAATATAGGGCGTACTAAAGTTATTGTTACAGAAGGTAGTTAGAAAAATTTAGAAACTAAAACAGCTAATATAGCTCATTAGTGATTGAATTTGCAGAGTTCATGGATTAAAGGGCCCAGTAGAATTACAATTATACAGGGTGTGCAAAAAATATACAGGGACGCATATACAGAGTTGTGTAAATATGTGCTGGAGTAAGGTTAAAGTTATACAGTGTGGTTTAAATATATTAGAATAAAAATGCAACATTTCGTATCCCACAAGCAGTTGCATATATTGGATAGATGCAATATAGTGTGAGAGGCATTATAGTTATACAGGGTAATTACAAAAAAGGGAAGCCCATCATGAGTTGCATATATATGATGATTGAAATATAGTTATAGAAGATAGTTAAAAAAAATTATTAACAAAAAGAGTAAATATGGTGGCTCATAGGCAGCCGAATATACATATAGAATGGTTGGAGTGGAATTATAGTTTTACCGGGTTAAAAAAATATGATGCGTGGTTCATGAGCAGTTGTATATTCTTGGTAGATAAAATATGGTCCAGAGTAGAATTACTATAGCTACATAGGGTGGTTAGAAAAATGTTAGCAAACATTTTTATATTGGGTAGACCATTAGCTGTTATATATAAAGGGTGGGTTAAATATTTCCTCGTATATGTATATCGTATTGAAAAATTTATTGTGTGGGTTTATTTTTATTTATATTATAGTTTATTTACAATGGTTTTAATTAATGTTTTAATAATACTGGGCGCCACATTACTTGTTGTAATGATTTCATTATTTAAATGTTTTAAATTTAAGTTTGATGTGTTTAATGAGGGTTCATTTGGGTATACTAGTTTTATTTTAATTGTTTAACCTGCTATTCTATCAAAAATTTAAATTATATTATGCATTTATAAATTATGATAAACATTTTTAAATGCATTTTCCAAAATTATAATCAAATCAATTACGTACGTATATATGAATAAACCTCATGACACCACCCAAGACATTAGGTAAAAATTACATTCTAGATAATGAAACTTTAAAATAGGGATTAATACTTTAGGGAACCTAATTGTCAAATTCATGTCATATAATAGAAATTTGGACTAAGGTGGGGGGCGGATGGATCAATTCACTATATAGTTATTTTCTGATAGATACTCTGTACTCTAGAAACTCCTCAGATGCTTATAAAGTGATAAAGATGCTCAAGAAGTGACATATATGTATTAGTACAAGTAAAAAAGCCGGAGGTCCAAGGCTGCCTTACCCTGTAAGTATTGGTTTGTCAATAATTTAAGTCCCGGAATTTTGAAGAATAACGTTTCATTTTTATTTCAAGGGACAGTTAATTTTTTTTAATATTTTTATTCTGGTTGTTAAATATATCGGACTGCAGCACGTTTAAATAGTATCAAGAGTTAATTCCAATAGCCACTCCCGTAGGAGGAACCGCTAAGGAAGAAGTGGACTATAGGAATTACATAATATTAAAAATGCAAAATTGAAATAGTTAATACATTAATAATTGGAAATTTAACAAGAAGTAAAATATAAGACAATTAGTTTAACATAGTGGTTTTAAATAATTTGGTCAAGTGCGAGTTGGACTCGCATACTTAGGGGTCCGTACCACTTTCAAGATTCTAATATTCCAGTTTCAGACAAGCAGGGAATGAGTGCATTTTCTTATATTTACCCTTATATCTTTAAAAGGAAGCGTTTAAAATTTATAAAAAATATACACTTTGATTTTCCAGACACATAGAATACATATGTATTTAATTTTCTAATTTGGCCTCCGAAAAATTAAAATTAATTAAGAGAAGTCTTTTATAATCTACTGTCTGAGTTTTGAGGCCCTGTAGATTGGAAGATAAAAGGCAAAATAGGTCAAGTTTTAAATTATAAATTATTAAAAAATACAAATAAAATATATTTTTCAAAATTTAAATAGTTTAGTATCTAAAGTGGGAATTAAGTCGATGTTTAATATTTTTGTTAATATCTTTTAAACAAATGATTCAAAAATATGTTCTATTTGTAATTCACATAATGAACCTTTTATCTGATATTTTATATGATGCTTTTGAAAATTGAATCTCTACTTTCCATTTAATTGTATAATGTCCCTAAAATTACTATGGGGGTTTTCTAATAATTTATTTTCCGTTTAATTCTATTAATTGGCCCCCAAATAATAGAATTAGGGATTTTTTCAAATTTTTCAATTAAACAAAAAAATTTAGGTCTTATAGTTTGGGGAATGGGTAATTTTTAAAATATTTTTTTAATATATTGTCGTATATTTCGTGGGTTCAATTTCAAAATTATAAAACTAATATCCACTTTCACTATTCTAGAACTTTATTTACATTCAAACAGCTGATTCAAAAATACAATAACAATCCCATATAAGCTAGTCGTCGCGGTATCACTGCCCGGCGATCGTGGCATGCTTGTTTTATATCACCAGCGTCGAATTCTCCCGTAGAAATCATCATCGTTCCTTCCGCTGCCGAGTCTTTTCGAGAATCGTATTTTTTTATCTTGAAGCGTTTGTTGTCGTGCTGAAATGGCGCAGGGTCGGCTTTGGGTAAATTTCGTAACACTGCCTCCCCTTTAATTCTGATCGTCCCGATCAGAAACATCCCCTCCATGGTAGGGAGCGAGTCGATCTAAATGAACCACCTTCAATTTAGCCTTGGGGTTTCGACGGATCCGGTAGACGACGTCATTCAGCCTCTTGACCACTTCGTATGGACCATCCCAGGCGGGTGTAAGCTTTGGGGATTTACCCTTGCTCCGTTGGGGGTTGTACAGCCAGACTTTGTCCCTCTCCTGGAACCCGACTGAATTGGCCTTGAGGTCGTATCGCGTCTTCATCCGGTCACTGGTGGCCAACATCTGCGTTCGGGTTAATTCGTGTATTGCCAGCATGTTATGTCGGAGCTGGTCGGCATAATCGTCGATGTCTTGGGGAGGTTCTTCGGGGGAGCCAAATGCCAAGTCGCATGGTAATCGCAGCTCCTTTCCGAATAAGACCCTGGCTGGGGTCAGGCCTGCACTATTATGTACAGCACAGCGATATGACAACAGGAATAGGGGAATATGCTCATCCCAATCACGCTGGTTATTGCTGACGATCTTGGATAGGTGTTGTTCCAAGGTCTTGTTGAATCTTTCCACCATTCCGTCTGACTGTGGGTGTAATGGTGTTGTTCTCGTTTTCCTGATCCCCAACATCGTGCAGACCTTCTGGAATACATTCGATTCGAAGTTACGCCCCTGGTCTGAATGTAGTTCCATCGGGACGCCAAACCTGCTAAATAGTTGTTCTACTAGCACCGTCGCTACCGTGGTTGCCTCTTGGTTGGGTATCGCATATGCCTCAGGCCATTTGCTGAAGTAATCCATTGCGACCAGAATGTATTTGTTCCCCCTCTCAGACTCGGGAAACGGACCGGCGACATCGATGACAATTCTCTCAAATGGGACGCCCACATTGTACTGCTGCATACTGCCCTTGGTTCGGGTTTTCGGGCCCTTACTGGCGGCACATGTGGCACATTTGCGGCACCAAGCTCTGACGTCTTCGAAGTAATTCACCCAGTAGTACCGCTGGCGAACTTTGTCTAGGGTTTTATTCATGCCCAGGTGGCCTCCGGTAATTCCATCATGTACTTCGGTCAGGATGGCTGGTACATTTTTCTTCGGAACTACCAGTTGGGACTTGGTTTCTCGTCCATCCGCGCTTTCCCAAACTCGCTTGAGCATTCCATTGCCTACTCTTAGAGAGTCCCACTGAGCCCATAACGATTTCAGCACCCCGGAGTATCTAGCTACCTCGTCCCATCGTGGCCTGGGTGCCTCTCTCATTTTGAGTGACAAGATTGGTTCGATGTCTGGATCAGCCATTTGGTCCTGGATGCACTGTTCCGTTGTCCAGTCTTCATTGGCCTGCACTCGGATCTGCCTGATGGAGATACCCTCTCGCTGTTCCGTCTTCAGACAATGCTTGCATTCTGCTGTACAGGGTCTTCTGGATAGGGCATCGGCATTATTGTGCAACCGGCCGGCACGGTGTTCCACCTTGAAGTCGTATTGCTGTAATTTCTCCATCCATCTGGCCAGTTGTCCTTCCGGTGTCTTCATGTCCAGCAGCCATTTGAGTGCGGCATGATCTGTTCAGATTAAGAAATGGCGACCATACAGGTATTTGTGGAAATGGTCTACAGCCCTTATTATTGCAAGAAGTTCTTTTCTGGTGACGCAATAATTTCTTTCTGTGTTGCTGGCGTCGGTGTCTAAGATGAACTTGCGGGACTGTGTAGGAAAGGCTAGGATTGGGCTGGAGCATAGTGCTGCCTTCAGTCGCCTGAATGATGTTTCGCAATCCTGATTCCAATGGAAGGTCTCTTTATCAGTGGTCTGCCGATGTAGAGGGGCGGCGATGGTGGCAAATCCCTCAACAAAACGCCGGTACTACGAACAGAGGCCCAAGAAGTTTCGGAGTTTATGTTTGTCTCTTGGAACTGGCCAATCACGGATGGCTTCTATCTTGTCTTCGTTGGTGCGAATTCCTGACTCGGACACTACGTGGCCCAAAAACTCTACTTCTTTTTGAAACAAGGAACACTTCTTCGGATTGAGTCTCAGGTTGGCGTTATTAATTCTGGAGAATACTTCGCCCAGGTTCTTCAGATGGTCGTCGAATGTCTGGCCCATGACTAGAATGTCGTCGAGGTACACTAAGCACGTCCTCCATGTTAACCCGCTCAATACATACTCCATTAGCCTCTCAAATGTAGCGGGTGCATTACATAATCCAAAGGGCATGACCGTAAACTAAAACAGCCCTTTACTGGTGGAGAACGCTGTCTTCTCTCTGTCGTTTGCGTGCAGACCAACCTGCCAATATCCACTTTTTAGGTCTAGTGTGGAGAACCAACGGGAGCCTGCTAGTGTGGTCAAAGTGTCATCGATTCGGGGTAGTGGATAGCTGTCTTTCTTCGTGACATCATTCAGCTTTCTGTAATCCACGCAAAATCGGGTGGTTCCATCTTTCTTTTTAACTAGCACGACGGGAGCAGACCATGGACTGATGGATGGCTCAATAACTCCATTTTGTAACATGGACTCGATATTTTCCTCGACTGCCCGTTGTTGCCCCAATGGTAGTCGTCTAGGTGGTATTCTGATGGGTTGAGCCTTTCCGGTATCTATTCGATGCTGGATGATGTTGGTGCGACCGGTAGTTTCATTTTTACTGTTAAAAATTTGCCAGTGTTTTGTGATAAACTGCTTGGCTTTCTTCTGGTTCTCTGGTGTCAAGTGTGTCAAGTGGTCAGCAAACTGTTGTAGGAACTTTTTATCGGGCCCTGGCTCCTTCACCGACGTATGGTACTCTTCTTCGCAATTGATGATGGTCTCTACTGGCTCGAAACAAGCTATCTCTTGACCATTGGTAATTCGGATGTCGTTGTTGGACAGATTCAGCTCCCAGGATTGCTGTCTAGCTGCCCATGAATAATCTGTTCCGTTCGACCGGGAATTCTAGCTGAAGACTTTGCCACAATTTTTATGGGCGTGACTGATGTGTTGACGGGCCGTGTCAATACAAATTCCTCATTTAGTAACCGAAGAACATCATATCTCGGGTCGAACATAAATCCATGCTGGCTAATTAGGTCCATTCCCAGTATAAAATCGTCCTCAATATTCGCTACCAGGACCCTATGCCGGATCATGTTGTCCCCTATCTGTAGCACGACATCTGCCTCACCCTGTATTGACATGGACTCGCCGGTGACTGTTCTGAGCTGGATGTTATTGGTAACTGGCCGAATTTCTGATGCTCTCAAAACCCTGGACTTGGCAATGGACACAGCGGCGCCGGTATCGATGGTGATGGTAACTGCTCGCCTGTTGATGGTGCCTCTGATGACTAGGCTGCCGCTATCTCGGCAAAATCCCCGGATGGATACTGTCCTGGGGGCTGGTGGATTGTGAGTCAGCATTCGCCCCCTTATGCTGACTGGTTGGAGTTTCCCTGGTTGGTCAGGTCGGTTTGTTGGCTACCCCTGGTTGGTGATCGTTCCGGTAGCCTTACTCGGCAGTCACGTTGGAAGTGCCCTGTCCGTCCGCAGCGGTAACATGCCCCTCTGGTGCCAGTTCTTTGTGACCGGTCTAATATTTTGTTCAGACCAGCCAGCAGCGCTTGAAATGGTGACTCTGACTCTTCCTGGTTGAAGGAAACTGCTCGGACCCTCGGCTTGGACATGTTCATGACGGCCTCTACTTCCAAAGCCCGAAGTAGAGCTTCACTACTTTTCTTGACGCCACTCAGTCTTAAATTTCTTTGTACTTCCACATCTCTGATGCCGTTTATGAAACTCTGTGTGGCCAACTGGTCTTTCGTTTCCTCTGGCAGGTCTGGGTAGGACAAGTGTACTAACCGTCTAATCTCTGCTTCGAATTCTTGAAGGCTTTCACCGGATCTTTGCGTTTTTCCACTGAGTTGGACTTGGTATACCTGGCTCAAGGATTGATTGTCGTAGCGTTTGTCTAGGATGGCGATAATCTTGTCGAAATTACCTTGTTCATCGACTGGAATGCTTTGGAGGAGTTCTAGGGCCGGACCTCTTAACGAAATTACCAGAGAAGTAGATTTTTCTTGATTATCCCATCCATTAGTTGTAGCCACAGCCTCAAATTGCCGTTGATACATAGGCCAAGATGAACTGCCATCAAATGTGGGTGGTTTACTAATGGAACCTCTGGTACTCACGGTGTTCTGGTATTTTCCTCGCTGTAAGTCCTGTTGCATTTTTTTAATTTCTGTTTCTACCTTGTCTTGGATGGCACTGATTTGGTCTTGAACTGTGTTTGAATTGAACTGATTTCAACTTTTACCTGGCTTTGGATGGAATCGAGGTCATCTACTTTTGTTTCAAGAGTGTCTACGGTATTTTTTATGGTCTTAATGTCATCATTTATCTCTTTTATATCAGACTCAACTATTTGCATTCTTTCATTAACTGTTTCATTAACTTGTCTTACTATTTGCATTAGTTGTTCAAATTGCATTTGTCTTTTTTCTTCAGTTATTTTAAATTCATTTTGTCGTTTTAATTCAGTTTGATCTTGTTTTTCTACAAATTTCGAGAATAATCCTTCCATTAATTTTGTTGTTCGCTTTTCATTGTAGAAACTAGATTTTGTTGTTCGCTTTTCATCGTAGTGACAATTTTAATTTTAATTTCTAATTCTATTTTACGTTTTTCATCGATATTAGTGACAAGATTTCCTAGCTCAACTTTAAGTTTATCATCAAAAGATTTCACTAACCTTTGTTGAATTTCTTCTTGATGTTGTTTCTCCTTCTTGTCACGTTTTTCTAGAATCTGTGCAAATTTTTCGTCTAACTTTTCCATACTACGAGTTTCCATAAATCAAATTAAGATTTTAACGGCACTTAATCCCACTTCTGACACCGAATGTCGTATATTTCGTGGGTTCAATTTCAAAATTATAAAACTAATATCCACTTTCACTATTCTAGAACTTTATTTACATTCAAACAGCTGATTCAAAAATACAATAACAATCCCATATAAGCTAGTCGTCGCGGTATCACTGCCCGGCGATCGTGGCATGGTTGTTTTATATCACCAGCGTCGAATTCTCCAGTAGAAATCATCATCGTTCCTTCCGCTGCCGAGTCGTTTCGAGAATCGTATTTTTTTTTATCTTGAAGCGTTTGTTGTCGTGCTGAAATGGCGCAGGGTCGGCTCTGGGTAAATTTCGTAACAATATTTTAAAATGTTCATTTTAAAAAATTTTAAAAATATATTTGTATTCGTCATAATGAGCCCTGTGATATGATATATTACATGACCCTTTAGAAACAATTATAATTTTTTATTTTCCATTTAATTCTATAATTTGCCCCCCAAAATATTAGGAGTTTCTCCTTATTTTTCCAGTAAAGTTCAGGTAAGGGGCTATACATAAATTTTTTTCAAAATTTTTCAGCTTATGTTTTCGGAGATAAAGATGGAGTTGGGTAAATTTTTTTATATTTTTGTTAATAACTTTTAATTAATTTATTTTAAAATATGAAAATAATATATTTGGTTTCGTCATAATGAACCCTTTCATTTGAAATATAACATGACGGGTTAGAAACAATTTTAATTTTATATTTTCCATTTAATTCTATAATTTGCCCCCCAAAATTAATAGTAGGGGTTTTTCCTTATTTTTCCAGTAAAGTTCAGGTGAGGGGCTATACCTCCATTTTTTTCAAAATTTTCCAAGTCATGGTTTCGGAGATAAAGGGGGGGAGGAATTAGTAATTTTTTTTACATTTTTGTTAATATCTTTTAATTAATTTGTTTTAAAAATATGAAAAAAACATATTTGTTTTCGTCCTAATCAGCCCTTCCATTTGATATATAACATGATGGGTTAGAAACAATTTTAATTTTATATTTTCCATTTAATTCTGTAATTTGCCCCCCAAAATTAAAAGTATAGGTTTCTACTTATTTTTCCAGTAAACTTCAGGTCAGAACCTATAACTCTAATTTTTTTCAAAACTTTACGTTTTATAGTTTCGGAGATAAGGGGGAATGGGTAAATTTTGGTATATTTTTGTTAATATCTTTTTAAATAATTTTTTTACATTGAAAAAAATATATTTCTGTTCCTCAGAATGAGTCCTTTCACTTGATATATTACATGATGCGTTTGAATTTTTTTTTCAAATTTTTATTTAATTCTATAATTTGCCCCCCAAAATTAATATTAATGGTTTCTCCTTATTTTTCCTGTAAAGTTTGGGCAACGTTCTATATTTCCTATTTTTTCAAAATTTTAGGCTCAGTAGTTTCGATATTTTTAGTTTTTCCCCCAGAAATACCCCTAAAATCAATTTTTTTTACGATATGTACTCCTGATAGGGTTACCAAACTATGCATTGATACCAAATTTCCACCTCTTCCGTCCAGTAGTTTAGGAGAAAATTTCTGTGATGTGACAGAGGCAGAAATCCAGAGTGATATTATAAGGGTATCCGTATATTGTATGTACGGAACCCTATAAACAAATATGTTTTTAATGAAATAGTATTATTTCGTAAATCTTTGCTCAAAATTGGGTAAACGATCTATAAAATATAAAAGCAATTTTGGCAGAAGTTAACAAAGTCTTGAAATAATCTTTGAAAAGACAACTTCGTATGTATATAGTTAGTTTTGCCTTGCAATTAACATTAAATTTGTGATTCGTCAACCACTGCCATAAGCAACCATCTAAATAATAATTATAATAATTATAACAAAATACAACTCTAGATAATAAACAACACATTCAATTTTGCTAGATACCTACCGAGAAAGTGAAAAATGTAAACATTAAAAGGTGTTCATTCTGCACAAATTAATAACCTACCAATCTAACAAACACAATGACAAATAAAAGTTTTAGCAAAATTGGTCCTCTTCATTCCATGACCAAGGAAAATAGGGATTCAAATTATTATTATTGTGATTGCTTTTAGCAATTCACATTGTAGTTTTCTTTGCTATAACTCAACACCCTGTGAATAATGCACCAAATAGCAGTTTAGAGCTGGACATGTGTTGTCACTGAATTTTCTATTAGGCCGGGAGTAGGTGTCATCAAAAGCACCGTCCTCGCATAATTGAAAAATTTTCATTTAAATCGGTATTTGCCGGGTATACAAACAAAATGAGTTTGATACTCATTGATTTCAGGAAAAAAATGTTATCGTGACATTCTGTCCTAGGAGTTAAGGAAGAACAGCAATTACACGGAACGGCTCCAGATTCGGAACCTCTGTGTGCTAATTCTCTCGAAAATCCTAGATGTCGGACTTATATCTCGCGTCTTCAAATTTAACGAAATGTATCAAATACATAAAGTAGTGTTCGAAAGGACATTCAATTGTGGGAAGCGCAACTGCTGAAGGTCCCCTGACCAGAAACAATATATATTATATATATAATGTATATTGTCTTGCGTACAAAGGAATGACACCTCGAAGAGAGTATAGAAATACAATGTAAATGAAAGCATTAAATAATTTGGTTATATGAGAAGAAACTCCAAAGGGGGTATGATTGTAATTTAAATCAAGAAATATTAACAGAAACAATTAAATGGAATAGTTGCACTAAGAACATGGAAATACCCTGGTTCCAATACGAGGATGAAAAATATAATGTTACAAGAATGTCATACTAGTTAATTATGAAAATTTGATAATCAGGTAAAACTTCAAACAATCAAAGTACGAAATAATACGGTAATTACCTGTTGCAATAACAAATTTTTAATATTGCCCATGGCAATAAAAATAAAAGTAAAATAACAAATATATCAGAAATATTTTTAAAAATATAGATATCACAATAATAATAATACATTATTTTACTATAAATTTAATGCATGCTTTTCAATTTGTTAGTATATAATAACGGATTTAGTATAAGGTTTATTGGAAAATAATAGAAAATAAAATAACACTAAGTTACTGGTAGATAATCTATACAATGTTGTTCAAATTTTAATTTTTATAAATTTTTATGAATATTGATTTACTAAATACGGGATTGTATTCATCATTCTATTCATTCAAGGTTTCAATTTAAATTCACACAAAAAAATTGTCAAAACTAACTGTATTAAACTAATATTAATTAACAGTATGTGATTGGTATATTTTCTCATAAAAGAGAAATTGACATGGGTTACTAGGTTGGTAAGTGTATTTTAATTCAAATTAATGAAAACTTACTGATTCTTATGATATTTGAATTTCTTTATGTTGAAAATCATATTGAAACTTTTTCTGACAATCTGGGTATCTTATAGTTGGTTTATTATAACATTACATAGTCCCATTGTTGAAAAATTCTGACTTTTAAATTCAGGTGACTACGTTTTATTAAAAAATATATCATAAACATTTTAAAGACTGGTTTGAATATAAAAAATGTATATATTAGGTTAAGTTAGGTACATTTATTCTAGAGTAAAATATATTTTTATTTGACATATTTTCCTTTGAAATCTTACATTTAAAGTTTACAACCTAACAATGTTTAAAATATTTAAAATTCAAAACGCTCTACCAGGACAACAGAAACCACTGCGTAACTATATATGCTAGGTTGGTTCTCAAATGATAATCACAACAGTGACTGGGTATTAGTCTTTCAGTCCATGTGACGATCATTTACGGTCTAGTGTTTGGAGTTGCCTATAGTACAAAAAGAACATAATTAGTGTTGTATATTATATTGATTTTTCCGACAAGTAGTACTAACTTTAGTAGAAAATAATATTTGTAATTTTTTGTTGTTTGTTCTGCCATTAATATGATATTATTTTCTCAATAGTCCGAGGTGTGGTGCAACAAATCATTAGTGAAAGAACATCAGAAATGACATTAAAGATTAGAACTTTCATTGGATTGTTTATCTCTATTTTTGAAATCGTTTGTGTGTATGTGACGGAAACTTTTGGATTACTAAGGAAAATTCGCCGATAATCACATGGAACGTGTTTTATTGAAACTATTACATTTGTGATAATGTTTAGGATATATTTATGTAAAAATAATCCTACAATATATACATAATAAAAAATAATTTCGTGAATTATTCTACAAATGTAATCCAAATTAAATAATAGGGATACCAAAGGCCTGGCCTACTTTTCTAATTTGGCCTCAACTCTATTTCGTATACAGGCAAAATAACGTCAATAATGTTAACTAATAATTTTAATGAATTTAGACCACTGGGCGACCGCTAGTAATAATAAACATTTCTAGTCATATCTGTAGTTTTAGTAAAATAAAAAGGGTTTATTCAATCCAGCAAAGACTCTGAAAAATATATTACAAAATTAAAATATCATAACAATTTAGACGTTAAAGTAAACCAGATAGGTAGTTATACGCCAGATTTTAAAATTAATAACTTATTGCATATAAAAAAATTGAGGGTGTTTCGTATAAATTCCGAACTGACTTTCACCAAACAAAGCGCAACTGTTTCTTATATTTATAAAAGTAATTCGTCTTTACGGACTGAAGCAGTGTCTATGTGAATAACATAAGGGGAACATATTTAGCTTCACAAAGAATAATTATTATTTTCGAAACAATACAAAGAATCACCGAACATATCATACAGTTTTATTTTATTTCTTTTTAACGAACAAGTGAATCCGTTCTATCGCCTAATCCTTTCCAAACACATTGATCATTATTTTCAACACGTATTGACAAACCGAGAAACCTCATTCTCAAGTGGAGAAAAGCGTCTAGACTCTGTGCAAGAGTGGAAATGTAACCGGAAGGAAAACTACTGGAGCCGGAGGTAAGAGATGAATAATGTAGGATATCTGACAGAACTTTTCTCCCTTTTTCGAGCTTCCTTTCATCCCACTTCGATCATAAATATATATTTATAATTTGATTTAATACGTCTTTATCTGGGTCAGTTGAGGTTGAGCTTGTTATCAGTCGCTGTACAGTAAACAATTTGGAAATAAGCTTCTCAAGGAAATAAATTATGAGAAATATGAGCAAAACATTGCACGATGTAAAATATTGAACCGATTTGATATAACAACTCCCATAAATCATAAAATGTAAAGAGAAACTGTGGCCTACAGATATTGCCCACAATATTATATTCTAAAAAGTTCATAATACCATGATAAATAGGCGGCCTGCAATAATGTGAAACATGAAATCCCAATTTTTTGTGGGTATTGAAAATATCTAATAAATATATTGAAAGCGTTTGTAAAATGAAGAAGTTTCGGCAAAGTTGCATCCGCCCCCTTTAAATAAGCATTACTCTTTACTTCCGCATCAGTAATATATAAGTTTATAACAAGAACTTTGTGTGAATTTATGTAGCAACTATATTTCGTGGTTCCCAGCTGACTCAGCGACACGTGCAGTGTCACATTGTAGCACCGCCGAGCATCAGTCGGAATCGCCGTGTCGACAGTGCCGATTCAGTATCCATTAGCTTATAAATTGTAGAATTTCACTTAGTCTTTATTCATTATTACTCAGAACATTTGTCAGTTATATTGTTATTTTTCATTATTATTTCAAAGTTATAATTGTATTTGATGTAATAAAAAAATCTTTTTTTAAAAATTGATTATTTGAACAAATTGGCACAGTCAGTCGATCCGTCAACGTTACTAGAGCTTAATTCTAAATGGTAACGGCCGATTATATCCCTTAACGGAGCAAAGAACCAGGAAGAAGTCCCAACTGGCATAACAAGGAGAACAGGGATCTTCCAATGTTCCTGTTGGATGTGAATAGTAGTGAATCGTCTAACGTTTAAGTTTATTAATAATTGATTTTAACATTTGATTAATTTTTATATTTTGATTATTTGATTTTTATTCAATTCAGTGAATTGGATTCTTGATTTAATTGATTGCATTGATATTTTATTTGGTTTATTTGATTACTTTGATTTTTATTCATTCAATGAGTGAATTATTTGATTTATTGATTTTATTTACATTTTCTTTTATTATTACTATTCTATCATCCAAATATTTTTCGTTTTTCTCCATTTACAAATTTATTGATTATTGATTTCTACACCATTTATTTTATTAAAACCATTTTTTATACTATTAAATTATTTTGAGTTGACCCTTTTTCGTTTCAAATTATATTAAATCGAAAAGGCTCAATCACAGAACAACACGGTTGTCGATTTAACTGAAAAATATAGGTTGTCGGAAATATTTTCAATAATTCCAGAGTTTGGGCACATTTGTACTTATTGGTAATTCACATAAAAAATAAATTAAGGGGAAAGCGGCGCAGTTAATCAACTCTAGGAACCCCGCGTCGTATCTCGAAATAAAACAACTTCTAACCCTTCATTTTGGTGATTCTCGTGATCGTTTTTCATTAATACACGACTTTCAACGGTTAAAACAATTATCTAATGAATCTCCCCTAACATTTTATTATAGGCTTCAAGTGTTGAGTGCGAAAATGCCCTCGTGTATCCAAAAAGCCCCTAGTCTAAGTAACTAGCAGAAAGATGCTCAAACCACTCTCGTCGACACAATGGTCCTAAACACCCTACTTACCGGTTTAGAACCACGACTAGGCGAAATTATCCGTGCCAGTAACCCGAAAGATCTTCTCTAGGCACATTCTCGTATTAGAATGGAATTACAGCTTTCCTATTTTGAAGAACAGAAAATAAATAAATCTGTTTTTCCTAAGCCCTCTTTTCAGTCTACAAAATAAACTCCACCACCTAAATGCTTAAATTGTGAGCGATTAGGCCACAATGCTACGGACTGTCGGTTAAGATTTCAAAATAACCCTCAGCCTTATAACCAAAATAATAGACCAAATTTCATTGGGCCGAATCAATCATCTAGGCCAAATCCTGTCAACAATAATACAAATCACCAAGGTCAACAATTTAGACCAAATAACTTTCAAAGACTTCCCTTCAACTCGAACCAATTTCGACCGTCTATAATACAGACAAATTCAAATTTCCGTCTAGAAAGGACCCACCATTTTAATCATTATCAAAATGGCAACTATCACGAATATTCTACAGACGACTATGATTATTATACTGATAATCCAAAACTATGAAAGCCATGGGTTCGAACAAATAGAAGACAATACCCCTGTCGAACCTTTCAGCACTAATGAATATAAGGATTTTCTAGCGCCCCCGAGCCTAGATCAACGCAAAAATACGACAACTACCCTTTCAGTAGTCCAAACTCAAATACAGAACTTAAATTTGGAAGATTTCAATCCCCATCTGAACTTCCCAGAACAAACACATTTCTTTAAGTCTCCTTCTGACAGTAAATTGCAAGAACCTTTATTATATCAACGACGCTTCTCGAAAATTTTAACTCAACAAAGAAACAAAGAAAACACTGTCAAAAACTTCTCACAAAGATCTCCCGAAAGAGTAACAATTCAAGGCATTACTCATGAGAAAATCACGATATCACAATCCACCCTCATTCCTTTCTCTCTAAGTAATCCACACAAGGTCTTTATTGACGATCTAGATATTGAGTTTGATGAAATATTAGGTCTTGATTTTCTTAAGCATTATGAATGTATCGTCGACTTAAAATCCAAACAATCTATTACTAACTTTAAAACTATACACCTACGTAAAGTGCCCGGTCACGACCAAACTAATACACAACCAACAGACACCCCTAGTACTAACGCACAACCTCATACTCATAACAATCCAGGCACGAACCGAACAAATTTTTAAACTTAAATGAGAACTTAGAAATACCGACGCAATTTTACCCACACAAGTAAATGACAAAGTACGACTTCCCAAAGCAGTTGTATGTGTTAATTCAATGGGAGAATTTCTGACTTCGATAATAAACGCGAACGCAATGTTCAAAACTGTTAACTTTTTCATTCTTCATTTAGAACCCCTTGACCATACACACCCTCTCTTAAATTTGATTACACACGATTACTCCGAATCTATAAACTTAAACAGAAACCTTACTGTCAGGAAACAAATTCGTACAGAATATCTTACCGAAGAAGAGCGAGAACTTATCAAGAATCTTTGCTTAGAATTCGAAGATATTTTCTATCTCGAAGACGATGTTTTGACCTTTACTAACGCCGTCAAACAATCTATTGACAACAATAATGCCAAGCCCGTTTTCACAAAATCTTACAGATATCCTCAAGTCCATAAGGAGGAAGTGAAAACCCAAATAGCCAAAATGCTTGATCAAGGCATTATCACGCTTGTCCGTGGTCCTCCCCCGTGTGGGTCGTCCCCAAGAAACTCGATGCTTCTGGTAAACTTCCCGTACTCTCTGGGCTGCAGAAACTCGTTAGTCCACTATCGAACGAGGACTGCTAGCCATTGTCTGGGCAGTCAAGCACTACAGGCCTTATCTTTTTGGGAGAAGGTTTACTTTACTCTGCGATCATCGCCCGCTTACTTGGCTCTTTTCCATCAAAGATCCTGGCAGTTATCCAGCCAGATGCCCCCTGAAGCTAGAAGAGTATAATTACATTTTAAACAATGCACATATTATTTTTTTAAAATCAACATTTTTGCAAATAACGAAAACCACTCAGAACAACCATACTCCGACAATGAACAAAAACCCGAAGAACATGACGAAAGAATGACAGAGTTTAATCGATGTGTTCAACTATCTAAAACCGAGTCGATAATCGATTATTCAAAAATAGAAATCTCTAACACCCAATTCCTGGACAAATCTCACAAACGAATAGTCACTTTCTTCTGGCAAAATAAACTCAATGACTTACATGACAAAATCATCGAAGACATTTTCGAAGAAGACCCCAACTTCACTACCGACACACTAAACATTCTAGCCAACAAATCTGTCCGTCATAGAAAGTATTTAATTGTTCCTTTATCATTCGATCCCGAAACTGATGTCTCGCTTCTTTTTAACATCCTCTATAATAACCAAGATCAGCTCGACGAATCAGAAACCTTCTGTGTTAAAAACAACGTCAAACTACCTATTCTCGAAACGTTATCTTTTATACTTGCAGACAAAGACAAAATTAAAGATTTGTCAAAACATTGTGACAACTCCTTCCGAAGGCGAAATTTCCATTATACTGCAACAGTACCACTGCGCCAAAAATAACCTACATCGTGGAATTATTGAGACCATTCGATGTATTAGGGAAACGTATAACTGGACTGGCTAATCAAAAGTGTAGAGCAATTTATCAAGTCTTGCGAAACTTGCCAAAAGGTAAAGTTTTGTAGGAGAAACTTAAATGCTCCTTTTGTCATAACCGAAACACCAAAAACACCCTTCGAACGTATCAACATTGACATTTTCGAATATCCAACCAGAAACTACTCACTGACTATTAGGGATGGACTCACCAAATTTACTCAAGCTTACCCTAAAACAGCTAAAACAGTCGTAAACACCCTCTTAATATTTTTCCAACATTACGGTACACCTCTTCGCATCCATTGCGACTATGGACGTGAATTTGACAATACTCTGATAAGGGACCTGTGCGAACTATATGACAAAGTTATCCTTTTCAAGCGTCCACCATCCCGAATCAAATGGTTATATCGAAAGTTTTCACGCGACTTTAGCGGAAATAATAAGGGCAAATAGAGCCGAACATCGGAACGAACATCCATTCAACGTCCTCCCTTACTCAGTTTTCTGCTACACCAATACTAAAAACAAAACTACCGGTTTTACGCCCTACGAATTAATTTTTAGGCATACTTCTAGTAGACCTCCGGAAACAATATACGATCGGGAAAAACTCATTTCCAAATACGTTAGGGACCTCAATAATAGAACGAATTACTATTATAGACTTGCCCGCGCTAAAACCGGCCAACAAAAACAAAAATTAAAAGTACGATTCGACCAACATGTTTCAACTAACCAACCGGGATACAAAGTAGGCGACAAATTTTACGTGAAGGAATATCAGATTAAAAACAAATCCGAAAACAAATTCAATGGACCATTTGAAATTACCGCGATACGCAAAAATTTTGCAACAGTCATAAACCTACAGACTAACCAAATAAGTAAAATTAACTTTGACTAAAACCCTATTTTGAATAAATCCCTTCTTTTCAGATTCTTCGGACTATTCTCAGTCATCAACCTTCAAAAATACTCTGTTACACCCGTTCACAATACAATAGGAGTTTTCTTCCATAAAGAAGGCACACTTAAAATTTCTAACGACAAATGGACACTTCTTGTCTTTAAAGACCACAACACTTTCAGAGATGCTATTTCAAGTATTGACGCCATACTAAACCGAATTCTAGAAACTATTAATAAACACACAACAAACATAAAATCATATAAACCAAAGTACAGACTTATTAACGGACTGGGCTCAGTTTGGAAAGCCATTTCAGGAAACTTAGATGGCGCTGATGCCGAATACATAAATGACTGTACAACTAAAATTACTAAATACCAACACCAAACTCAAGAATTAGTAAAAAAAAAACAAATAATTTTATTTTATAATTTTTTAACTAAATTTTAACTTTAAAGAATCAGCTATGAATGATATATTTTTAGAAAGCTCTTTTCTTTTTAAATAAAATGTTTCCTATTGAAGTCTTCTCTGATGTAAATAGCAAAAATCACATTTGTTACATTCCAATCCGCACTGAAGCAACATGGTAAGGTATGCTCATATCCCCTGCAAAATATTCTTTATCTTCTCAATCCTCCGAGACAATTCTTCCCACAAAAGGACCTTAAGTTCTTCATCTTCAATTCTCGTCAATGCAGTCCTTCAGCCCTGTTCAAAGATATTAAGCTCTTCATCTTCGTTTCTTCTCAAGACCTTAAGTTCTCCATTTCGACAGCTCTAAAGTTTCTCTGGAATGTTCCAATTTTACAGGGCGTCTACACCATGACAAGTGTCGTTCACGATCACAACCATGAACTGGAAATTTATGAAGTACCAAAAGTTTCGACTCCCGCTTTGAAGTCATTATTTAGAGACAAAGGAAAAAGGAAATGATAATAAAGAAAACCAGGTTCTAGATCAAACTTGGGGTTTCAAACTGCCTAGTCTCTTAGTCTCAGTAAAATATAGTTTTAGAAGTACAAGTTTTAGATTGGTCTTGCAGTCTCAATAGCCTACTTCCGAAGTTTTACCAGGACTGATTTAAAAAAATTAAGAGACCAGATCGAACGCGGAGTGTCAATCAGCATAGTCCCCAAGCCTCACTAGATAACTGAAATGAGTGGGTATCTGCTCTGCTTCGTTTATTTATAGTTGTAGAATAGAAGGGGTTGTCACGTGTGCGGGTTGGTTAGCTGTTGGTGGGTGAGTCTGATTTGTTTAGCCTGGCTTTTATGGAGCTCCATGCTAAATGAAAGCAGGTGCAATCATAGCATCGGTTGAGAGGGGGGTGTCGTTTCTCTATTTCTATAGTGGACGAACTAAGGGAATTGAGGAATATGACAGTCCTACTGTCCTCGAAGTTGATAGAGTGATCTGTTTGGATATGATAATGTGAATCTTTTCTGTTGAAGACTAGTTTTGATGTCGGTTTATTTTCCGTGCTATTTTGTCAATGCCTTTCCGAATGTACGGAAGGAAGGTTTTCGCGTGTTGTTGGTGTATTCGGTGTTGAAACTGACGAATTGTCCGGACAATGTTGTACGGATTACAACCGTTTTCTCTAAGAATTTGTTGAGAATTATTAAGATTGTTTAGTTTATTGTTTATATATCTGTTAATTGGATAGATCTATGAGTCAACGATTTCATTACCGAACTCAGTTGGGCAGGATGATTGTGTGATTGGACATTTAAGTATCGATTGCTATAAGTTGGTCGAGGGTATGTGAGAATATATCATTATTAGCTTTTTTATCATGACATGATGAAACGGGAGAGAAGAATCAGACTCAATGTCGATTTGTAACTTTTTACTATGAATAAACTAAGAAATCTAATGACTTATTTAACATACTTGTTCAACAAACAAAAGAATTGAACATGTTGGTTTTTAACCCAGCAATAGCATTAAGACGGGTGTATTATAGGTTAAAAGTGTCGTATAAGTGTATAGTAAACATTACAAATAGTTTGGAAAATACTGTGAAGTAGCTGCTTACTGCTAGCTAACTTAATACCTTCAGCGTATTATTTAATTTTATACATTCCAGTTATTATTAATATGCAAATATATTTGCCTATAAAGTATTTAGTTATTTGCTAACACAATTGATTGTGTTTGTAATTCAGAAATATCTTTAAATGGACATGGGCATCTGGTAACAACATTTGCATGATATGACTATCAGACTAAAGTAGATACAGGTGCTTGGCAAATTTCAATAATTTACTACCTCCTAAGTGCGAGATCTCAACGTTTCCTCCGTTTTATGGAGTAACCCTTGGCCAACCTAAACTCTGTCAATAGACTCTCTCTAATTTACAAGTTTGTTTAACGTCGATTGGCTTAAACGTGAACACTTCAGGTCGGATCAAGATGCATATAATTTACAGCACATTAAGCGATTTCGATTCGATCCCTTGCCTTACTTCCGTTTCCTGAATCGGATATTGAAGCACGATTACCTTTTATTCAGTCGAGTTGGAAGTCATTAATTATTTGAATAACACTTCCATTCGTATCGTGAGATTTATGATTTATTCGAAAGCCATTAGAATGAATCATTTATGAATACTAAATGTATTTGAATCCTAAGTCAACAATCACAAAGTTAACAGTGCACAAGAAGTTTAATGTCGCAGTTGTCAATTGGAAATGTTTAGTTTGAGAGTGGAATATTCCAGTAAAACGTAATTTCCGGAGAATGTTAACTATGTTAAGTCAATAAGCAACATTTTTAATTCATTTATTATCATGTATGGAAAACAAGTTAATGTGGATATTTATTTTGCGTGTTCACTAGTATTTTTCTGCACAGATAAATATTTGAAATGTAAATGTAGACTAAAGGGTATTGTGCAATTTTAAAAGTTGCCCGGATTAACTAAGACAGTGTTGAATTTGTGGTGAAATATTGAGGAAAGTATACTTTAGAATCAATATCCAAGAGATTTTGTAAATAATAGTATAATAATAATAGAGAACGGAAGATGACTAGTTTCCTTAGGCATGGTGGTACATACCTCTTACCAAAGGACAACCTATGTGCACAGGACCCAGCAAAGTACCGACCAATCACTTGCCTTCCAACCTTATACAAACTCATAACATCGTGCATTAATCATCGCATTTTCAAACATTGTGAACTGAACAACATAATTACTCAACAACAAAAGGGATGCGCGAAAAATTCGATGGGTTGCAAAGAACAACTGATAATTGATTCCGTTGTCTGCAATCAAGCCCACGCCAAGCGACGAAATCTCTACATGGCATATGTGGACTACAAAAAGGTCTTTGATTCAGTTCCACATGATTGGCTCATTAAGGTGTTGAAACTCTATAAAGTGAATAATTGTATTATTAACTTTTTAGAACATGCTATGGCCACCTGGCAAACCAAAATCTCACTGAATGAAGCCAACTGTTCGATACAAACTGACCCTATTCCAATCAGAAGGGGTATATTCCAGGGAGACTCTCTTAGCCCGCTGTGGTTCTGCCTTGCCATGAACCCTCTCTCAAACAAACTGAACCAACCAATTTTGGGTTCAGTCTCAAACAACGTACAAGCAATAAAGATAAATCATTTGTTATACATGGACGACTTAAAGTTGATGGCAGCTACAAAACAACAGCTGCATGATATGCTTAAAATAGTAGAAGGGTTCTCTAGTGACATCCATATGAAATTTGGCCTAGACAAACGCCGAATTATTAATATACAATTATTAATATAGTTAAAGGCAAAATACAGCAGGGGCACACAAATGGGAGATGGCACCTCAATTGAATCTATGGGGGAAGGTCATACTTATAAATACCTTGGAATAAAGCAGGCTCAACGTATTGATCACATGACTATGAAAAAGGACCTAACAGCAGAGAAGGGTAAGACGACTGTTGAAAACCAAACTAAACAGTAAAAATTTGTTTCAGGCTATTAACACCTATGCGTGTTCAGTGCTCAGTTACTCTTTCGGTATAGTTAATTGGTGCAAGACTGACATTGAACAATTACAACGAAAAGTTCAAGTTTTACTAACAAAAGCTCAAAATCACCATCCAAAGAGCTCTGTCGAATGTACAACTTTGCCACGGTATGAAGGAAGAAGAGGATTGACAGATCTAAGTAAATTATTAGATCAACAAATTTCTATTTTGCGTAGTCATTTCCAGAAATTCGCAGAATTTCCTGATCTACATAGAGTCATGTGCCAGGTTGATGATCAACACCACTGCGACTGACCAACAACATGTCCAATTACACCACCAGACAACAGATCAGAAACTGCTGAAATGGAAAGAGAAGCCCCTTCATGGAAGACATATAAATACATACATATAAATAACCAAGATTATGTCGACAGTGCAGCGTCGAACTACTGGTTGATCTCTGGTCATATGTTCCCTGAAACGTAAGGCTTTATATTGGCAATCTAAGATCAAGTAATTCCAACTACGAACTACCTAAAGTACATCGTTAAAGACCCTTCCATTAACAACGATAGATGCAGGTACGGTTGCCAAACATCTGAATCGATCCAGCATATCACAGGAGGTTGTCAAGCGTTCGCTGCAACTGAATACAAATAACGACACGATGCTGTGGCAAAAATACTTCACCAGGAACTAGCACTGAAAGTTGAATTATCACAGTCGGTCAGATTACCATACTATAAATATAAACCAGAATCTGTTTTAGAAAATAACAACTACAAGCTGTACTGGGACCGCACGATCGGTCTGTTGCTCACAATAGACCAGATATAGTTTTGGTAGATAAAGTCTCTCGGAAAACAACTTTAATTGACATAGCAATTCCCAACAACAATAATATAAATATCAAGCAGGCTGCGAAAATAACCAAATATAGAGATTTGGAATTTTAAATTAAGACTCAGTGGAACATGAACAACACACGAACTGTACCAATTGTTATGTCAACAACGGGACTAGTCCCAAAACATCTATTAAACAATTTAAAATACCTCGGTCTGGACGAACATCTTTACAAACAAATGCAAAAGCCGTCTTGTTAGGGACAGCCCGGACGGTCAGGAAATTCGTGGGAAACTGCCGTCACGACTCCAACCACGGGCCTGAAAACCTGGCAAGGACTCCTACAGAGCTAAACCCTTTTGATATCTAGGATATCTGGGGTTTAGTGAATTTTCCCCTAAAGGCACTCATAGAGTACCTTATAGGGAGTGTGATGCCATACATTGTATGGTCAAGTCGGGAGAACGGAAATAGAATATACAGCAAACACACTACTAAAACAATCCAAACTAAAAACAATATTTTGAACATAATAGGAAATATAATCGGAAATAACGCGATATAAAAAAGGTTTTTAATACAAATAATACATTTCTTTTGGTGTATATACGAACTCCGTCAACACAACTCAAAATTTCAAGAATTGTGTGTAGACTGTACTTTATATTTGTGGCCATACTTATACTGGTGAAACCTCAAGAGCATTAGTAGTAAAGAAAAAGGGACACCAACATAACATTGCCAGAAGACATTACGGCTAGATCGAAAACATGGAACCCTGCATATCAAGTGATTGCCAAACAGTCATATTGTGCCAAATAAAAAAAATCTTAGTCACAATCTGACTTGTTGGCAATCATTTGATTTTGAGGGTTTCTTTTTTTTTCTTCTAGCAGTGGTTATTGCTATCTCGAGTCCAGATGTATTGGGAGGTGCCCGGATATCCATTATACAGCTGGACAGTTTACTATTTTTGAATTTTCACTTTCAACAAGAGCTTTGTTTAAAACCATTCTATCATTACTACTTATGGTCTAGAAGTTTCATTATTATATGTATGACTACAAACACAAGGTACAATGTACATACAATTCCTGGCATGAGAGTTGAATGAATTGAAGCACTCAGTGACTGATAGCGAGTCTAGACTTGGAGTTGAATCATCTCAAGACAGATAAGTATCAGAGAATAAACAAAACTTTCAGAAATTCTATGAAACAGAATTTCTATAGGGAAAATCTGTTATCACGACAATTTTTGGAAATTGCCCGACTTCACTTTGTTCCTGTTTTAAATTTCAGAACCTCATCTCTTGCAGGAATGCACTTAAGAAAAAAATTACCATATATAGGCAAATTAATCAGACTTCCTTAACAGTCATTCAGAAATTACATAATATGAATATTTGTTAACATTGCAGTAATTTATTATGCAACAAAATTATAAAAATTATGATCCGAGTTATTTTGAAAGAAATAAGTAAAAGATTGTAATATGGCCCAATTTTTTGCAGTACCCTTAAAGATTTTTTTTCAAAAACACAGCCAGTTATGTCTATTTTTTAAATATCTCAATTGTTAGTACTACGTTTCTGTGGGTAAAAAATTTGCCTTAGTTCTAAAAAAACTTTTATTTATTTAATTATTTATTTTTTTATTGGTGAACACTCACTTTCCAAATACCGTTTCAAAACAGGCCACAATCTTTAGCGCTTTTAGTGCGAACCAGTAATATGTGTTTTTTTCTCAAAATCGCCCGAAATATGGTCTAAATCATTAATGCTGTCTAAGTGCCATCCAAGTTTTCATTAATACTAAAAAATATAACCGGTTTGACGTATTAATTTGTTGGGGATCTCTTTTTTCAAAGGTGCTAGCTATACTAATTGTCATTGTACTACATTGCAGTGTTAGTTTTCGTTACTGCACTTTATTTCTCCAAATCCCACCAAAATGGCGTGCACATAATAGTGAAACTATAAAAAAGATTAATTTATTTAAAATGTTAACTAAAGTAATTGTTTAAATAAACATAATGGCCTTAACAAATGACAAGCTACTAACTGTCACTAATATGAAACTAACCGCTGTGTTAAAACGAAAATTTGGCTGGCTGGCGCACTTCAGTTTTATAGGGCTAGAGCAATAACAAAAATTCAAATGGCATTTAAAGACACTCAAGATTGTTTACTGTTTCGAAATGATTTTGACAAATGAGGGGCTGGACACAAAAAAGAGATAATCATAGTGGCCACATTTTTTAAGTATGGACGAAAATCTTGATAAGGCTAACGTGCGGACCGTTATATTTCTTGTTCATTTTAGATAGTAGTTGTTTTGCTACAATGCTTTCTTGCAAAAAGAAATTAGTAGACATTAGAGACAGAGAATTTACTAATTAAGTTATTGTTATTTAGTTGTGTTAAATTGTTTGGTAATTTGCTTATAACATATTCATAAGACACATTTTCATTTTTTTCTCTTGTCAAAATATATCCGATAGTATGTTTTTTTTTTCTTCTGATAGTTCACTACTACACTCAAGACTTTGGCACGTGGCAAAAAAGCTGATACCTCTTTCCGCTGAATGGTCTACCATTTTTACCATTATATCACTAAACGGAAATATTTTTTGGGAAATGGAAATATAGTTTTTAATAATTTATGTTTAAAAAAGAACCAACTTCAGCAGACCTAAAATAAAAACCGTTTAGAAACCATTTGCAATCAATTACTATTTTCAGACATATCTACTTTTTTATATTTTTTAAGGTACAATTCAATTTTAGCGTCTTCCTATTTCTCTCTCATTTTCTCCCTCTCTCTGTCTTCCTCCCTAATTTTTATACTTTGTCTATTTTTTCCAAATGTATTCTAAGTTTTTTATTTGTTTTATTATTTGGACCACTTTCTATAAATGTAACTATAATTCACCCTATATTGCATCCAAACTCTATACACCTCTGTGTATTGGTCACTCCTATATTGCTTATCATTTTCTGAATCACCCTGTATAACTATAATTCAACTCAACACAATACTACG
Organism: Octodonta nipae; assembly: GCA_034190945.1. Classification (NCBI taxonomy): domain Eukaryota; kingdom Metazoa; phylum Arthropoda; class Insecta; order Coleoptera; family Chrysomelidae; genus Octodonta; species Octodonta nipae. The sequence continues at coordinate 160,674,042 of CM067216.1, read as the reverse complement.
ACGGTCCTGTTATCTTTAAAACCACCCTGTATAAGTATAAATCCTCTCCACACTATTGACACTCCCTATTTTTTTATTGTTTAAATTATTTCTGTATACCACTGATTTTACTTCCCCCCACATGTTTAGAATTCCATTTATGCAACTGCTCATGCTCCACCCTATATAACAAAATTCACTTTTTTGAACTACATTTTATCACTATAATTTTACTCTACCTTTTATTTCTACCACCCGGTATATGCAACTGCTTCTAAAAATTTTTGAACCCTTGTCTATAATTATACCCCGTCCTACGTCCCATAATTCAAATATCCAATTTGCTTATGCTTATATATCGAATTTTTGATTCACCCTGAATAACAATAATTTTACCCCTCCCTTACTTCAAACACCTTCTATAAGCAACTACTTATGTTCCAAACTATACAACTTTTAAACCGCCCTGTATAACTGTAATTCTTCTCCACCTTATATTTCAACCATCCTGTATATTCAACTGCTTCTGACAACTTTTAAAGCCTTTTACATAACTGTAATTATTCTCCGTCGTATAACTCAAATATCCACTCTGTATAACTATAGTTTTGCTCCACTCTTATTTCAACCACCTTGTATACGCAACTACTTATGTCCGACCCAATACAATATTTTCAGAATCAACCTGTATAACTAATTCAATTCCAACTTATATTTCAATTATCCAATGTATACAAATGCTTATGTACCAGCTAATATCACATGCAGGCACGCACATATCTACTACCGTATACCATATAGAAGAGTTCGCCGACATAACAAATTTTCGGTTCGATAAACTAAAGGAATATTTTCATTTCATTTCACGCGACTACAAACCCCCTAACTTAACTTCGTTTCTAAAAGAAACTTACTTCAAACGAATTAAAGTGAAAACCATTACCGACATTACCCTGTATGATATACTTTCATGATATACTTTCATGGCATATCTTGATATTTAAACTCGATATTTATGATGAAAATTTGACATTTACCATGATGTTTACAGTTTTTTAGCCTATATTTTTCCGATTTTCAGAAAAATGGTAAGTTTCACGTTATAGAAAAATATACGGAATCAAGCTGGAACATATCTCTGTAGAATGCAATATATAATATTCAAATTTCTTGAGCGGTTTTAGAGAAAACAGTGAAGATTCATTGAAATTTACTGAAATCTAGTCCCTTATTTATTTATTTTTTCTGATTTTCTGGAAAACCGTAAATCTCATTTTATAGACAATTATATGTGACCTTTTTGTAATGTTCCTTAATGTAATGCCGTTTAAATTATCTAAATTGCCCAAGCCGATTTTGCATAATCGCTCGTCATATATATGAAAAAAAGTTGTAGACGAATTGATAACCTCCTTTTTGGAAGTCGGTTAAAAACGAACATACATTTTTAATACCACAAAACAATTCAAACATCAGTGCCTTTGCTCACGCTCCATTAGATCATCTATTACATCCCACACTTCATCCATGTTTCAAATCCATAACAATACATAATATACTAAATGAAATAATACGTTCTTTGTCTTAAACATTTTAACGAACAATGAATATATAGCAGTTTTGTATAGCTAAACACAATGTTAGGAGCTCAATATTCTATGGATCTCTCGGATTGAAGAAAACTTTCTTTAGTCTTTCAGAAGTTTACAAAGCACGGAGTTTTTGTGAATATTCCGAAATATTACTTTCCAAGAAACGAGAATGAATCGCTCGATACTCCGTGCAACTCGGAACTAAGCGTAATATTCTCGTTCAACAATTATGAAGAGATATAGTTTGCTTTTCATCAGAATTGAGTCTATTAAAAGTTCAGGAAGTTTTGTGCATGCAATTTGTTTGTACAAATTTAGCTGTTCAGTATAGAAGTTGTAATATTTTCCTGGTCTAAATATGCTTGGTGGAACGAAATAAATGTTACTGAATTGGCCAAATTTTTAATTTATTTTTCAACTGTGTCTATCCGTACAGAAGATCTGTACGGATAGACAGACGGTTAATAAAAATTAGAAGAAAGTTAAGAAACTTTCTTCTAATTTTTATTAACTAGCAAAAAACAAGATTTATTTATTATATTTATTAATGCATGAATTTCGTTGCGATAAGTAGTTTGTAAGGTACATTGGATAGGCTTTGTTAATCAAACGGGAAAATTTTTAATATTTTTTCTTGGTTTATGGCTTATTAGTTAGTTGCTTAATTATATGATTATAAAAATTACAACTTACCGTTAGGATGGTGATATTTACAATATTTCTATACACATTAAATGCACATTCTAGCTTATTTAAATATGTATACTTACAAAAAATATATGAAACAAGCAATAAGACTATGTCCATTGTAAACGCGAGAACCGCGGTGCGGGTGTGTCAATGTGACAGACGATAGCTATCAAATATTCATAGTGCCTTACTAGACAGTAAATAGGTAAAATTTTCTGTTGTCGCAACGCTCAATTGGCCTGTTGTTGCTCGCAGTTGAAGTTTGACGCACCGCAAGACCAGCCTGCATACTTCGCGTTTACGTTGAACATAGACTTACTGGATAATAAATTATTGTTAATTTTTTCTGCTCAATAATAAGTCTCCTCTAAATTAACATAGTATGAGAAAAAAGCAGGCAGTGCAAGTTATCCATTTTGAGGAAGGGCAGTAACTGCGATACTATACAGTGTGGAACAGCCAAATGGAATAAATTCGATAACGAATAAAGGAGGGCTTGTAGGGAAAAACGCTTGGACACGTCGATATGTATTCTTAAATGCGCATTTTTCCACCAAAAAAAATTATATAGGGTGTGTTATGTGACAGTGGCCAACAGTGGTCAACACCAACTTTCTTATTTTAAATGCAAGCCCATTTATATTATTTATTTTGAATTCTCCAGAAAATTCTAGATATAATTCATGTACAATGTCTAACATCTATCTTCAACTGTTTCGGAAATATTAAGATTAATTACAAAAATTAACATTAAAAACAGAAAATTTTTTATTTCACAAATTATACTCAATAGATACTTCCCAGTAACTTCTTGATATTGAGATAGTAAGCTAAAACTATTCCTGTGTTCCTTTTTACTGATTTGAAAAAAAACAGTGTTGTTTATTTTTGTCAAAACTCATAGCCTTAGCATCTTGACAGTAGTGATGAGTGTCAGTGCTATTGTCGTTTGAATTTCGTTAACTGTACGTAATAATGACTCATTTAACAGAAATGCACAAAATAAACATTCTACAAATGATTGGTTAAGGAGATAGCACAAATGGAAGTTTTTCGCTTATTTCATGAAAATTTTCCAAATTTGCCGCCTGTATTCCAAGGAACAATTAGCAAAATAGAAAAGATATGTCAAAAGTCGTACATACAAAACTAAACCTCTCAACTTAGATGAACTAAAAAGACAAATCACGCTTCCGATTAGATCAGTCACCCCTGAGACGTTGAAAGACATTTCTATACAAGATTAGCATGTTGCCGAGACGTTCGCGGCGAGCATTTTGAACAATTCCTACATTGACATTAATGGTTTTTGTTTTCTTTCATATTTTTAAGAAGTAATCAGTAATATTTATTAAGTTTTTAGTGTAATGTAGCGAATTAGTGAAACAAAATAATTTTCTTTTTTTAATGTTAATTTTGTAATAAAACTTAATATTTCCGAAACAGTTGAAGGTTGGTGTAGGACATTGTACATGAATTATGTGAATTTTCTGGAGAATCCAAAAAATAAATAATATTGTTGCGAAATTTACCTAAGCCGGTTTTCATTTCAATTCGACATCGATAGCTGGGAGGACAACAAATTAATCTCGAGATAGCTGGCCAACTGTAGAATTTATAATGGAGAGTATTCGATGCTGATCATCTCATAGTTAGTTATTGCGGCGAAAAGCTTATGTTGAATTATTATTGTGATATTCGAATCAGCTGTTGTGTATATTGGATGTAAAAAAAGTTCTAGAAAGTGGTGGTGAACATTAGTTTTTAAATTTAATAACTTACGGAGTTTACAACAAATTTGGTGTCAGAAGTGAGATTAAGTGAAGTTAAAATCGTAATTTGATTTATGGATACCCGTAGCATGGAAAAAATGGACGAAACTACCATAAAAATAGTCAAGAAGGTTACGGAGGGACTAGACGAAAAAATAGCTCAGATTCTGGAAAAACGTGATAAGAACGAGAAACAAAATCAAGAAGAAATTCAACAAACGTTAGTAAATCCTTTGGTGAAAACCGTAAAATAGAAGTAGAAAATCTTGTCACTACGACGAAAAGTGAACAACAGACTTTAGCTGAAAGGTTATTAACGAAATTTGAACACAAACAAGATCAAATTGAATTAAAACGACAACATGATTTTAAAATATTTAAAGAAAAACAAGAAGAAGTTGAATTAACCAGAAAAAATGAATCTCAATTATTAGAAGAAAAACGACAATTTAAATTTGAACAATTAATGCAAATAATATCACAAGTTATTAAAACAGATAATGAAAGAATGCAAATAGTAGAATCAGATATAAAAGAGATAAACGACGACATAAAGATGCTAAAAAATAATGTGGATGCCCTTGAAACCAAAGTAGATGACTTCGATTTCATATTGCAATATAGTCCGTGGGTTCAATTTAAAATAATAAAACTAATATTCACTTCTATTCACTTCCACTTTTCTAGAAGTTTATTCACATTAAAAGAGCTGATTCAAATATGACAATAACATTCCCATATACGCTAGTCGTCCCGGTATAACTGAACTCTCCATCGTGGTTGCTTCCTTTATAGAACATTCTCGTAAAAACCATCATCACTCCTACAGGTGCCGAGTCTTTTCGAGAACCATTTTTTATCTCAAAGAGATTGTTGTCGTACTGAAATGAAACAGGGTCGGCTTTGGGTAAATTTCGTAACACTGCCCCCTCTTTAATTCTGATCGTCCCGATCAGAAACATTCTCTCCATGGTAGGGAGCGAGTCGATCTAAATGAACCACCTTCAATTTAGCCTTGGGGTTTCGACAGATCCGGTAGACGACGTCATTCAGCCTCTTGACCACCTCGAATGGACCATCCCAGGCGGGTGTAAGCTTTGGGGATTTACCCTTGCTCCGTTGGGGGTTGTACAGCCAGACTTTTTCCCTCTCCTGGAACACGACTGAATTGGTCTTGAGGTCGTATCGCGTCCGTTGTGCAAACGGCCGGCACGGTGTTCCACCTTGAAGTCGTATTGCTGTAATTTCTCCATCCATCTGGCCAGTTGTCCTTCCGGTGTCTTCATGTCCAGCAGCCATTTGAGTGCCGCATGATATGTTCGGATTAAGAAATGACGACCATAGAGGTATTTGTGGAAATGGTCTACAGCCCTTATTATTGCAAAAAGTTCTTTTCTGGTGACGCAATAATTTCTTTCCGGTTTCGAGAATATACGTCTGTAATACTCGATCACTCTCTCTTCACCATCTTGAACCTGGGATAGGAAAGGCTAGGATTGGGCTGGAACATAGTGCTGCCTTCAGTCGCCTGAATGATGTTTCGCAATCCTGATTCCAATAGAAGGTCTCTTTCTCAGTGGTCTGCCGATGTAGTGGGGCGGCGATGGTGGCAAATCCCTCCACAAAACGCCGGTACTATGAACAGAGGCCCAATAATCTTCGGAGTTCATGTTTGTCTCTTGGAACTGGCCAATCACGGATGGCTCCTATCTTGTCTTCGTTGGTGCGGATTCCTGACTCGGACACTACGTGGCCCAAAAACTCTACTTCTTTTTGGGATTGAGTCTCAGGTTTGCATTATTAATTCTGGAGAATACTTCGTCCAGGTTCTTCAGATGGTCGTCGAATGTCTGACCCATGACTAGAATGTCGTCGAGGTATATTAAGCACGTCCTCCATGTTAACCCGCTCATCCACTAGCCTCTCAAATGTAGCGGGTGCATTACATAACCCAATGGGCATGACCGTGAACTGAAACAGCCCTTTACTGGTGGAGAACGCAGTCTTCTCTCTGTCGTTTGCGTGTAGACCAACCTGCCAATATCCACTTTCTAGGTCTAGTGTGGAGAACAAACGGGAGCCTGCTAGTGTGATCAAAGTGTCATCGATTAGGGGTAGTGGATAGCTGTCTTTCTTCGTGAGGTCATTCAGCTTTCTGTAATCCACACAAAATCGGGTGGTCAAAATCGCCTGATGGATAACGTTTTGGGGGCTGGTGGAGGGTCAGTCAGCATTCGCCCCCTTATGCTGACTGGCTGACGATCCCTGGACATGTGGCTGTTTTGTTGGTTACCCCTGGTCGGTGATCGTTCAGGTAGCCTCACTCGACAATCACGTTGGAAGAGTCCTGTCCGTCCGTAGTGGTAACATGCCCCTCTGGTGCCAGTTCTTTGTGACCATTCTAATATTTTGTTCTGACCAGCCAGCAGCGCTTGAAATGGTGTCTCTGACTCTTCCTGGTTGAAGGAAACTGCTCGGACCCTCGGCTTGGACATGTTCATGACTGCCTCTACTTCCAAAGCCCGAAGTAGAGCTTCATTACTCTTCTTGACGCCACTCAGTCTTAAATTTCTTTGAACTACCACATCTCTGATGCCGTTTATGAAATTCTGTGTGGCCAACTGGTCTTTCGTTTCCTCTGGCAGGTCTGGGTAGGACAAGTGAACTAACCGTCTAATCTCTGCTTCGAATTCTTGAAGGCTTTCACCGGAGTTTTGCGTTTTCCCACTGAGTTGGACTTAGTATACCCGGCTCAAGGATTGATTGTCGTATCTCTTGTCCAGAATGGCGATGATTTTGTCAAAATTGTCTTGTTAATCGACTGGAATGCTTTGGAGGAGTTCTAGGGCCGGACCTCTTAACGAAATTACCAGAGAAGTAGATTTTTCTTGATTATCCCACCCATTAGCTGTAGCCACGGCCCCAAATTGCCGTTTATACATGGGCCAAGATGAACTGCCATCAAATGTGGGTGGTTTACTAACGGAACTTCTGGTACTCACGGTGTTCTGGTATTTTCCTCGCTGTAAGTCCTGTTGCATTTTTTTAATTTCTGTTTCTACCTTGTCTTGGATGGCACTGATTTGGTCTTGAACTGTATTTTGAATTGAACTGATTTCAACTTTTACCTGGCTTTTGGTGGAATCGAGGTCATCTACTTTTGTTGCAAGAGTGTCCACGGTCGGTATTTTTTATGGTCTTAATGTCATCATTTTTCTCTTTTATATCTGACTCAACTATTTGCATTCATTCATTAACTGTTTCATTAACTTGTCTTACTATTTGCATTAGTTGTTCAAATTGCATTTGTCTTTTTTCTTCAGTTATTTTCAATTCATTTTGTCTGTGTTCATCTAATAATTTAAATTCATTTTGTCGTTTTAGTTCAAGTTGATGTTGTATTTGTTCAAAGATTTTAAAATCATTTGCTCGTTTTTCTACAAATTTCGAGATTAATCCTTCAATTAAATTATGTTGTTTACTTTTTATCGTGGTGACAAGATTTTTCGTTTTTCATTAAAAGATTTTACTAACTTTTGTTGAATTCCTTCTTGATGTTGTTTCTCCTTCTTGTCACGTTTTTCTAGAATCTGTGCTATTTTTTCGTCTACTCCCTCCGTAACGTGCTTGACTATTTTTTTGGTAGTTTAGGCCATACTACGGGTTTCCATAAATCAAATTAGGATTTTAACTGCACTTAATCCTTTACTTCTGATGACCAAATTGCAATATAGTCCGTGGGTTCAATTTAAAATTATAAAACTAATATTCACTTCCACTTTTCTACAACTTTATTTACATTAAAACAGCTGGTTCAAATATGACAATAACATTCTCATATATGCTAGTCGTCGCGGTATAACTGATCTCGTAAAAATCATCATCACTCCTACAGGTGCCTAGTCTTTTCGAGAACCATTTTTTATCTCAAAGAGACTGTTGACGTACTGAAATGAAACAGGGTCGGCTTCGGGTAAATTTCGTAACAATATAGAGCCCGATGAAATTTTAAAGCAGAGCTATCCAAAACAAAGTAGAGACAGAAATTCAAAAAAATGCAACAGGACTTACAGGAATATAACAGAACACTACGAGTACCAGAGGTTCCGTCAGCAAACCACCCACATTTGATGGCAGTTCATCTTGGCCCATGTATAAACAGCAATTTGAAGCAGTGGCTGCAGCTAAAGGATGGGATAACCAAGAAAAATCGACCTCTCGTGTAATTTCCTTAAGAGGTCCGGCCTTAGAACTCCTCCAAAGCATTCCAGTCTATGAACAAGGCAACTTTGACAAGATCATCGCCATCCTGGACAAAAGATACGACAATCAGTCGTTGAACAAAGTATACCAGGTGCAACTAAGTGGAAAAATGCAAAAATCCGGAGAGAGCCTTCAAGAATTCGAAGCAGAGATTAGACGATTAGTACACTTGTCTCACCCAGACCTGTCAGAGGAAACGAAAGACAAGTTGGCCACACAGAGTTTCATAAACGGTATCCGAGATGTGGAAGTACAGAGAAACATAAGACTTAGTGGCGTCAAGAAAAGTAATGAAGCTTTACTTCGGGCTTTGTAAGTAGATTCAGTCATGAACACGTCCAAGCCGAGGGTACGAGCAGTTTCCGTCAACCAGGAAGAGTCGGAGTCACCATTTCAAGCGCTGTTGGCTGGTATAAACAAACTATTAGAACGGTCACAAAGAACTGGCACCAGAGGGACATGTTACCGCTGTGGACGGACAAGGCACTTCCAACGCGACTGCAGAGTAAGGCTACCGGAACGATCACCAAAGGGGTAGTCAACAAACAGACCCTACCTACCAGGAAAACTCCAATAAATTTGCATTGACACGGCTCGTCAACAGTTCAGCTACCTCCATAAAAGTTGTAGCAAAATTCTCAGCCAGAATTCTCTGTAGAGCGGAACAGATTATTCATGGGCAGCTAGCAATCAATCCTGGAAGCTGCGTTGGAATGGTGGAGCCCGAACACTCAGCTCATGACTACTTAGTTGGACGGGATATAGTTAACACCGGACGAGATATACCAATTAGAGTCCTGAATTTGTCTAACAACAACATCAGAATTGCCGATGGTCAAGAGATAGCTTGTTTCGAGCCAGTCGAGACCATCATGAATGGCGAAGAAGGGTACCAGACATCCGTGAAGGAGATCGGGCCCAGGAAAGAGTTCCTACAACAGTGTGCTGACCATTTGACACACCTGACACCAGAGGAACAGAAGAAAACCAAGCAATTTATCACAAAGCACTGGCAAATTTTTAACAGATAAGATGGAACCACCGGCCGCACCAACATCATGCAACCCATCAGAATACCACCTAGGCGACTAGCATTGGGGCAACAACAGGTAGTCGAGGAAAACATGTCCATGTTACTAAATGAAGTTATTAAGCCATCAATGTGGGCGTCTCATATGAGAGAATTGCCATCGATGTCGCCGATCCGTTCCCCGAGTCTGAGAGGGGGAACAAATACATTTTGGTCGCAATGGATTACTTCAGCAAATGGCCTGAGGCATATGGAATACCCCACTAAGAGGCAACCACGGTAGCGACGGTGCTAGTAGAACAGCTATTCAGCAGGTTTGGCGTCCCGATGAAACTACATTCAGACCATTCGTAACTTCGAATCGAATGTATTCCAGAAGGTCTACGCGATGTTGGGGATCAGGAAAACGAGAACAACACCATTGCACCCACAGTCAGACGGAATGGTGGAAAGATTCAACAGGACCTTAGAACAACACCTTTCCAAGGTCGTCATATTCCGCTATTCCTGTTGGCATATCGCTCAGCCTTACATAATAGTACAGGCTTGATTCCATCCAGGGTCTTATTCGGAAAAGAGCTGCGATTACCCTCCCAAGATATCAACGATTATGCCGACCATCTCTGACATAACATGCTAGCAATACACGAATTAGCCCGAACGCAGATGTTGGCCAGTGACCCAACATGCTTTCCTTTATTCGTTATCGAATTTATTCCATTTAGCTGTTCCACACTGTATATATACACGACGGTTTTTTCTCATGCACCCTGCCATCAAAGTAGCAGAGTTTGTACTGTATTCATAGGATTCTGCATCTCTGATATCTCTCAAAAGAAACGAAAATGGAAGAAGTTCTGGGCTACAAAATCAGTTTCATTACTCCAATGAAAAAATGTATGGCTAAATTAGTATATCTAGAGTGTATCTGGCTAATTCGAGAGTCAACTGAATCTTGGTTAATGCAACAATGGCCATATCAGAGGGAACATCTAAATTTTTTAATACCAACTTATTTAGCAGCTCAATGAATTGAACATACTGGGGCAAGTAGCGATGCTACGGCTAATGAAAATTGCACATCACAAGTCCGGCAATACTTTCACGAGAGTTAGTATCCATAAATTAAAATCTGCGAATTCATGTTGTTTAAAATGTTTTTAAATAATTCTGGTGCGATTGTTTGGTTAACAGCGATATTATAGTTTCAAATTACAAATTACAACTTGTACATTCATAATATTTTAATTAACTATTTGATATTTAGTGAGTTTCGACATCCATGAGTTTATATTCAGTTATACGTACTATATACATAAATAATTATTTGAGAATTCAATCACTTGAGGGGAGCTCAACTGATGAAGCTTCTCTACCAGAAACAATATATTGTCTTGCGTTCATTGGATTGAAAAATCTGTAACAGTTAGTATTGTGGTATTATTCCCAAAAAATGCATAAAAATAAATACACAAAGTAGATATGCCATAACTATCACTCAGAAGCCAAGAGACTAACATCTACTATATTCAGGATTTAATTGTTAACGACTTGTAGTTTTCCAACCAAGAGAAGATTATGTGTACAGTTTCACTTGTGAGTTGGTGGGTAAGCAAGCACCATGGCAGAAAAACAGTAAATTGTAAAGGTGTGACTCTAAGGAGGGGAAATAAGTTGAAATAAGTAAAAAAATTATCGAATTTTATTATATTCCACATGAGGTTATACAGCGGAGGCATTGTGAATATGACTTGTATTAATTTTATACTAGCCAAATTGACAAAACTAGTCAACCGTTATGAAGTTGATATGTACTCAACTATCATGAAAATTGTTATAATGTAATTTTGCTCGTTCGAACTACATATCTGATAATTATCTAATAACAAATATTTATGTTAACATCATTTTACAGAGTTTTCCAGCTTTATGAGTGAAACTGCATTTAACGATCATTTATTACAACCATTATTAGCTTAATAGTCTCTCTCAGAGTCATTCCAGTTGCAAAACTGAGTTAGTTTCGAGCGGATATAGCGGAAATATTTTAACAACTACATTAAGCAGGAAATAAAATTTGACAGTTTTATAGAGAACTCAATAGTTTCCTTATAATTAAATTCCAATTCCTGTTGACAGAAATAACATATTTTCTTGATAAACGTTGCAGTTATTGCTACTGTGCAGTTATTCAAAATTGGATAAAGTAATTGAGTTAATTCTTGTTTTCTAATTTCACCCGACCACTCATGCATACACAATTTGTGTGCCCATATATTAAGACTATTGCTTACATTGCACCTTTAACGACTCTAGATTACATAAAAGGAAGGACTCAAACATTTTCTGGACTAACCAGATGCTAAGTACAATATAAAATATATGACATTTTTCACTATTAATAACACCTTGTGAACTTGAATTGTATTTGAAGTTATTAGTTCTTTTTGTTTAAACTTTTATTTACTAGTAATTTAATCTCATAATTAAATATACTTATTTAAAGCAGCATTTTATTTTGAATTGTTTGAATAACAAACTGACGTTCAAAAAAATCTATGAATATAGGTGGTTTAGAAAGCTGCTCCAAAGAAGCCATATAATTTAACATGATCTGTTCTAAAAGTATACAACATATGTAGTTTTTTTTTAATATAAGCAGGTATTCAATCAGTCGTGAATATCATGGAACTAAATTACAAAAACAAACATAAAAGGAAACATACAGATTCGCCTATCAGTACCAAAATTGCTTTCACAGGTTGCACTGAGCAGTAGTACTTAAACAGACGACTTGTTTGTGAGGAGATGCCAAGCTGAATAAATCGGAACAACTTGTAGATTTACTCTCTTCGAGGTGTCCTTCCTTTGTACGCAAGACAATATATATTATATATCAATATAATACATATTGTTTCTGGTTAGGGAACCTTCATCAGTTGCGCTTCCCACAATTAAATGTCTTCTCGAACACTTCTTTATGCATTTGATGCATTTCGTTAAATTTGAAGACGCGAGATGTAAGACCGACATCTAGGATTTTCGAGAGAATCAGTACACAGAGGTTCCAAATCTGGAGCCGTTCCGTGTAATTGCTGTTCTCTCTCAACTCCTAGGAAAGAATGTCACGATAAAATTTTTCAGGTTACTTCACCTGTCAGAGATATTGAATACTCTCTTCGAGGTGTCATTCCTTTTTACGCAAGACAATATATATTATATATCAATATAATACATATTGTTTCTGGTTAGGGAACCTTCATCAGTTGCGCTTCCCACAATTGAATGTCCTCTCGAACACTTCTTTATGCATTTGATGCATCTCTTTCCTAGGAGTTGAGAGAGAATTCTTCTTATTCGAAAAATTTGAAAACAATATATTTTACAATATATAAATCTGGTGACCATCTGTGAAATATATTATTGTAAATTTAAAAAAGACTCAATAACCAAGTAAGATTTTTCACATTTTTACTTTAAGTTGTTAATGCTTCTTATAGTAACGTGTCTCTTATCATAAATGTTTATCCTGAAAGATTTTTATATTTTAATTCTGAATCATTGAGTGTCTATATTAAACTGGAGAGTAATAAGCGTATATACTATTAATTTGGTTTCTTTGGCTCGAAATTTTCTACCTGATAGATCCGCTTATTTACAGTAATTTTTTCTTATATACCTCTGATATCCTAATAAATTAATTAAGGGACAACTTTTATTGCTTCTTTAAACCGATGTTTTGAAAATGTTGTCTCTATTTGTACATCTGTAGAAATCTTTTGCATTTTCTTGCATTTCTTGTAGTAAAGATGTGAACAATTATTCTATACATCTGTGGAAGTATATATAATAGAACTGGTCAAATACTCAAGTATTTGGTAACAAACTTACAGCAAGAAATAATGTTCAAGTATTCTGTAGAGGTAAAATTTATGTAAAACTGCGTGCCCAAAAATTGACAAAAACATGTAGATACATCATTGAAAGATAATGTAATGCAAGCGTTATTATGTTTAAATTCTTGGTCATCGAGTATTTTAAAAGATAAAATTAAGAGTATGTAAACTAAAAGCATTCATGTACTTCTTAAAATATTTTTGTATAATAGCGAAATAAATATAGCTTTGAAAATTTATTTATTATTAATTATTATTGAGTTTATATAATATTTATTATTATTAGAGATTAGAGGAGACAACTGGTATCGAGGCGAGATCGAGACTTTAACGAGACTTACTTTTTTAGGAATTGACGAGACCGAGAAGAGATTTTTTATACTCTCGCCTACTCTCGTCTCGTGTGAAGAAGTCCTATTCAGCAAAATTCATTTTCAACCTTTGTGCAGCTTTTATTTGTTCACAAGTCTTCAGGAAATATGACAATGTTCCTATTTAAATACTTATAGTGTCAAATCTCGTAAGTTTATGAGATGACCACAAAATGCACAACATACACAATATAATAATCAATTAGGGTCCTGCTAAATCTCCCTACAATGCCGTCAGATTGTCGGTGTAACGGCGTAGTTCGAGTTTTAGTAATGCATGGCGAACAAGACATCAATAAAATTTAACACACAAATATTTTCAAAACAATGGCATACCTTGATTGGCCCACATGTGCGAAACAACAGCTCTTCACCGTGGGTTAGGTAATAAAAAAACAAAAGCAAAGTTATTTCTGGGCGAAAAACATTTAAAAACCTAAAATGTGAAATATACCTTATAACAAACAAATCTGATATGAGATTAAGTTCTCGTCCACCAGAGAAGTATATTCCCTACTATGAACTTATCACAATTTTTATGTAGATTTATACTGAATATTACATCAAGGTATTCATTATTTTCACTTTTACTTTGCCGTCACAGAAAACTCTAAGCCATATGATCCATATTTCCTTCAAGCATTATCGCCATTAAAATTGGAAAACAAAAATATCCAAAACCATTTCCAAAACGTTGCAACATCCATCTAACGGTTGCGTACAATGAACCATAATTAGTATACCCAGGATTCCATAACAAAACCAACCAACGCCAACGGCAAAATTACTGCATCCAACTAATTGCCACTGAGTAAAAATATCTGAGCGGATAAACTGTTAAATTAGCTCAATTGATTTTAGACAACCTGTTCAAATACGGCCCAAAACAAGAGTATCCATACGAAAAAATCTACTGCCTAACGGAGAATCACTGCCATCAAAAATGTTAGACACAGCTGTAAAATTATTAAGACAATACAAAAATATGTGTCCCCACCCAATAATAAAGGCCAATTCCAAGAATATAAGGACTATCATTGAATATAAGGCCTATCAATGAAACATGGGGCCACAGCCAAAAAAAAGGCCCGGTAGAAGAACTCTAAAATATTTACATTGCTTCATGACAATTTTTCCTCAAATCGCTTTTGCACTCACCTTCTAACAAAGGCTTATAAACCCTATCTCAGATTTATTTGTCCATCGGTTCATAATCGAACTTTCAAACGATGCCAGGAAATAAACCGCTTTCACATATATATTTTTTTGCGTCTAATATTTCAACCAAGTCGGCTGCCAAAACGCTATCTGTATGACTCTAAATCAAAATTTTATCCTTTTCTCATCTAACAGAGAGAGACAGCAATTTTAAAATTTGTTTCTGATTTTTTGGGAATAACTTCACAATTGCTTGAAGGTATTGCAATAAATTCCGTGGGTTTATTCACTTGACTTTCTAGAACTTTTGTTTACACCTAAGACATCAAATATTTTCAACATCTGATTCCATACAATAATCATCGAAATCATAACAAGAAATAAGCTGAACGCAATAAAATAACTGACTAAAAATACTCAAATAAAAATCGGCATACGTTGAGTTTCCTGCTCGTTCTAGATTTTGTTTCCAAGCATCGAGATTAATAGTTCTTGCTTATTTTGAAAATTCCAGAAATTGATGTTTTTATGTTCTTTGGGATGAATACTGTTTTACGTTGCTTTCGCCAGTGACGGAGTGGAAAAATTTTATAACAGTATGTATATTTCAAATAGGCCAAACCTTTCGGGATCAAAAGCACGCCCCGTTTTCAATGGTAATAAAATTTAACACAATTGACAAACAAAATCAAAATTAAGAAATAAGAGGTTCGTAAGGACAAATTAAGTAACTCACAATTTGACCTATGGTTAACACTAAATCCCAAGACAAAATTTAAAACATCTGAAAATCCATAAAGAAAAGAAAGATATAGTAATTTAGGTAAAAATTTCGGTAGGTAGGTAAGGTAGAAAGGAATTAAGAACTATACCTTTTATTACCACCGAACACCTTGTTTCAAACAGTCTCACCTAAATCCCAGACACAAATTACTGTCGAAAGTTAATTGTCCTGGAACTCAAAATTCAAAAGCTCAGCCAGACTGTAAATAATTTAATTATTGCTATATGTAATTAAAATTAATGGGTTGAATAACATTAATGACAATCGCCCCTCAAACGAACAATTATATTACTACTGACCGACACAATTTAAAAAACTATAAAAAACGTATAGCTTTGTCATGCAGAAACATTTGGCTTATGGAATAGCTATTCGTCGATGTAAAAAATATCTGTAACTGCAGGTCTTGTAAAACTAACATGGTGTGAAAAATCGTAATGTAAATTTACAATTATCTACAAGTAATTATGGTACCAGAAATTATATATATATATATAACATGTATTTAGAATCTCAGCATAGCTGAATGCCTGGAATTGGGTATTCAATTGAAAGATTTGAAAACACACACCGGGACAAGCGAATTTAAATAAGAGCATGCAAAAATATTTTATTACGTTCATTTGTTTAATTGTTTGTCCCATAATTACTACATATTATGTACGATTGATAATGGGACAGACAGAGGGCCATTATAGCACAATAAGAAATTTATTAAAATATGACAAACTTTTGTTTTCCATCAAAATACTAAGAACTAAAAAATAACATTTTTTACATATTTTATTTGTATTAGCTAATATTGACTTTATTTTAACATAAAACATACCATTGTTTTCATTGTAAACATTTTACTGCCTATAGAATAATTTCAAAGAAAAATCTTTTCAATTTAGAATAAAGAAATAGAGAGAGAGAGAGAGAGAGAGAGATGTGTGCAATGGGCATTCATTTGAAACGGAATTATGAGTGTTACCTCCAGACGGAATAATTTCTTAAACTTGATTTTTTGGCAATGTGGTGGTATAACAATCAACAATGAATTGAAAACATTGACAAGAAATCCGAGAAAAAAATAGTTATTAGTTTGGCGACCACGTAGCTAAGTACGCAACTAGACATCAACACAATGAGATGGTCGATGTCTACTTTTGAAATCTTCTTTCATGAATTTGGTGAATTAACTGTGCCAGAGTTTGCAAAGGATGGTGCAAAGCAGACAGTTTTCTACCCATGATATCCCACACATGTTCGATGGGATTTAAATCGGGGGGCCTCGGATTCGTCGCTGAAAACGACATTGTGCCATTTTGCCTACCAATGCAACAGTGGTAAATGTTGTTGAATGTGGCGATATAGTATACGCATAGCAACAGCGATTTGACGTATAGTAACGAAACCGTCTCACAGAGTTACTTTTCTGAAGCGCCTATTTTCACGCTCAGTGGTACGCAATTGTTGACCCAGGCCATAAAATACAATTTGACAATTCAACTATACTTCACAAAGAACAACACAACAGAAAACGAAAAATAAAAGAGTCTGCCTTAATTATTTTAAATGAAGACGATTGTATCGCTTCTACTTCTGTAGAATTTAATCGTATCTGGTTACCGACAATTAAGGAAGAAATTATTAATGGTAACCTCCTTTTGAACAACCCAATATCGGGATAGTTCATAAGGTTTTTCCTAGGTTTTCCCTTATGACGTTAATGGGATCACTGAAACAATAGAATTCTTTGATCGCATTTTTGGCGAACGCGCTCTTATAACAAAGTCGTACCTAGGAACGCCACTTATAAATTCTAATGACAACTCTTTCAAATTCTTCTAATTTGAAAGCTGGTTAACTATAATTCATGATCTTTAGAATTTTTTGTGCTACCTGTATATCTAAAAACAACAAATTTTCTAATGTCAATTTCAAATGTCATAAATCAAATTTTCATTTTGCAATCTACATCAATAAATATAAAGCCATTGACAACGAAGTCAGAATAGACTTTGAAACGTTTGGTATTCCTGCAATATACGTCGTTTTATTTCTATTGTGGTGTTATTGCCCAAAAAACATAAAAGTAATCAAGAATATGCCACAAACAACGTTTAGAAGACAATTTTAATAACATATTTGTAAATCAATTTGATTTATGTTACGAAATTTATTCGATGTAGAATTGATAAAATTTTATTTTTATGCTTATGTTTTGTAACTGAATTAGCATCCACGATGTTGTTCATAATGATTATTTCTATTTGAACTTTTAGACAACGGTTTGAATCATTGAGTTTGTAAATTTTGTTATTGCTAAATCTGTTGTTAATGAATATCTGCATGACAAAACAATTCCCTGCGTTCTTTTTTGTTCTCGTGATAATATAATAAATCCTCATCATGTAATAAATCTTTTAGTAAACCACGTTAAACTACGAACATTAACATCCAATATATTTGAACACATGACCGAGTTCGGAGCGAAGAGAGGCTATCAGCTTATTGGAGAATAAATTTTTGATTTATCTTGTGAAATCATGTGGTAAAGATTTCATTATTTTGCCTATCGTTCTTTCTTTGATGTCCAATGAATTGAACGATCCGATTGAGAATTAGAAGTGTTAAATGTCAGAAAGAATATATCGATATCATTAGGTTGATATATGTAATTTCTGAGCAAATAGCTGACATTTACATGGACTAAAAATTGATTCGCATAGGCACAAAACTTTTTTTTTAATTTTTAAGTAAAGAGCGTAACATAGTATTTTGTTTGTTAAGTGAGTTAAAACTATTTTAAGTCATATTTGGATATCCATTTAATAGATTTTAAGTTATTTGTTGTATTTTTATGGAATAGAACATGACACTTGAAAACAAGAACTGTATATAAAAAATCCAAATGTTTCAATGTCATATGTAGGCCTTGACACGCCTGAGTTCGAAACTATACCTTAATAAAATGGAACTGAAATGAACCGTTGTTGGTATTATTACTAAAAAATTGTAAAAATAGCCTGTCAAAATATTCTATCAACTATCATAACGTAATATAAAAATTAAACACGGTTTTTATTGCATATGTATTAATTGTGTTTTTAGAATAAACAAATTATGTAAATGTATATATATATATATATATATATATATATATATATATATATATATTGTTATAAAGTCCGTGGGTTCAATTTAAATACTACTATTCACTCTCACTTTCTAGGAACTTTTATTTACATCAAATATACAACAGCTGATTCAAATATCACAAATATAATACAACATAAGCTCTTAGCCGCACTAACTAACTCCTGCGATGATGGGCTGCTCCTTTTAAAATCAGCATTTAATTCTCCAGTATAATCCATTCTCAATTCTACGGTTGTCTTAACAGCGACCCCTTTAATTCTAATAGTCCCGTTCAGAAACATCCTTTCCGTGGTGGGGAGCGAGTCGATCTAAATGGACCACCTTCAACTTAGCCCTGGGGTTTCAAAAGGTCCGGTAGACGACGTCTTTAAGCCTCTTGACCACCTCGGATGGACCATCCCAGACGGGTGTAAGCTTTGGGGATTTACCCTTGCTCCGTTGGGGGTTGTACAGTCAGACTTTGTCCCTCTCTTGGAACCGACTGAATTGGCCTTGAGGTCGTATCGCGACTTCATCCGGTCACTGGTGGCTAACATCTGCGTTCGGGCTAATTCGTGTATTGCCAGGATGTTATGTGATAGCTGGTCGGCATTATCGTTGATCTCTTATGAGGGTTCTTCGGAGGAGCCAAAAGCCAAATCACATGGTAATCGCATCTCTTTTCTGAATAGGACCCTGGCCGGCTTAGGTAAATTTCGTTTAATATATATATATAAATTAGTTGAGCGTATATTCTGTCTTGATTTTAGATGGTTACAAATGATAAGACTGTGTTTTTTCATATGCTTTAATGATGACGTTTCGGTCATTTTTTTCGCCCTTTATTAAATATATTGTAAAACTACAGCGTTAGTACTTGTAAAGCCACATTTTTTTCTGCTGAATATTTTACATTTTATTTACTTGGCACAACACTTAAAATTAAAGACGCGAGATTTAAAGACCGACATCTAAGATTTTCGGGGAAAGTAGCACATAGAAGTTCCGAATCTGGAGCCGTTCCATATAATTGCTGTTACCCATAACTGCTAGGTTAGAATGTCACGATGAAATTTCCAGGTTAACTTCACTTGTCCGAGATATCGAATATTCTCTTCGAGGTGTCACTCTTTTGTACGAGAGAGTTTCTATCGGTAATTTTTATTCATACATTTATTGAATAATATTACACGCAAATCATTGTTTTAACAGTTTTCAATATACCCTTCTGTGTGATCTGCACACTTTTGCCGCCGATTTTGGAGTTTTAGTATTCTCTGCTCCTAGAATGCTTGAGGTCGAGTACAAGCCAAATACGCATGTGCTCCTCGACTTCATCATTTTTTCCAAATCGTATTTCTCCCAGTAATTCCTTCAGAGGGACAAACCAAAAATAGTCCATGAATAAGGAGGGTGCTCGAGGGTTGACCAATCCATTTCTTGTATCGTATTCCTTGTTTTTGGTTTCTAATATAGGGCTTTTGACAACCGTAACAACTGGCACTAATAATCCACATGCACTGTACCTTAGACTTAGCCAGATGAGTGACGTGTTTTAGAATTTTTTTTTCGCCACTACTCACTGGCTATTTTTAAAACACGGGCTGCAAAAAGACCTTCCCTTCCCGTTAAAATCGATTCAGAAGGCTTACTGCCATCTCCGATCTCTCCTATGTTTGGTTTACAGTCAACAACTTCTGAACCCATCGTGCACCATTTTTTCTGAAAGCAAGTTGATCAATGGTAATTGATTGAACGCTTTCATAGCTGACACCCAATTCTGGGGATATTTCTTCAACGGTTAATCAGCGCTTACGTTCAATAAGCTGTCGAACGTTTCCTTGGGCGTCTATTCATTATCGCTCTCGTCCATTCTTAAATGTTCTCACTTACATATACACACGATTTTGTGACAGTGTACTATCCACCAACTATGCCTTTAAATAAGTAAAAATTTTTCAGAGTATAATGCTATACTGGTTAAAACCGTTATGACAATCTGTTACCCAACATGGTCTTGCTTGGTCATAGCTGTACTCTATACCGACCATAGATCATACAATAAGTACTGACGACAAAGTCCGCTCGTTTCCCCACACCTGATAAAACCAACTTCTACTTCACAAAACATCTAGCTCGAAACTGCATTCTAAGCAGAATAGTAAAAATACGTTTTATATTTGATTTATCCTCGTATGTAATGCAATTAACTTGAGAAAATCATTTTTCACTTCATGTCAATTCGATGACATGCTATTCGTATTCTACCGTTAAGGGAAATGATGTTCCCCTCCACTAATATTTATGCGTGGCCGAATACCCAAATGCAGAATTTTAAAGTAAATTTGCAGCCAGTTGAACAAACCCAAAATTATGTGGCTCAGAAGGCACAAAATCTGCCAAAATTACGATTTTTGCTATTTCAAACGCCTCCAAAAAACCAGACATTAGAACAACTAAAATATCACAAACATTCCGTTCAATTATAGTACCAAAAGTTGTTCACCTTTATAAATATATAACTGTATGAGAAAGAAAGTACACTTCCAGAATATTTAGACTATATGGCATGTTTGTTGTAGCAGTTATCTCATATATACATATACATAATTCGATGGTTTTGAAGTAACATTGCCAGAAGTGATGTCAAAGGCAGGAATTCTTGTACTCAAAAATGTAGATAAAATTAGATGTGATGTTATGTTGATACGAGACGAACCTCCCTTATTCAATAACGTAAAAAGTAAGAAATATCACACAACCCACCAGTTTCCACTTTATCCTCAAAATTAGCATTATTCATTCCTTTTGTCCATGCACCCTCGTCTTGCCTTGCATACCCTAACTAGTCAGCCCCAAAACAAGATCTGACAGATGCATGTTCGCCATGGGGATGCTACGATGTGCATCACGTCCCAATTTAATTTGCTCTTGCGTTACAATTAGACCATAGTGATCCCTACGTTCAGGTAATTGTTAATTTTGCAGACGGACATCAACGGTTATTTGATTATTCAAGAGAGTTCTGGAGGAGAATAGTTCTGGATACAGCTTCGATATTAATTAATGATTACGGATAATTGCCAAACGCGTATTCGTTTGCGGATCACCATCGTCTCGTGCATGAACACGAAGACCGTTAAAACTAATGATGCATAAATGTATGAAAAAGTTAGAAATTTTAATGATCCGCTACTTGCGTTAGGGTTTCTGCTCATTTAGTTTTACATAATTATCACCAGAAGATAATTGAATTCATCCCAAATTCTATTAGCTCTCGCCTTCCATGTTTTATTTTAATATCGTGTTTTAGAGGCGTGTTGTTAGCTATATAGTGTTTTGTTATTCAGTTTTTTGTTTTGATGACATTTATAGCTATTCATTAAAAAGAAACTAATAACTTTGTTTCGTACACGAAAGTTTTGAAATCCTCTAAATATAATTAATGTTTCAGCAAAATGTATATTTAGACTTGAATTCAATTATAACGGTATAAAAAAAAATAATTACCAAGCATATGTATGGTGTTTATAAAAGAAGGTAGTTCTCTAAACTCTGCGTATATTGTAATGTTTTTATTGTCACAAACGGTTTCTGTTCAGTTCTTGGATTTATTTAAAAACCCCGTCCAAGTCACTCTAATTTATTTCCACTACTTACTACTTATATTCTAAGAACTATTTACAATTTATCTTAACTATGCAATACGATCGTCGAAAACAGAATGAATCCCATCGCCAGCTGTCCGTATTTAATATATTTATCTCGGAATTATTTTGGCAAGTCAACGAACTATCGGGAAACTTCTTTCATTTGTTCTGGAAGCTTCAAGAGAATTGCCAGTAACGGCAGCGCTCGGCTTACTGGGAGATAAAACATTTCGGATTCCCAGAAGTATTCGAATAATGTCCCTTCCACAAATTGGGTGATGGCCGATTGCACCAGCTGTCGGATGAATTCTCGTAACAATATAATAGTGTTTCCACTTAAATAATATCTGAATACTTTTTAATAGTATTTAGATAAAAGTGATTCTTCATAAAAATAAATAATACATTTCATATTTTGTACACTGATGAGAATGTTGAAAAAGCTTTTGAGGAGTACAAATATTTTGCTTTGGGGCACTGACATATGTTTTCGACTTACATTAAAAAAAAATTAGTAAGCATATTAAAAGAAAAACTGGATCACCCCAGAAATTTATCA
This sequence comes from Octodonta nipae, assembly GCA_034190945.1. NCBI lineage: Eukaryota > Metazoa > Arthropoda > Insecta > Coleoptera > Chrysomelidae > Octodonta > Octodonta nipae. The sequence goes on along the minus strand of CM067216.1, from coordinate 160,651,172 downwards.
AACCAGTGAAAACCAAAAAATCATGTATTAACTAGCAAAAAACATGAATGAAGAAATTTTGTATCAAAATGACAAATCAGAATTGAAAATACACGGTTAAAATGTAGTGCCAGCTAAAAAAAAAACTACAAAAAAGAACAATCCTATGAAAAACAGAAAGATACCTGGCAGATTGTAAACAAAACATCAGGAAGAACAAACAAACATAAAACAATTAAAATAATTGAAAATGATGTTTTCAAGGAAAACACTTCGCAGATTGCTGAGACATTTTTCAACAGTAAACGAAAAAAAAGTAAGTACTGCGTTTAGTCAACATAGATCTCGTTCCTTTACTACTACCTCGTATAATTGAAACTCATTCTTTACTTCTGTAGAAGAGTCAGATGTTACTAATGCAATTGGTCAATTAAAAAACTTAAATACTAACGATGTTGATGATATTAACACTAAATTAATGAAATGTACTAAGGAAATAATTTCAAAACCATTGACGCATCTTACATACCCGGATTTATTCTGAAATCCTCAAGATAGGAGCTATTAATTAACGGCCTATAACTATTATAAAACTACTTTTCATAATTTTAGAAAAAATAATGTGTAATAAAATGATATTGTATTTGAACAAGTGTTCTCTTCTAAGAGAAGATTAACATGTGTTTAGACCAAATAAGTCAGCTGATTAAGCTATAATCTCACCCCTAAACTTCACGTATAAAAAACTTGTTAAACACTTTGAAACTGCTGGCTTAGTTTATATTTCAAACACAGTTTAGAGTACATGTAAATAACTTATTATGAGATTAATTTTGTACCAAATCTTATATATTCGGAAAAATTGATTTTTCAGATTACTCCAGTAAGTTGACAAAATTTTAAACTGCGCTATAGGGTAGGCCCAACCAAACTTGTTCAAATTTATTTATATATTGGGGTTACTCTGACAGGTGCGAGTTGTCGTAAATCTCCTATTAAAATTCTATCAAGCCCTCTAAAATTGGATTATTAATTCTCCGATATTTGTTTTAAGATTTTATCGTGATATTCTAAAAGTTCTGCATTTATAATTATTATTAATGTCTTAATGTATTTAAAAAGCGATCGATACAGATGTCAAAGGCAGTTGTTTTAAAAGAGAAATTTTTAATGCTGTATGAACTGTTGTATCTTTAATAGCTAGTGCAGCTTTACCAGTTGAAGCGCTATAAATTTCCATGATATGCTTAGTAACAAAAATTTTACCACACCCAGCAGGACCAATGAATAAAATTTGAAGAGGTTTGTGATATTCAGTTTTGAGGTGAGAAATTATTTGTATTAATAGCTCTTTTTGCTCGTCATTTGCTGATCTCATGAACTTGTAAAATCCTTGATTATCCTTTAAATTTTTGTTTTGCAATAACGCCAAGTTTATTTAGTGATGCTTGACGTAGATCAGCGTTAATATTTGATTCGGGATGATAAACTTAATAGTTGTAAGGGTCAGTTTCAATAATTACGTTAATTACATTTTGATCCTCTTCATCATTTTCATCAGCGTCCCTATATAATTGTCGGCAAATTTCTAAAACATTTTCAGTGTCTAAATTTGATTCAAATTATTTTCTTCTTTGTAAAATTTACTCTGTTGTCTGCGTACAACTGAACAAATATGTTGACAATCAAAATGTTATTTTCTTCGTTTCTAAAAGGGATATGTAATAACACCATTTCTCATCTATAATCATTGAAATTTTCTATCATATCGTCATTGCGGTATCTAATGACTTTTGGTTCTTTTTTTGTTTTTTATTCTCCTCTATAATTTATAATTTTTATAATATCTTGACACAAAGTGAGGCAACTTAATATTATTCAAATGTTCTAGTCTTTTTTCATATTTATCAAACCAGTTTTCCGTCCAAATGTCAGTGTAATCATCTTCCATGGTGTCCAATTCTTTGAGGATTTTTCTTATTCTCTGAGGTTGAATGGGTTAAATAGTTGGTATATAAACGATTTTTACTGAAGATTTAGCCATGGGTTCACTTAATAAATACCGAGCAGCTTCCCGTGCACATTTCTACAAAATGTAAATTATCAATGCTTATTTTTCTAGTTATTTCTACTATATGAAATTCTGAATGTTCTTCCATGATTTAGATGATTTTACGTTGCAAGTTGCTGACACCTCTGTTGGTTTTGATAACGTACAATGATGTAATAAAAATGGATTAAATGATTTGTCCCACGTTCAAATCATTGGCGCATGTAAAATAATTTGGGGCGATTAATGCCAGCACGAATAGTATTATTATAATGTTCATCAGATGTAATAATATTATCAGCGTAAAAATGAGTAAAGTCTGTGTAATCAAAATTATCCAAATTTGTCTGTGTCTGTTTGTAAGGTGCCTTGTATTTTTTGTCTTCAGAATAATCATTATCCGTATTTTTAATTGGCAATAATGTAACTGTGTGTTTAGATGGCATAAATTGTGCATCGGGTCTACAATTCTGTTTTTTTTAAGATATAATTTTCTATAACGTGTAAAATTGTGTTTGTGAATTTGTAGCTTAACATTTCCAGATGCCTCTAAAGCTGATCTGAAACCAAACTGTCAATGATATTAATTACATTAAAGTTATTGTTCAATAAATCAACTGGGGCGTTATCAAACCATAAAAGAATGGGTGCATGAAGACTGCCTCTATGTTGAAACTCAATTCTCAATTTAAAATAATCGATTACTCTGTATCTTTCAAAAGGACTTTTAATATTTAACTGTAAAATGTGTAACAAACAATTTACTAATTTATTGAAATAAATTGCATAAGTAACAGCATCTTCATTAACTAGTTTAGCTTTATGTATATACAGCATTTGTGACAATGCTTCAAATGATGTCTCTTTATTTTTTAATTTGTACAATAATTTCAACAATTTTGTCGATCCAGTTTCAATAGCACTGAGGGTCATAAAGGCAGTAGGTGCTCCTTTCTGCCATAACATTGCAGACAGGTCTTTTTGCGATTAGCCCAATACCAGGCTGAATTAGGTATACATCGTATAAATGCTAGATTTTATTCAATACAGTTGTTGATACAAGGTGTAGACTGAATTTGTTGTTTAGTAATGTTAGTGTTATGGTTGACATGTTTGAAAGCATTGGTAACATTATCTTTGACTCGTTGCCTTATCATTTTTATCGTCATGTATAAAAGATGTTGTGGGTCTGCTCCTCCTCGATCTGTTCGCCGTAGTTCACTGGTAGATTGCATGAATGTTGTGACATTTATTCCTTCTCTGTAATTTCTGAATTGTCCAACATATATATTAGGAAAGAAAAGTTTTTCAGCATGCTCATCAAATAATAAACTGATTGGGATGTTATTTTTACCAGGTGCCATGTAAAAATTTGTCCTCAATCCAAAATAAATTTTGTTGTTGTGCTGTGAGGTTGTCTTCTAAAGGAACATGTTTACTGATATCATGTTAATTTCTGGAGTATGCAGATTACTGGAGAAAAATTCATTGTCAATAGTAATGTTATGATGAATATAAAGCGGAGTTTGCAGTAAATATGCTAACCATTCTTTCTTCTTCTCTTTCTTGGATAGTTGTTGTTCCAAGGTCCTGTTGAATCTTTCCACCATTCCGTCTGACTGTGGGTTCAATGGTGTTGTTCTTGTTTTTCTGATCCCCAACACCGTGCAAACCTTCTGGAATACATTCGATTCTAAGTTACGACCCTGGTCTGAATGTAGTTCCATCGGGACGCCAAACCTACTGAATAGTTGTTCTACTAGCACCGTCGCTAACGTGGTTGCCTCTTGGTTGGGTATCGCACATGCCTCAGGCCATTTGCTGAAGTAATCCATTGCGACCAGAATGTATTTGTACCCCCTCTCAGACTTGGGAAAGGACCGGCGACATCGATAGCAATTCTCTCAAATGGGACGCCCACATTGTACTGCTGCATTCTGCGGTTGGTCCGGGTCTTCGGGCCCTTACTGACTGCACAGGTGGCACATTTGCGGCATCAAGCTCTGACGTCTTCGAAGTAATTCACCCAGTAGTACCGCTGGCGAACTTTGACTAGGGTTTTATACATGCCCAGGTGGTCTCCGGTAATCCCATCATGTACTTCGGTCAGGATGGCTGGTACCTTTTTCTTCGGAACTACCGGTTGGGACTTGGTTTCTCGTCCATCAGCGCTTTCCCAAACTCGCTTGAGCATTCCATTGTCTACTCTTAGAGAGTCCCATTGAGCCCATAACGATTTCAGCACGCCTGAGTATCTAGCTACCTCGTCCCATCGTGGCCTGGGTGCCCCTCTCATTTTGAGTGGCAAGATTGGTTCGATGTCAGCCATTTGGTCCTGGATGCACTGTTCCGCTGTCCAGACTTCATTGGCCTGCACTTGAATCTGCCTGATGAAGATACCATCTCGCTGTTTCGTCTTCAGACAATGTCCTCATTCTGCTCTACAGGGTCTTCTGAATAGGGCATCGGCATTATTGTGCAAACGGCCGGCACGGTGTTCCACCGTGAAATCGTATTGCTGCAATTTCTCCATCCACCTGGCCAGTTGTCCCTCTGGTGTCTTCATGTCCAGCAGCCATTCGAGTGCGGCATGATCTGTTCGGATTAAGAAATGACGACCCTAGAGGTATTTGTGGAAATGGTCTACAGCCCTTATTATTGCAAGAAGTTCTTTTCTGGTGACGCAATAATTTCTTTCCGGTTTCGAGAATCCACGGCTGTAGTACTCGATCACCCTCTCTTCACCATCTTGCACCTGTGATAGGACTGCCCTCAAACCTGTGTTGCTGGCGTCGGTGTCTAAAATGAACTTGCCGGAAAGTGTAGGAAAGGCTAGGATTGGGCTGGAACATAGTGCTGCCTTCAGTCGTCTGAATGATGTTTCGCAATCCTAATTCCAACGGAAGTTTTCTTTCTCAGTGGTCTGCCGATGTAGAGGCGCGGCAATGGTGGCAAATCCCTCAACAAATCGCCTGTAGTAGGAACAGAGGCCCAAGAATCTTCGCAGTTCATGCTTGTCTCTCGGGACTGGCCAACCACGGATCGCTTCTATCTTGTCCTCGTTGGTGCGGATTTCTGACTATGAAACGACGTGGCCCAAAAACTCTACTTGTTTTTGGAACAAGGAACACTTCTTCGGGTTGAGTCTGAGGTTGGCGTTATTAATTCTGGAGAATACATCGTCCAGGTTCTTCAGATTGTAGTCGAATGTCTGACCCATGACTAGAATGTCGTCGAGGTATACTAAGCGCGTCCTCCACGTTAAACCGCTCAATACATACTCCATTAGCCTCTCAAATGTACCGGGTGCATTACATAACTCAAAGGGCATGACCATGAACTGGAACAGCCCTCTACTGGTGGAAACGCCGTCTTCTCTCTGTCGTTTGCGTGTAGACCAACCTGTCTATATCTACTTTTTAGGTCTAGTGTGGAGAACCAACGGGAGCCTGCTAGTGTGGTCAAAGTGTCATTGATTCGGGATAGTGGATAGCTGTCTTTCTTCGTGACGTCATTCAGCTTTCTGTAATTCACGCAAAATCGGGTGGATCCACCCTTCTTTTTAACTATCACGATGGGAGCAGACCATGGGCTGATGGATGGCTCAATGACTCCATTTTGTAACATGGACTCGATGTTTTCGTCGACTGCCTGTTGTTGCCCCAATGGTAGTCGTCTAGGTGGTATTCTGATGGGTAGAGCCTTTCCGGTATCTATTCGTTGCTGGATGATGTTTGTTCGACCAGTGGTTCCATCTTGATTGTTAAAAATTTGCCAGTGCTTTGTGATAAATTGCTTAGCTTTCTTCTGGTTCTCTGGTGTCAGGTGTGTCAAATGGTCAGCAAACTGTTGTAGGAACTGGGCCCTGCCTCCTTCACCGACGTCTGATACTCTTCTTCGCAATTGATGATGGCCTCTACTGGCTCGAAACAAGCTATCTCTTGACCATTGGCAATTCTGATGTCGTTGTTGGACAAATGCAGGACCCTGATTGGTATATCTCGTCCGGTTTTAACTATAGCCCGCCCAACTAAGTAGTCATGAGCTGAGTGTGCGGGCTCCACCATTCCAACACAGCTCCCAGGATTGCTGTCTAGCTGCCCATGAATAATCTGTTCCGTTCGACCGGAATTCTGGCTGAGGATCTTGCTACAATTTTTATGGAGGTCGATGAGCTGTTAACGGCCCGTGTCAATACAAATTTCTCATTTAGGAACCGAAGGACATCATATCTCGGGTCGAACATAAATCCATGCTGGCTAATTAGGTCCATACCCAGTATAAAATCGTCCTCAATATTCGCTACCAGGACCCTATGCCGGATCATGTGGTCCCCTATCTGTAGCACGACATTTGCCTCACCCTGTATTGACATGGACTCGCCGGTGACTGTTCTGAGCTGGATATTGTTGTTAGCTGAATTTCTGATGCTCTTAAAACCCTGGACTTGGCAATGGACACAGCGGATGCGGTGTCGATGGTGATGTTAATTGCTCGGCCATTGATGGTGCCCCTGATGTCTAGGCTGCTGCTATCTCGGCAAAATAACCGGATGGATACTGTCCTGGGGGCTGGTGGAGGATTAGTCAGCATTCGCCCCCTTATGCTGACTGATTGCAGTTTCCCTGGTTGGTAAGGTCGGTTTGTTAGCTACCCCTGGTTGGTGATCGTTCGGGTAGCCTTACTCTGCAGTCACGTTGAAAGTGTCCTGTCGGTAACATGCCCCTCTGGTGCTAGTTCTTTGTGACCGTTCTAATAGCTTGTTCAGACCAGCCAGCAGGGCTTGACATGGTGACTCTGGCTCTTCCTGGTTAAAAGAATCTGCTCGGACGCTCGGCTTGGACATGTTCATAACGGCCTCTACTTCTAACGCCCGAAGTAAAGCTTTCATTACTTTTATTGACGCCACTTAGATTAGATTTCGTTGTACTTCTACATCTCTGATACCGTTTATGAATCTCTGTGTGGCCAATTAATCCTTGGTTTTCTCTGGCAGGTCTGGGTAGGACAAGTGTACTAACCGTCTAGTCTCTGCTTCGAATTCTTGGAGTCTTTCACTTGATTTTTGCGTTTTCCCACTGAGTTGGACTTGGTATACCTGGCTCAAGGATTGATTGTCCTATCTCTTGTCCAAAATGGCGATTATCTTGTCGAAATTGCCTTGTTCATCGACTGGAATGCTTTGGTGGAGTTCTAGGGTCGGATCTCTTAACAAAATTACCAGAGAAGTAGATTTTTCATGATTATCGCATCCATTAGCTGTAGCGACGGCCTCAAATTGCCGTTTATATATGGGCCAAGATGAACTGCAATCAAATGTGGGTGGTTTACTAAATGAACCTTTGGTACTCACTGTGTACTGGAATTTCCCTCCCTGCAAATCCTCTTGCATTTTTTTAATTTCTGTTTCTACTTTGTATTGAATAACACTGATTTCAAATTTGACCTGGCTTTGTATGGAATCGATATCATCTACTTTGGTTTCAAGGGCCTCCACATTATTTTTTAGGATCTTTATGTCGTCGTTTGTCTCTTTTATATCCCATTCTACTATTTGCATTCTTTCATTAACTGTTTCATTAACTTGTGATACTATTTGCATTAATTGTTCAAATTGCAGTTGTCGCTTTTCTTCTAATATTTGAGATTCATTTTTTCTGATTAATTCAACTTGTTCTTGTTTTTCTTCAAATACTTTAAAATAATTTTGTCTCTTTTCATATAATAATTTAAATTTCGAGAACAATCCTTTATTTAAATTATGTTGTTGATTTTTCATCGTATTGACAAGATTTTCTAATTCAATTTTACGTTTTTTATCAAAAGATTTTACTAACCTTTGTTGAATTTCTTCTTGATGTTGTTTCTCCTTTTTGTCACGTTTTTCTAGAATCTGGGCTCTTTTTTGGTAGTTTCGTCCATTTTTTCCATGCTACGGATTTCCATAAATCAAATTACGATTTTAACTGCACTTAATTCTGCACTTCTGATCTCCAAGTTTCTTATATAGTCCGTGGGTTCAATTAAAAATTATAAAACTAATATTCACTTTCACTTTTCTAGAACTTTTATTTACATCAAATTATACAGCACAGCTGATTCACAATAACATTACAATATAGGCTAGTCGTCGCTGTATAACTGACTTGCGATCGTGGGCTGCTTCGTTTTAAAACCAAAATGGAAAATTCTCGTATAATTAATCATCAACTCCACAGCCGCCGAGCCATTTCAAGAACATTTTTTATCTTAGAAACGATCGGTGTCGTACTGAAATGAAACAGGGTCGGCTTTGGCAAATTTCGTAACAATATTATCACTGCTTTGACAATTTGTTCTTAAATCATTTTCCACTATATAGTTTATTACATATTACTAAGAAATCATATTGAAAAAATAACTCATGTAATTATCATAATAGGTTAACTTTTCATAAATAGTAATGGCAGACTTTGTTTGACTCACTTAACCTTTTATGTTCTTTATACTCTCTAGATTTTTGGGTATTTTTTTGTAGAACTGAAAAGCTAATTATTTATTGATATTCTATATAAGCTTGTTACAAATCCCTAAAAAATCATAGTGAAAAAAATCAGCAAGGAATGATATAAAATGAATACTAAGAAATATGTAATATTTTTGAGTAAAATTAAATACATATTGCAACTTATACAATTATTATAATACTTTGTTTGGCTCCTCATGAATAGTAATGGCAGACTTTGCTTGACTAATTTGATTTAACTTTTTCCGCTCTGTGTATTGTTTACATTTGTGGGCATTTGTTTTTATAGAACTGAGAAGCGAATTATTTATTCATATTGAATATAAGTTACATATCACTAAGAAATCATATTGAAAAAACAACTTATATAATTATTGTAATACCTTGACTTTTCATAAATATTAATGGCAGACTTTGTTTGACTAACTTAACTTTTTATGTTCTCTATACTCCTTAGATTTTTGGGCATTCTTGTTTGTACAACTGAAAAGTAAATTATTTGTTGACATTGTATATAAGTTTGCTACATTTTACTAAAAAATCATGTTGAAAAATAATCATACTTTGGCTCGTCATAATTAGTAATGTTAGACTTTGCTTGACTAACTTGACTTAACTTTTTACGTTCTCTTCATTCTTTACATTTTTGGGCATTTGTTTTGTAGAACTGAAAGAAAATTATTTGTTGTCATTTTTGGTAATACTTTAAAATCAGCAAGTGCGAATATTTCATTTTGTGAACTACTTTGTGCATAACGAAATACTTTTTTATATAATGGTGTTCTGGTGCATTAGTGACATCTATTTTGCTGAAGCATAAATCACAAATTGAATGTATAAAAAATATTAAATATATATGCATTGTTTTAGATAGTTGGAGTATGGAGGAACAAAAATTTTATGTGCTTGGCATCTACCTACCAGCGTGTATTAATACACCATGGCAATTATCTACTTTGAATATTTCTGGTATATCGGTTCTTTTCAGATTTAAAAAGCAAAGTATTGTTCATCTTTATTTTAATAAAAAGAACTAATTCCAGGATGTGCAATAACTATATGCTTTTATATGTAAATGTGTAATAAAGGGTACAAATTAACTGAAAAATAATATTAACTAAATAGGTAAAAATACCTTGGAATGTCATGCACATCGGCAACCACTATTATTGTGTTCATTCCAATTTGTTCGTCATTCTCAGAACTGGAGGTGTCCATAATTAGCGACTTCACTGGAACACAATATTTTAATTAGCTATTACAGTATAAAATAATAAGTTTAACACACAAACAGATACAAACCTGCAAAAATCTTTTTATTTTCAAATTAGAATAATACTCATAGATCATAGAATACAGATTATATTTGGATAAAACCAAAGAACATACACACAGCAAGTAATATCACAGAATGATACTTTTGTATATGCTCTAAGGTCCATAATTAAAATAATAAAACGATAATATGCGTTTAAAGTCATATAAAGTACCTTTAAGGACCTCTAAGGCCGTTATTAATTTATAGTGCACGCTACCTCCAGAATTATATGATCTACAGAGCGTTATTACGGAATTTAACAATGTCCAAAGCATTTCTTTTCATGGTCAATTAATAGTGACGCCATCTAGTGACGAAAGGTAATACATATAAATCAATATTAATTCATGAAAATAACTTTTTGAAGTTTTACAAGTTAAGTTTTTCCCAAATAAATATTAATTATTATATAGAAGTCTTAATGTAAAATGTTCATGATATGAAAAAATAACTTGAATGACAAGTTTAATGGTGTTCGTTCGGATAATTCTGATGTCTGACGTATGTCAAGCCCCTAATTTAATGTATCGCAGAAATCACTTCTGGCCTTTTTTTTAATCCTTTCAGCTAGACGTTTTTTCAGTTGAATCTCCATATAAATTTCTCATCTTTGCCTATACCATTATAAACATTTTTAACTAGTTCCATTTTGTCATCGTTGTCTTGTCGCTATCTTGCCCTTTTTTGTGTTGTTATGTTGTTTATTAGAACGAAAAGCAAATGTTGTGCAGTTATTATATGTAAATCAGATGTTACATTTGTTTTTTTACTACTGGTTAAAAAATTAATTTCCTATAACCTAGTATATTATCTTTTTAGACAGAAAAAACGAACATTAAGGTAGTGTGGTGTCGGTCGAAACGTAGTGTCGAAATTAATGCAGATTAGGTTTTTCCATTTCATTACTATACTGATCTATTTTCGTATGTGTAAGTATGGGCCACCGTTAAGTAGCTTCGCTTCAATAACAATATAAATGTCAAAAGCGCCAATGGCATACATTATTGTTTAACATCCTATATCTTGAAAACTAAACCCTAGAAACTACTGCAATGAGATGGTGATGCAGTTTATTGATTATGGGCCTCATATTTTGGTAGAAACATATCTTGTTGTAAAAGTACAAACAGTCTTGAAAACATTTCCAAGAACGTTACAATTAATGGAAAAAAGGAATTATGGTTTGGCAGGCATAGTCGCAAATTCGGGTAATTTCAAATTAGAGTCCACTGGACACTGGACATTATCTATACTATTATAAAATTGTAAGTTTGTCTGTTTGTTTGTTTGTTTGTTTGTTTGTTCGGGTATCACTTAAGAACCACTCAACTGATTTTGCTGAATCTTTTTTGTTGCAAAGGCTATAGATTGACTTAAAATCTGGTATACTTTTATCTCCCTACATTGACAGAAACGGTAGATATGGCGAAAAAACTTCTATCATGTTGGGTTGTAGACAATTACTCTATTGGTTCCAGCGCAAGCATCAAATATCAGATACTTGCATCAGCTTAGGTTTTATTCAAAATTCGGAATATGCCAATGTAACATGTTTCTATTTAAAAAAAATCAACTGATATATGAAATCAAATTTTACAGGGTGTTCTATATATAGGAAACTTAGAGCGGAGTAGAATTACATGAAAAAAAAGTGATATTGGGTGGACCTTAAGCAGCTCCATATATACAATGTGATTGAAATAAGAGGGGAGTAAAATTACTTATACAGGGCGCTTGAAAAGAGTTGTACTGAGTGGGCCATAAATAATTGCATATACCAGGCAGTTGAAAAACGGGTGGATATTTAAACAGGGAGGATTACAAAATGTTATAATCTGTGGCTCATAAATAGTTGCATATAAAATGTAGTTGAAATAAGGGTAGAAAAGTTATATTTATACATGATGGATAAAAAAAACTTAGAACAAATATGTAATGTAAGCAGTTAAGATATTTGAATTATCTTCTGAGTTATAGTTATGAAGCGGATTGAAAAAGTGTTGGAAGCAGTTGTTTATAAAGTGTTGTTGAAATGTAAGATGGAGTGGAATTATAGGGTGGTTAAAAAATGTGTTTAATATCTACAAGCGGAGTATAATTACTGTTATACAGGTGGGTTTAAAAAATATTACAAATGTTATGGTCTTCAAGCTGTAGTATATACAGGATGGCTAAAATATAGGATGGAGTAGAATTTTAAGAATAAAAGGTGGTACAAAAATGTTATATTGGGTGGCCCTTAAGTAGTTATATACACAGGGTTATACTATAGGGTATAAATTGGTAGAAAAATTTCGTTTAATAGGGTAGAACATGAGCAGTTGCTTATATGTGGGATTCAAACGAGGTTAGAAAACGTTTCAAATAAAGGGTAGTTCAAAAAATATGAGGAAAAATTGTTAAATTGCGTAGCTCATAATCAGCTGTACAGATAGGATAGTTGAAATATAGAATGGACTAGAAGTATAGCTAAGTATTTAAAAACCGGTATATTGGGTTAACGATAAGCAGAAGCATATACAGGGTGGTTGTAATACAGGTAGAACTAGAGATATACATACAAGGTGATACAAAAACTTTTGGAACGATATTTTTATATGGGGTGCCCCATAAGCAGTTTCAATTTTGGTGAAATATATGAGAATTAACAGATTAATATTTACAGGTGAATATTGTGGGTCTAAGAACGGTATACAGGGTGGCCGATAAGTAATTACAAATTCAAGTTATTTGAAATAGAGGGAGAAATAGAGTTATAGTTAAACGGAGTAGATAAAAAAATTCGAAAAATTTTGTAGAATAGAACATGAGCAGTTGCATAATTCAATATATATGGCGTGAAGTAAAATTATTATTATACAGTTTGATTAAAATAATGTTAGAAAAAGTTGCATGTAAGGGGTGTTTGAAATAAAAGGTGGAGGCAAATTATACTTTCCAGAGTGTTTTAAAAGATTTCAGAGAAATTATTATATTGCGTAGTCAATAAGCAGTTGCATGTATAAGATAGTTGGAATATAGAATGCAGCACAGTTATAGTTAAGTGTTTTAAAAAAATGTTATATTTGTTGGTCCTTAAGCAGATGCATATACATACAGGGTGGTTGAAATATTTAGTAGAGTAAAATAATTGTTATACGGGATGGTTCAAAAACTGATAGACAAATAAGTTAGGGTAATGGTTGACTAACTGTCAGCAGTATAAATAGCATGGTTAAATATAGATGGAAGTACAGTTGTAGTTATACAAAGCGGTTCAAAAAGAAAAATTTTTATCTATGGTGGCAATTGTAGTTTGGGTGAAATAAATTGAGGATGGTGGATTTATATTTATACAGAGTGGTACAAAAATGTTATACTGGGTGGCCGATTATAAGTTGCTTATACAATGGTTGAAATAGAGGGAGGAGTAAAATTATAGTTATACAGTGTGATGAAAAGAATATTAGACAAAGTCGCATGTAAGAAGGGGTTAAAAAATAAGGTGGAGACAAATTATACATTCCAGGGTGGCCCAAAAAACATCAGAAAAATGGCTGGATAAGATAGTTGAAATATATAGTGGTGCAGAGTGATAGTTAAGTGTTTAAAAAATATATACATATATTTGGAGGTCCCTAAGCAAAACATATACAAGGTGATTGGGATATTTTGTAGAGTAAAATTATGGTTTAAAAACTTATGGACAGGATGATTTAAATAAAGTTGGAAGTGGAGTTATAATTATACAAGGCGGTTAAAAAAAATTAATACAATTTTTATATAGGGTGGTTAATAAGTAGTTGCAGTTTTGTAGAATTATGTTGGGGATTGGTGAATTTATAGTTATACAGAGTGGTACAAAAAATGTTATAATGGGTCGTTGTATAGACAAGGTGATTTAAATCGCGAGCGGAGTAGAATTATAGTTTTACAGCGTCGATCAAAAAATGTTAAAAAAAATAAATAGGGAAGATCTGAACAGTTGTATCTAACTGTGTGGAATACCTAAAGTATGGGGCGAAGCAAAATTATAGTTATACAGTTTAACATAATGTGAGAAAAAGTTGCATATAAAGGGTGGTTAAAATATAGGGTGGGGAACATTTTTACTTAACCAGGTGGCTCAAAAATGTTCAGAAATAATTGTTATATAGCATAGACCATAAGCAGTTGCCTAACTGATATATAGGGTGGACTAAAGGTATAGTTAGGTGTTTAAAAATGTTATTTGTGGTGTCAAATAAACACTAGCATATACAGGATGGTTGCATTAAATCATAAAGTAGAGTTACAGTTATACAAGGAGGTTAACAAAAAGTCGAATAAAACTGTTTTATAGGGTGGCACTTGCAGTTTTGGGAGAAATATATTTGGGATTGCTTAATTAATTGTTACGTAGGGTTGTTTACTAATTAGAAAATGTTGTTATATGGGATACTCCATGTATCATAAGCTATTTCTTTTGGTACAGAATTGTACATTCCATACGCGGGTGAGACCGCGGATACCGGCAGTACATTATATATTCCTCTCGAAGATTCTGGGTTCAGTATGATGATACATGGGAAAAAAGTGCATCACACCACTTAAATGAAAAAAGTGAAATTTTTGGGCGTTTGTGTGTATATATACACTGAAATAAAGATACTATTGTTATTTTGTAATATGATGATAAATATCTATTTTCTCACTTTATTATTAGCCTGATCATGTTAAAGCACAATTTCTGATTATCTGTAAAAATAATGAAAGAAATTTTTTTTCCTTGTAATAGTTTGAATGCTTTTTGAATGGATAAAAGAATAGATTAGCTGTAATTTATGATATTATAGCAGAATTTTCTATTGTATGGAAAAGTTATACTACAGAATTAATAAGTAAATTTTAATTTAACTAACCTTTGGGAAATTGCAAAATTATTTATTTTGTTGTTTGTATACAGTGTAGAACAGTCAAATAACGATAACGAATAAGGAAGGACTTGTACGGAAAAACGCTTGGATACGTCTATTTGTATTTTTGAATGCGCATATTTTTAACAAAACAAATAAAAAATTTAATAAAAAAAAATAATATAAAAATATATAAAAAATATATATAAACAATGGGCCATTTAACAGAAAGCTCAAAATAACCATTCTACAAATGATTGGTTAAGGAGATAACACAAATGGAAGTTTCTCGCTTATTTCACGAAAATTTTCCAAATTTGTCGCCTGTATCCCAAGGAACAATTAGCAAAATAGAAAAGCAGTTTCGCGAGCTTGGTCATGTAAGACAGATAAAAAAGTAGCTGCCAATGCTATAAGTGATAATACGAAATTGAATATTATGATTATGCCGAGTTACAAAAGAAACAACATAATTCTGCTAGAAAAGCAGCCCCACTGTTCAACGTTAGCAACACATCAATTTCTCGAGTAATAAAAGAAAGTGAAAAGCATCCCTATGAAATGATGCCGACTCAGGAGACGATTTCGATAGGAGAACGTATTTCTGTGAACAAATGATGGTAAGGTTAGGTTAGGTTAGGTTAAGTTAAGATGGTAAGGTTAGATAACAATGTGATCCAATTAGAAGATGTTTTGTTTTCTGATGAGAGCACATTTACACTTCTCGGTCATGTTTATCATCAAAATTGCCGCTATTGGTCTAATGAGAATCCTCACTGGATGGCAGAGAAACATACGCAATAACCTGAAAAAGTTAATGTTTGGGCAGAAATTGTTGGATGTCATATCGTAGGTCCCTTTTTCATTGATGGCAACTTGAATGGAAAAATGTATTTAGAACTGCTGGAAAATAATGTCGTGTTAACTTTGACAAACTTATATCCTTATACAGTAAATCCACAAATTCCTGCCAATACAATCTGGTTTCAGCAAGATGGAGCCCCACCCCATTACGAAATCAATATACGGCAGTACCTGAACCAAGTTTTTCCGAATCGTGGATGGGAGGCGCGGATCGATAGAATGGCCAGCGGACCTCGTGGTTTGACGCCATTGGACTACTTTCTGTGGGGATATGTCAAAAGTACTGTATACAAAACTAAACCCCTCAACCTAGATGACCCAAAAAAGACGAATCACGTCTGAGATGTAGAGTAACCCTAGAAGACATTTCTATATCAGATTAGCATTTTTCCAAGACATTCGCGGCGAGCATTTTGAACATTTTCTGCACTGACATTAATGTTTTTTTTGTTTTTAATATTATTCATTTATTTTTATAATAAATCTGAAAACACTTAATATTTCAGAAACAGTTGAAGATAGTTGTAGGACATTGTACATTAATTATCTCTAGAATTTTCTGGAGAATCCAAAAAATAAATCATATACAAGGGCTTGCAGAAGTTGGTATTGGCCACTGTCAGACTACACACCTTATATAATTTTTTGTTGTTGAAAAAATGCGCATTTAAATATACAAATCGACAATCAAAACGTTTTTCCCAACACGCCCTGCTTTATAATATAATACGATTGCGTGAAGACCTCACATGTAACGCATAACCACTAAAGAAATTACTCAAAGTGGAGAATTTGTTTTTCACCTGTCAAATCGAAAAACAGGCAGATCTCAGTATCTCTTGAGCACATTCCGACAGAATTTCTGCAGAATTCATTAAATAATGTGCCGCTGATAACTTTACGCGGGAAAATTAGCTGGTCATAAAGAGTTTGTTTTTGAACTAAATATTCCGTTCTTGTCAGGCCAGCTCATTGTGTCAGATATTAGTTGTGATTGAATTTCGAAAATGGGGGTGCGAAATTGACAGAGTCAGAAAACATGTAGGGAACATTATCGTACACTCCATTGTAAAGTTAATATCAAAACTAGCGGTTCTAAATTTACAGGGCGGTAAAAAGGACTTACTCTTGAAAAGGTTATTTTTGGAAATATTTTTTTTTTTTGGAATGCCGCAAATGATAGCGCATGTTGAGCACATTATGACACACTTCATTTCAAATTGGAATTAGAAACTTGCGGTGCTAACTTCACAGGGTGGGAACCTGTACCTGCCCTTAAAACATTATTTATTTTTTATATATTTTTTTACAATACGGCACATTATAGCACATGGGCACAATTTATTTCCAGCTGAATTTCCAATTTTGCGGTTATTTTACAGTTTTACTGAAACTTTTACCATTCCGTCGATAAACAATTATTTCTTGATTGAATTTTAAAATCTCGGAAATGGCATTGCACAAAACAACCATTTCATTCTGCCGTGTCTACGTAGAAATCTTACGTGTGTGATTACGGTGTCAGTAAGTTTAAACTAACAATCTTGCTAGTGACAGAAGTAAATAGATAGCACAGGCTAAAGACAGTGCGGTCACCAAGATATATCGTACATTCAAAGCTCAAAGACTAACTTCTTTGTTTAAAGCCAGCTCGATCTATCATAGTGTCCATCTAGTGTGAGACGTGATGCGACCTTGGAGATACGTTTTATTCTAACCTGGAAGTTTGTATTCAGAAAATTTTGTACGAAACATCGCCGAGACGAGGCATTTGTAAGTGATATATCGCGGCGAACTTCAGTTTTATATTTATGGTTTGAATTTATTGCCCAGAAATTCCTATTGCTCGGTTTGTTTGTAAACGTAAGTTCGTATGGAATGGACAGCTGCATAAGAGCAGGTTGATCTTTTGGAAAATTTGTAATCCAATATTTTCGTTACGGAATTCCTACGATTTTCAACCGTTTCACTATCAAATAAGAATAATGTATATTGCAGCATTTGTTTATAATTACCACATTCACGATGGTAGAAACTAAGACCTCCAGGTCTAAGTAGTCACAGAGAATGAAGTGTATAATTAAGTAACGGGTTTTTTTAGAGTTATAGAACTTTGAAATGGAATAAAACACGGATATTTTTTTAAATTGACATGAAATTTACTTTATTCGAAAGATAATCTTCTGTCATTATAATTTGAATATGACTCTGGCATATGACCTCCACGGCTGGCTCGGACGTAGTCTAATCTGGAGGTCTAATTTTCGATGACTTTTTCCAATATTTGTGGCCGTATATCGGCAATAACGCGGCGAATGTTGTACTCCAAGTAATCAATCGTTTCGGGCTTATCGGCGTAGACTAGCGACTTCACGTTTCCCAACAGAAATTAGTCAAGCGGCGTTAAATCGCACGATCTTGGAGGCCAATTTACGGGTCCGAAACGTGAAACTATGTGGCAAATTATGGCACGAGCTGTATGACATGTTGCCCCATCTTCTTGAAACCACAGCTCATGTGCTTCATGATTGTTCAATTGATGAACGAAAAAGTTATTAGTCATGGCTCTATAGCGATCACCATTGACTGTGACGTTCTGGCCAGTATCGTTTTTAAAGAAGTACGGACCATTTATTCCACCAGCCCATAAAGCACACCAAACAGACAGTTTTTCTGGATGTAACAGTGTCTCAACATAAACTTGAGGATTATCATCACTCCAAATACGGCAGTTTTGTTTATTGACGTATCCATTCAACCAAAAGTGAGCTTTATCGCTAAATATATAGATTATTAATTTTAATACAAATTTATTATGTTAATGTACCTCTATTGTGAAATTACAGCTAATAATAATATAAATTATAATTATACTGAAATGACAGGTTCTGGCAACACATTTCGTTTACTCTATTTATAGATATCATCGATTATAACATTGCAAATCAAAGTAAACTGTTGGTGATTATATTATAGTAAAAAAGTACTACACCTATTTAGAACAACTCATATCAACAATGTATCCCAATAATATAAAGTAATTAATAACATATAATGTTAGTAGTGAATAAAATTACAGATAAGCAATCTATAGTTGTTATATCGGCAATTGAGCTCAATGCAACTTCACAGATAACAAATATGGCGATAACGCTTAATATATATATATATATATATATATATATATATATATATATATATATATATATGTTGTATTGGAATTAATGTGAATTTAACTTTTTTTATAATAATTAACTTTATATTAGAATGATTAATAATAACTAAATAAATTTATATCTCAGGGTCCTTTTTGCTTGGGTTCAATTTGTTAGATGTTAAATAAATAAATTTATACTTATCTCTTTGTCTTACAAGTATTTCTATCTCTCTTCTGGATCACTTACACTTAATAATTTGAATTATTATCTTCACTTTAATTTCTGTTAAAACAAATTTCACAATTTCAATCAGTTTACAATTTATTTAATTTGAACACAATACAAAAATTTATACAAATATTCTTTAAAACAAAATAAATTTCCATTATCTTAATCTATCCTTAAATTTTTATCAATCTATGATACAAACTTTTATTATTCAATCACTTGACTATTATTATTTTAAATTTGCAAACCTTTTATTAAACCTTATTGATTAACCTTTTAAAATTTTATATTAAATAAACTTTTCAAAATTTTTAACTTTTCTAAACAATGTTTCAAAAACTCAATTGTTGGGCCTTAATCTCACTTCTTCTTGATGCTGATTTTGAACAATATTTCCCAATTTCAAACTTTTGCACTGGTAAAACTATTCTGCTATTTGATTGGCTATTTGTGCTGGTTTACGAAATGCATTTTCATCCAATAATTTGATTTTAATTTTTCATACCATTTACTCCAACTAATTTCTTTTACTGAATATTTATTATGATGTTTTCAATTTGTTTATCCAAATAATTTCAAATTTCACTTAGGTTAATTTCTTGTCTTACTGACATGGAACAATAATTTCGATGTTACCGCAAAACATTTATTTCGTAGTCATAGAAACGTGATTTTACGAGAACGAAATTTTTAACCTGCTGTGGTCGACGCTTGATGTTCAAAGAGACCTTGTCAGTGTCAGATTTGCAATTTATACTACTTGTTTTGCCACCTGCTATTTCCATTTCCGTTAATAATTATTTAATTTATTTCCAAATATTTCCCCTTTAAATTATATCAAAAAATCAAAATAAATTTCAACTTAAATTTCAATACCTTTTACCCTTATTAATTTTGCCCAAATCATTCAATTATATTTTCAAAAACCTTGAGTTGACATTAGTCACCTGTTGGCCACCAGTCGTTTAACAGGTACTTTATTAAAATTGGATTTTATTAAAAATTGAGATTTCATACTTTTTTAATTATTTGCTTATTCTATAATATGCTCTCAGCTCTGTCTATACTATAAATTTCTTTTATTTTCCATACAGTTCTGAAGACTTATAACGGTCTTTATAATTTGACATTTCTATTTTCTGTTTACGAATGAATTTATTAATTGAAAAATTGATTTTGATATAAAATATGTGTAATTTGGTGTGTTTATGGCCTAATTTGTGATTCTATATGTGTATTCCAAACTCTACTATCATTTTACAACTGAATTTAACCTTTTGATGTTTGAGCTTTATCATGAGTCTTTGCAGTTATTTTCTTTATGTGAGTATTACTTTTTATTAAAATTTGTATGTAATATCTAGCTTTTATATGCCACCTTTTTATCCTTGCAACGATTCGCTTTTAAAACATTTTACATTGTTTAAAATTATTAGTTTATCCTATAATATGATTCCTTATTTATTTACAACTAATTGTCACTTCATTTCACAATTTATGTTCTTGCAATTTCCCTTTATTTATATGCATGCATTTTATTCACATTACCCTATTAATTAACCAATCAAATTGGTAAGGTTGTCATACTATTTCATATATGTTTAAATCCATTACAATATATATATATATATATATATATATATATATGTGTGTGTGTAAAACGCATGGTTGGGGACACCAAAATTTTATTGCAGGAAAAGCTTCTAAATCACATTTTATATATCCCTATATAGTTCAATTGTTATATAAACAATTTTTTCTATTAAAAAATAACTTTCGGTTAACGAACGCATTGTTTGAGCCCTCATCGAACTAACGTAGGGTTTGAGGACAGTCCCCAAAACATGCATTTTGCAAACTGGCGATAGACGAAATGATAATTTGGGGACTGTCCCTAAAATATGCATTATCTTAATATAGTTTGGGGACTCATCAAAATAATAACGATTTCGTACAGTTGCTAATGCATTACTTCCAATCCGATTAAAATTTGCTTAACATGAAGCAAATATATAAACAAATTTATTATTTCGTATTACATTACTATTTTGTTTAAATTGTCGTTGTATAGACTAATTCTTATTATTAAGCGTTATCGAGGTGAAAAGCTTTGCAATGATACTACTAAATAGGAATGTGAGTCTTATAGTATCTATATGCCTAAACGATTTAAATTAATAGTATAATAATAAAAATTTACTGTTTATTTTCAAGGGAATAATGATAATGATACTAGGTACTCGATTTCTCACACTTAACAAAAATATCATAGAATTATCAATATCTATTCAGTTGTATTTTACAGCCTCAAGACCTCACTAAATATAATTTTGGTGCTTATAGCGTCATCACCAATTTTATGCTTAAGCCCTTTCTTAGGAACATTTCCAATTTTAACTTCAGACAGAAACCTAGGTTGTCACGCATTTATTTAATAAAATACCACAGCTATCAAAAACATAATGCATTCTTTTTAAATATTGAAAGTGAATTTAACCCTTTAATCTCACTAGAAAGAAAGTTGAATATTTTAGGACCAAAAACATCTTTGAGCTTTGGGTACTATGAAAATATTATTTAAATGCTGAACTACATCATCTCATTACACATGGAAAAGACAATTTTTACATACAACCAAGCAAAACTGACTCATTTACATTTTGACTTTTTTTCACCTAAAACTGTGAAATATATTAGGTAATCTTTAAAAAAAGACATTGTGTTGAAAACTTTTTTCATTAAATCTCTTAAACTAAGCTATGGCTTAGTTAACAAAATGGTATTCCCCAAATTTCTTAAAATAGAGGTTCAACATTTCCTTTTACATATTAATAAATAGATTAAATATATGATTTAAGTAACAAATTCAATTAATAATGCAACAAATGCTAAATTACATTATATGTTTTCAACTTTTTCTATTAAGTAATTATTTTTTGATACTATCTTCTGGACATTATACAATCCATGGAACGCAAGACAATATATTGTTTCAGGTCGAAAAAACTTCATCAGCTGCGCTTCCCTCAACATATTAAAATCTCGAATAATGATTAATGTTTTTTCATACATATAACCAAGCTTAACTATTTAACGCACAATTATTAGGAGTTTTAGAGAAAACTAAAAGAAAAAAAATCGTGCCATGTGTAATGCTTTTACCCTCTGATTCATATGACAGAAGTCACACGAAACAAATTTATACGTTAACTAAAACCCACAATGCAATTAAGTGACAATATCTTATTGCAGTCGATAGATAGTCTTCAAATGTTACGCTCCCCTCGGCGATTAAATTCTCCAATAATTATTTATGTATTGCATTTAAGGCTAAATTTAACATTTTAACTAAAATTGAAAATCTAGAAGTTTAAGGGACAACTAGTCCACAGTGATTCTAAAATGAGTGCTGTATTTAAAACTCCATTACCCTTTCCTAGGATAGTAAGCACAAGAAACAAATAACAAATAGATTAACTGTTAATCTGTTGGCTAGTTTTCCCTGAAGCTCCAAGATGTCGATTTTTATTTTACGTTAACATGTAAAGTTCGGGTATTTGTGCGAAATATATAAATAATTATTCGATCTATCAATCACATGAAAGTTCTTGACTAGAAACAATATATTGTCTTGCCTTCAATGGATTAAAAACTCTCGAAAAGATAGTATCATAATTTCTAAACTTCTAGATGAAGATATTCATTTTTCCTTAATAAAATCTAAAAAAGACATTCTGTTTTGTATTTAAATTAAAATGATCTCTAGCATAAATCAGATTTTTAATTTTCTCTGTTTTAAAAAACTAAATAAATTATTGTTTTCTTGTAATACACAACATTTTATGTTATGTTATGAAATATATTTGAACAAAACTAAATGGGTGTCCGCACCATAAATTCATACTATTAATAATTACATTTCTTTGCTTATTAAAGTTTAATATAACAATATATAGTGGTAATTTCTTATGTAGAAAAAAATATTTTATGACTGCTTCGAATCTCTGAAATGTATTAATCTTCAATACCCAGCTGATTTTCTGCATACACAGTTAGCAACTATCCTTCAAAGTGACAAATTTCATTGTCGTATAGATAAGTTTAGGTATATTTTTTACATAAATTTATTGCACTAATTCATTATTAAAGAAGCCACACATCGCCTTCATAATAACATTCTTCAGGTCTATTCTAACAATTGTTTTGGTTTGTTAGTTCACCGAATCTTTAAACTGTTGGTATATAAAAAATGTGCCAATATTTCGGTCGTTTAGTTCATCTCTGCTTTGTTATACCGACATTTCCGTGAAAGGCGATTATTAGAAAATCGTCTACGGGCCACTGTGATAAAAAAGCACTCGGCATTCCAGCCCATAATAAATACGAAATCTTTAACATTAGATATTATGAAGTTCTCTTGTAAATATTTGAATTGAATGTTCGAAATATAATAAATATTAAATTTATATGATACGTCCCTTTCTAATAGATCGCGTTAGAAACTTCATGGCAAATTATGAATTTCTTTGTAATTTTTAATTGTTATTTTAGTCCTACAATTAAAATACAAATAATTACAGAACATTTCAAAATTGTATGAAAATAAACTAAAAATGGGAATATAAAAACGTTGATATATTATTCATAGTGTTAGTGAAATTGAAGGATATTTGTAATTTTATATTATTAATTAAAAGCAGTTGAATGGGACATCTTCTTTTCTTCTTGGGGATTATGAGCAAAGATCTGTTTATTTAATTCCGCCATACTGGCTATTGACTCTGAAATTGAATTGAAAGGTTGTGTAGATAATTAAAATTTGTATTGTGACTAAAGTAAATTGTCAACAAAAACAGATGTTGTTTTTCAAAGTCATCATTTATTATATTACGACTTTTTATGTTAATGTTTATGTTGGATCTTTTTTTTGAGCTTGGAACAGTGATATATATTAAATATTTTACAGTTCAGATATACCTTAAATTTAGAAGTAAGCATCAGAACCACATCAAAACTCTTTTTTTAAAGAGCACTTTGTGTTGTCCATATGGAGTCTATCAAAATGTTCTGTTCAATACAGTATTGACTCAATTTTTGCATAGTTTGTCCACTGTTAGTAATTAAGTCAAAATTGAGTTTCTGGTAGAGAATATTGATGCTTTAAAAGCATTACCTAACATTGTCACTAACAAATGTAAAAATACATCTGTCATCATCAAGGATTAAACCAACCGTTGAGTGTTTAAATAAATGTTTGGTGTTAGGGTGTAAAACCATCTTTTTACATTGACACAGTAAAGGTTCCACAGCATTTCCATTTTCACTAACAGTTTACTAACTGGATTGAGTGATTATATGCAAAAATGGCACCGATCAGTATACTGTACCATAAATATCTTGCGTTCAGTGGAATGAAAAATGTCTAATAGTTAGTATCGTAAGGTTTTAGTAAACCTCTAGAAATTTTTTGTGTGATTTATATCCTAGGAATCACAGGGAATCGGCGTTATACACAGTATGACTCCCGATTTGGAGACTCTGTGATATCAATTTTCCTAAAACTCCTGCGTGTAGGAATACATTTAGCGAAAAAATAAATAAATTAAAAACTGATGAAAGCTCTCGATTAGAAACAATATATTGTCTTGCGTTCAATGTATTTGTATAACTTTTATTTAGAAGTGAAAGTTGTTCAATTGAGATGGAATGTAATCTTTATAACAATGAATTGATGGTAGTTTGATGTGTAAATGTGAAGTTATGAAGAGAGCCAATGTGAAACAACTTTTTAGTTTAAATCTGTACCACTGGGTACCGCAATTGAGTTGGGTATTCCACGATAAAAAATATAATAAACAAAAATATTTGCTATCTCTGTAATTGTAAGGGAAGTTACAATACATGTAAGCACAAAAGCTTAAAATAATAGTTAGAAATTTTGTACTTACTAGTTTTTTGATAGTGGACGTAGATCTATCCTTCCAAAAATATTTTCTGTTGTGAACATTCATATTCATAGAGTGCCGTATTGGGACTGCTGATATATTCAACTGTCTTGAACATAATTTCGAATGGAGTTTTTGAGATATGCCCTATAGCATTTTAGTAATTTGTAAAGTTTGAGTAACCTTTGTGATTAAGGTTCAATAATATCTAATGTCGCATGAATTTGTTACGTGACAAATTTCATTTTATTTAACTAATGAGAAATATTAGAAATTTTAGGATATTGGATAAAGGTTTAATATTGTATGTAAGGGTTTACAAAGTATGTCCAAAATTGATAATTTCTTATTTAAAATAATTTTGGAAACTTAGTCTATGGCTGAGTTGTAAAGTAAAAAACAGAGTGAAATATTATTATTTTAAACTGTCTATAAGTTGCAGTATATTCGAAAATGGCGATATGCATTAAAATATATTTTAGCTTCTTCCGAGGTGTCTTTCTTTTTGAGAGAAATATTTTCTTGAGGAGACGGAATATTTTCATAGTTGTTATCAACAATATTAGACGATATCCGAATTCTTCCTTCTTCGTTTTCAAAACCTGTTCATGTATTGTGCGAAACTGTTATATTTTTAAAACAAACTTCTCGTAATAGATACAGGATCTTGAGAATGCATAATCATTTAGGATTTTTAATTTAGTTCAGGAAAAGGAAATATAAATAATAAATTGTCTTTTTTGTTTTGAGGTATTTTTTTTCATTGCCAGCTTCAAAGATTCCGATATCAAAATTTGTTGTTGACTGTTTTCTAATCTTTCTACATCCCACATGAAAACTCGACAAGCCGCGTGTGGTGCGTGATTTCTAATTCACCTCCATGAAAACGAAAACCACGAAAATTGAGAGACATAAAATTAAGAAGGAAAGTAGTGCTAACAAACAGACGGGAGAAATAATAATCAATGATTGTCGGAACTGTAAATATACGAACCCAGATAAGAAACGTCCATCTCTATGTAGATGAAGAAACACTGAATACGCTAATATGGACCAGGTAATAAGGTGTAATATCAGCACTTGCTATACAGCAAAGTAACACAATACAAAAGTCAACGTCACGTTAATAATAAAAAAATATACTGTTTAAAATATGTAAAGTACATCAGCTGTAACGAAAGAAATGTAAGTGAAAAACGCTTAAATGATCTTAGAGGACATCTTCCATAGGAAATGAAATCATTTTTCGAAAATCATCAAGAAAGACAGTCATGGCTCAGAAGCAAAGATAAAAAACTAATTATTAAACAACTGAAGAAGGAAGAGAGGAATTGCAAAAATACAAATAAAATAAATGGTAAACTTATTATTGTGTATTAAAATAAAATTTAAAATTCTTAACAAAATAAGTCAACAAAACTCAATGAAGAAAAGAAAAATAGTAAACCAGTAAACGCAATTGTTATAGAAATGATTAGATAAGAACACAGAGTTGAATTTCAACAGAAATATGTGATCTTCAATGTATTTTTCTCAAAGTGGACAACACGAACATATCTGAGAAACGCTACAACAGAATACCGACATATAATGTTTCTTGAAAACATATGTGAGAAAGTAGCTTTCACATATCTGCATGGAAATATCAATTCTATTAAAAAAAAACAGGCATAACACTAAAAGACAAAATGAGAAACAATAAAGCTTTAGAAGATCATCTAAAAAGTCACATTGGCTAGAAAATAAAGTAATTTCTTATAACTATTTCAAATTTATGGTGCATCCAAATATGTGAGGTTTACATTATTTTAACCAATTTTCCCAATATTATAAGATTTATAGTGTTGTTTTATCTAAAATAACGGTTAACAAAATCATATTTTATTTTTGATTATATTTTTCTGAGGACAGGTATATTTAAATTCCCTTCTCTATACAGCAAAGGTCAAATGGAAAACATTTTAGAGGAAATTTAGTGCATTTAAAATCTGGCTTTGGATTTACGATCAATCATTTGGTTATGAAAATAATCGGCAAAACCCGAAAATGTTTTCTTCAGTAAATCCGAACCGGTTAATTTGACAGCTGTCAAGATGTGACACTTTTTTAAGACAAATAAAATGACATATATCACATATCTCAAAGGTCTTTTGTTATCCCGCAAAACCGCCTCAACTTTTTTTATATGTCTCACAAGGGCATACAAAATTTTAGTTTCATCGAAATATCAAACTTCATAAAGTTAGGCCTTATTTTTTTAAGAAGGCCATGACTTGTTTGTATCAAAATAACATTAAAGAATTGTAGCCAAACAAATATGGTCCTATAAGTCCTGAAAATATTCATAAATTTATAATGGGTACCCAATTAAAAAAACGTAAGTAAGATGAAATTACCAATGAGGCAACATCAAAATGTGTGTTAAGCTAGCAGAGCCGTTTCATAACGCCCAAATAGGACCTACTCCAGAATTTATTGCGAATTTATTACGCAAAAATTAAATTTATTGCTCCCACCCCTTCTGAGTAACAGTGGCTATGCTAACTTTAGACTAAAGTTAGCATAGCCATATTCTATATCTCCGGAACGAATAACGCTACCGAGGTGATCTTGGTGGCGTATTTTATTGCTAATTAATTGCTATCGAATGGCACTAGAGCAAATAACCAAAAAATACCCCTTCAACCCCTACTGAATTTCTCACCCCCCAACCATTACTAAAAAAAGTTATTTCAATATTTTGTGTTGTATAAAATCAGTAAACTTTTAATTGCTAATTAATTGCTGACGTTTTACCTTCATTACGATTTCATTCCTCCAACCCCTTCCAAGAAACTGTGGAGACGCCAACTTTAGACTAAAGTTAGCATATCCACATCTATATCTCCGGAACGAACTGTGCTACCGGGGTGATCTTGGGGGCGTATTTTATTGCTAATTAATTGCTATCGAATAGTACCAGGGCGAATACACAAACCCTACCCCTTCATCCCCTACTCAATTTCTCACTCCCTGACAAGTAACAAAAATATTTATTTCAATGCATTTCCTTATTAAAATCAGTAGACTTTTAATTGTTAATTAATTGTTGAAGGTCTACCTTCTTTACGATTTATTGCTCCACCCCGTTGCGAGCCAACTTTAGACTAAAGTTAGCATAGCCATATTCTATATCACCGGAACGAACAGCGCTAGGGAGGTGATCTTGGTGGCGTATTTTATTGCTAATTAATTGCTATCGAATAGTACCAGGGGGAATACCCAAAACCTACCCCTTCATCCCCTACTGAATTTCGCAACCCCTGACAAATAACAAACATATTTATTTCAATGTTTTTTGTTGTTAAAATCAGTAGAGTTTTAATTGCTAATTAATTGCTGAAATTCTACCCTCGCTACGATTTCATTCCTTCAACCCCTTCCGTGAAACTGTGGCTATGCCAACTTTAGACTAAAGTGAGCATAGCTATATCCACATCTCCGGAGCAAACGTCGTTATGGGTATCGTCTTGGGGCGTATTTTATTGCTAATTAATTGCTATCGAATGGCACCAGACCATTAACCCAAAAACTACCACTTCATCCCCTATTCAATTTCTCACCCCCTGAAAAGTAACAAAAATATTTATTTCAATGTATTTCTTTATTAAAATCAGCAGACTTTTAATTGTTAATTAATTGTTGAAGGTCTACCGTCGTAACGATGTTATTGCTCCAACCCCTTGCGAGCCAACTTTAGACTAAAGTTAGCATAGCCATATTCTATATCTCCGGAACGAACAGCGCTACCGAGGTGATCTTGGTGGCGTGTTTTATTGATAATTAATTGCTATCGAATGGCATCAGTTCAAATATCCAAAAACTACCCCTTCATCTCCTACTGAATTTCTCACCCCCTGACAAAAAACAAACATTTTTATTTCAATGTTTTTCAACCCCTTCTGAGATACTGTGGTTATGCCAACTTTAGACTAAATTTAGCATAGCCATATCTATATCTCCGGAACAAACGTCGTTAT
This sequence comes from Octodonta nipae, assembly GCA_034190945.1. Taxonomy (NCBI): domain Eukaryota; kingdom Metazoa; phylum Arthropoda; class Insecta; order Coleoptera; family Chrysomelidae; genus Octodonta; species Octodonta nipae. The sequence goes on along the minus strand of CM067216.1, from coordinate 160,622,232 downwards.
CGGTATGGTCATGGGGCGTATTTTATTGCTAATTAATTGCTATCGAATGGCACCAGACCAAAAACCCAAAAATTATCCCTTCATCACCCACTCAATTTCTCACCCCCTGCCAAGTAACAAAAATATTTATTGCAATGTTCTTCGTTATTAAAATCAGTAGACTGTATATGATTAGGAAAATAAGACTATACTTATTAATTATAGATATAATTATAGGATTCGAATAATAATATATATCCATGAATGTTCTCAAATTATACATTACCCTACTTATTTTTTCTGAATCCCATTTATGGTAATTTTTTCTCGAGCCTTACTGCAATTGGAACTTTGTTTTAAATTTCCTATACAAATGGCCTACATATATCTAACAAAATGCTATTTCAAATGAACGGTACAATGTGTACGAATGGTGCTATTGATTAATCGATGTAAGTAACATAATATACCAAACAATACGCGATGTAGGAATATACCTATAAGAAATAAAAACTTTATTATAATTTCAACAGTGCCAAGATACACCAAAACATCATTTATTTAACGCTATTTAAAATATATACTATTAATATAAATTTTAAAACAGTTAAATCACTTATTGTTAATATACCGATACAAATCAGAACGTTTGACCACCTTGTAAAAGACTCGATCTAATATGGGGAATTTACATTACTCCGAAAAAATATTAAGTGTCTCTCCCAATAATAGGTCAAAATTATCGATATACAGGATTCAACTTAAAAGATAACTAATGAATAATGGCTCATCATTATTCACCTTATTATGCATCTTGTATTTTCCGACAATTGTAGTTAACTTTCAATAAATTGTTTTATGTAAACTATTTGGGACAGTTTTTTTTCTGATCTGAAAATATATAAAACACTTTCCAATTTCTGAAGAATTAAAAATAAAATCTTCATCATGTATAGTCTGAGTTTGAAAACGTTCTGAAAATTTGTTTAAGGAAATGAACTTTTACAGTTTTTTATTCCCCGTCAGATTGTGTGTGTAGCAAACTGCTTAATGATTAATAATTTACTGAAAGTATTTTAAAAATAAAAATATATAGGAAAGACTATTGATGATAATGCTGTAATTTGAGTGTTTATTTACCAACATTTCTTAGAAGGATTATTTGAGGCAGTTCTTCCGTCGGCCCATGGTGCATTAAAAAATATTCATAGAAACATGAATAGTGGTAGTATTTTATCCTTAAATATATTAAGTTCAGCACTACGTCAACAAATGCGTGCATATTGTGTTAAATTATTTACAGTATTATTAAAAGTTTACAAAAACAATCGAACATAATATTAATCGTGATTGATTTTAATAGAGGAAATAATATGTTAAAAATACATATACTGAATAATATAAGTAATGATTTTACCAAACTAAAATTAAGTAATTGAAGTTAAAGGCTTTAATTGATTTGCTCATTTCTTATTATTTTGTTGTATTGCTTAAGCCCGAAAGATATAAAACACGCATTTAAGGCAAAATCTAAGCTCTACTGAAATGGGATACAGTGTGTCTCAAAATAAAACGAAGTTAGTTTTCAATTCTCGATAAGTATTTTACTTTAATTGATAATCTGTCATACATGTCAAAAACAATGTCATATTTTTAACTGTTTCCTTAAATTAATAATTGATTTCAACAAATAGACTAATATAGTATGGTATGGAAAAAAATCTTACAGCTAGTTAGTTTTTTTTTATTGAAAGAATTTGATTTAATTATCTGTTTCAACTTCAATTGCTATTAGATACTACATCTTCAATTTCAAATACTTAATTTATCTATATTTTTCAGAATCCATTGTGAAGAGTGTGAACCCAAATAAAAAAAACTAACCTTGGTTGAATGTTAAGTAGGTATTATGTTATTCTTTGTTTGTATACGAACGGTTAGTGACAAACCATATATGTACCCTGTAGTAAGGGGAGAACTATCAAGGATTCGGTTTGAAACCGAAAATTAATCTAGTTATGCATTTCTGATAATATTTGTTTCTTGAAGGATAGTTGTGAGTTATGTAGTTAATGTTTAAGCACTCTTTGGGAAATAACACCGCAATACTTAAAATAACTGTATCTTTCCAAACGATTCGGGGTCTATGTCGGAACCCTTTGTCAATGGTAAAGAAACTTTGAGAAACTTTGAGGTGAGAACCTATACCTTTAATTTTTTTCAAAACTTTACGTTTTATAGTTTCGGAGATATGGGGGGGAATGGGTAAATTTTGGTATATTTTCGTTGATATTTTTTTAAATATGAAAAAAATATATTTGTGACCTTTCATTTGATATATTACATGATGCGTTTGAAAAAAATTAATGGTCCTGTCGTTGTTAAAAACTCAGTATCGGTATAGTTCATAAGGTTTTTCCTAAACAATAAATATTCGTAATTTTCTCCTTAAAAAGTGTATTAAACTACTTGAGACGCTATTTTATAATTAACATTAATTCCATTCAATTTCTCTCATGGGTTCCAATATTAACAATTTTAATGAATGATACATTTCTTAATTAGTCTGTACTTCTTTGTTTGATATAACAGTGAATAATTTATGTGCTTGAAAAATATATCATACAGTGTCGATAGTTGCTTCTGTAAAAGGTCTGTAAAACCGAAGGTTTGAGCTCAAGTTTAATTATTTTCATCCTTTCCTAATAGTATGTCGGATGTTTTTTCATTATTGAAAATATACTTTACATATTTAAATTAATTGTTCTTTTTTACTTCTTTACTATATATTGCATCTCAGTACTTCTACTAATGATGTTTTACTAATTATTCACCGACAAATATTAGAGTATATTATCAACCTTTTATGTATAAAATCTCATTCCATATAGTCCTACCTAGCAGAACTCATTTAAACGCGAGCTAATGATTGTATGCTTAGTATTCATGTTGATTTGAGATGAGATAGTAACAGTCCTCAAATGATACTTGGGATACATAAATGTCCCCAAATAATAACTTGTATGTAAATATTTCTTTAAAAGTTTTCGTTAAACATTATTCCGAGTTTTCGTTTGCATACCATTTAATGCAGTAATAACTTCATGAGTAAGATTGAATGAAGGATCCTTTAATTAGTTTATGTTTTCCTCATCAATTTCTTAATAATCAAGGTCTAAACTGTATTAAGACCTGTTGTTATGTTCATATCAAAAACTTTGTTTAGAATAATACTTAAATGGCTTTAAACTGCAACGGATGAAGTGATCTTTTCAGTCTAGAATCAAAGCTATTTGAATCTGTACATGTATAATGTTTTTTTGAGTCCTGTCCCCCAAAAGATACAGATGTCCTTGAATAATAAGTTGAACATATAATATTTTTGAGACCAGGTCACAAACCATACAAATGTCCTCGAAAAATACAAGTATGACGCGCTTAACTTAATCAATACAATCGTAACAGAGGTAGACCTTGAGCAATTAGTTAGCAATTAAAAGTTTACACATTTTCACAACGAAAACATTGAAATAAATATTTTTGTTAATTGTCAAGGGGTGAGAAATTGAGTGGGGGTTGAAGGGTAGAGTTACTGAGTTACTGCTCTGGTGCCATTCAATAGCAATTAATTAACAATAAAATACGCCTTCAAGATCACCCCGATAGATATGGCTATGGTAACTTTAGTCTAAAGTTGGCATAGCCAGTTTCACGGAAAGGGTTGAACAAATGATATAGTAACGAGGGTAGAACTTTTGCAATTAATTAGCAATTAAAACTCTACTGATTTTAAGAAAGAAAAACATTGAAATAAATATTTTTGTTAATTGTCAAGGGGTAATAAATTGAGTAGGGAATAAAGGGGTAGTTTCTAAGTATTTGCTCTAGTACTATTTGATAGCAATTAATTAGCAATAAAATACGCACCCAAGACCATACCGATTGGGCCCTTCGTTTCAAAGATATAGATAGGGCTATACTAACTTTAGTCTAAAGATGGCATAGCCACAGTTTCTCGCAAGGGGTTGAAGCAATAAAATCGTAACAAAGGTAGACCATCAGCAATTAGTTAGCAATTAAAATTATACTCATTTTAACAACGAAAAATATTTAAATACAATTTTTTGTTAATTGTCAGGGGTTGAGAAATTGAGTAGGGGTATTGTTTGGTAATTTGCTCTATCTAGTGCCATTCGATAGCAATAAATTAGCATTAAAATACCGATAAGGACGTTTGTTTCGGATATATTGATATGGCTATGCTAACTTTAGTCTAAAGTTAGCATAGCCACAGTTTGTCGCAAGGGGTTGAAGCAATGAAATCGTAACGAAGGTAGACCTTCAGGAATTAATTAACAATTAAAAGTTTACTGATTTTAATAACGAAAAACATTGAAATAAATATTTTTGTTACTTGTCAGGGGGTGAGAAACTGAGTAGGGGATGAGGTGGTAGTTTTAAGGTCTGGTGCCATTCGATAGCAATTAATTAGCAATAAAAAAACGCCCCAAGATCATACCGATAAGGACGTTTGTTCCGAAGATATAGATATGGCTATGCTAATTTAGTCTAAAGTTGGCATAACCACAGTATCTCAGAAGTGGTTGACGCAGTAAATTCTTAACGAAAGTAGAGCTTCAGCAATTAATTAGCAAATAAAAGTCTACTGATTTTGTACAACACAAAATATTGAAATACAATTTTTTTGTAATTGTCGGGGGGTGAGAAATTCAGTAGGGGATGAAGGGGTATTTTTTGGTTATTTGCTCTAGTGCCATTCGATAGCGATTAGCAATAAAATGCGCCACCAACATCACCTCGGTAGCGCTGTTCATTCCGGAGATATAGAATATGGCTATGCTAACTTTAGTTTAAAGTTAGCATAGCCACTGTTTTTCGGAAAGAGTGGGAGCAATAAATTTAATAAATAAATAAATTAGCAATAAATTCTGGAGTAGGTCCCATTTGGGCGTTAAGAAATGGCTCTGCTAGCTTAACACACATAACACCAAACGTTACTTCCAACTTTGGTCTATAAACATCTCTCTGCCACTTCGTTGGGGTTTTCCACATCCCAATTATGAGTATTGTGCTTATTAATATTCTATAATTCGTAAACTTACTCATCGTACTACAAGATATGATTTACAAAATCCGAATTTTTATTACTTAAGGAAACTAACTTACAAGACAAATGAAATGCATTTGTCTTGAAAATTAGTTTCATTACGTTGTGGATCTATTATGTGTTTTTGGTACTTATTATTTCTTAACACTCTCTGTATTGTTTATTGTGACACAGGAAATTCCCTTTTAACAGATCTTACCAATGTACTAGAGTTTTCGTTGATAACTTGTAAAATGTTTTTATCTCCAGTTTTATTTTCAATATTGTATCGCCTTCTATAACACATCTGACTGATGTTAAAAAATTCAAAGTGTGAAAGTTGTTTTTTAGTAAGTAATACATTTTTCTCTGATTAAAATCATAAATATGATTATCAAATTATCGAAACCTGTTAAAAATAGCCGGATTCTCTATTCAAATGAAGAAAAGTTTGACATGCTAGCGCTGTACTTACATTAAATACAAACACCGACATTACCTCAACAAGGTATTTAGAGATGTATTCTGAACGATGACAGCCTCATAAAGACCACTTCAAAAAAATCCTAGTTAATTTAATTAATTTTGTGAACAATCTAGAAGCCGAAACAATATTGAAAAAGAAAATCGAAACAGAAGTATTTTACGAACTGTCTACGAAAGCCTAATACCTAGATAAGAACTGTTAACGGCAATTTCGTGTTTCAAAATCAACGGTAAAGAGAGTGATAAAAAAGAATAAGTACCATCCATACAAACCCAAAATAGTTCAAGGATTTAAGGAAACTGATTTTCCAAGACGAATGCGTTTCTATGAGTGGTATATTAGAAAGAGTAATGAATATCTCATTTATGTAAATTATATCGTGTGGTCCTATGAGAGTTGATTTGCGAATTGTGAAGGTTGTAATCAGCACAATATGTACTTATCAATGTGATCTGGTAAACCCTCACGAATTGGCAAAGAGATGTGTATAGACTACATTTGGAAGTAACTTTTTGTGTGGGATCGTTGGTAATTTAATCTAACTTACCTGAAACAGAATTTCAGATACATTTATAAATAGTATTGCCGGAAATACACTTGTGAAGTTGTACGAAAAACAGTCACAATTGTCAAAATTGTCCCTATGTAAATGGACGCCAATTTGCATTTCTCTAAATTAATACCTAGTTACGAAGCAGTTAAGAACTTAATTAGATTTTAAACTATTGCATAATGGGGCTATTTTTTATTAATCCTGATGTGTGATATTTTGTTGACACTGAAATCTTTAATGCACTTGTGGTGTATTACTAGACTGGAAAGTTTACGCTATTTCAAAAATTAAAAAATCTAATATGGAGGCCATAAGAAAAATGGAAAGTTTGCGGAATGACAAAAAACTATTGAGACATGTGACAAATGCTACCTTATTCGATTAAGAAAATGTATTCAAATAATGTCACATCTTGACAGTGATCAAATTAACCTGTCAGATTTCCCGGCGAAAAACGAAATCCGCTATTTTCGGTTTTTGCCGGCTATCTCCAAAACCAATTGGCCGATTGTAAATCTGAAGCCAGGTATTCAATGCACTAGGTTATCTCTAAAACTTTTCCTATTTAACCTTTGCTGTAGGTAAAATAGGAGTCAAGGGCCTTGTATAGAAACACACCAACCCTAGATGTCGGTCTTTACATTTCGCGTCTTCAAATTTAACGAAATGTATCAAATGCATAGAGAAGTATTCGAGAGGACATTAAAGTGTGGGAAGCGCAACTGATGAAGATTCCGTAACCAGAAACCATATATAGTATATATATTGTCTTGCGTACAAAAGAATGACACCTTGAAGAGAGTTTCAATATCTCTGATAGGTGAAGTTAACATGAAAATTTCATCGCGACATCGCTAACCTAGGAATTACAGGTAACAGCAATTACATGGAACGGCTCCAGATTCGGAACCTCTATGTGCTATTTTCCCCGAAAAACTAGATGTCGGTCTTTACATCTCTCGTCTTCAAATCTAAACATATTTAAATCAACGTGTGAAACCAAATGTTAATCCTTCAATTAATAGACCAACAAAATTCCGAAATTACACTAAAAACACTTCAACATTTCCAAGTCAGCCGATAAATGTTCAAATTGTTCAAATTAACAGAAATTTTACGGCATTCTTCCGACTTACACATACAAGTTTACTGAAAATCTTATATACTTATATATTAATATTATGGAGCACCACACATCCCCAAAATAATAATTTATTACATTCAACTAAGAGTACTACTATATTTTTTAGTTACAGAAGTTCATTATACAAGCATTTCAAATTATGTCACTAAAAAGCTTCCTATTTAGGAACAATAATAGCTTTGAAAATTTCTTTAGCTATTCTGCCATATGTTTGAAAAGAAAATTACAGCAAAACCGAGTTTTGGTAGTGGTTCATGCAATTCCTCTACCCAACATAGAATATCCACTAACGTGAATGATACATCATAATATCGTTACTTAACGATTTTACCCTTAGAATTTTTAATCAACATACGCATAGGTGAAAATCAGCTGTTTACAGGATCATACTTATTCTCAGTTATAAGAAATGGATTGTAAAAATTTCATTATTCTTGTGAAATTAAGTATATCATATATGATTTACACAATCATTCACCAAAATTGAAATATACTTTTCGTCATGGGTACCGACAAAACTACTCATTCCATTCGCATAATATTGAAAGAGTTTACGTCCTACAAACGAAATGTTTAAGAATATTGAAAAAAAACAGATAATATAATTTTACGGAACACCACCTACAATATATGACAATAGTACCGAATTCAGATCTCAACTCTTAGTAAAATTTTCAAACTTTATAAATATAACATATTACAGCATCAAACTTCATATATCCCCCTAAACTATTTACACCACCCCAAACGTGGGTAACGTTTAATTGATTAATTGGATAAAATTACCAGGCTAGTGTTATTAAGAAAGTTCCAAATTTTGACAGCCAACAATCGAACCAAATTTTAATCAACTTGTTAAGCCAAAGTTTAATTATTCTTTAATGGACTAATAAAATGTCAAAACTACAATAAAAACACTTTAACATTGCCAAATCTGCTGACAAATTGTTCAATTAAGACCTATTTACAGAACTTTCCCAAGAAGAACCTGTTCCGACCCCACATAAAAATAATCTGGAATATTTCATATGTTTGTTAAACTTTACCAAGCTCCACAAAACCCTGAAAATAGTTATCTAAAATATTACGTTTATTTAAGAATAACACCAGATTTTTTATTTGAAGAATTTTTCTAGCCTACATAAAATATAGAAAAACGTTGCTCAAATTACACGTCTAAGATTTTGCAGTTTAAATTATTAATCAATATAAGCCTAGAGCAACATCAGCCATGGGCGAGATTATACTTATTATCAGTTTAAAGAAATGAATTGTAAAAATGTAATTATTCTTGTGAAATTAAACATATCCTATTCGATTTCCACAATTATCCTCAAAAAATAAAATATAAATCCAGAAAGGTACCCACCAAAAAACTTTATTTCCCTTGTATTCAAAGAATTTAGATTCTGTAAAAGACATTTTTAAGAATTCCGTAAAACCATTTATTTACTGTACACTATTTGTGAACATATTACCAAATTCAAATCTCAACCCTTAGTAATGTTTTCAATCTTTATAGATACATGTGCAATTAAGATAGATAATAGTCAGTTGTTACAGCTTCAAACTTCATATATCCCCACTAAACTGCACCACACTCAATCTTAGGTAACGTTTAATTAATCAATTAATTCAAATTACGAATCCAATGTTTTATAGAAAATCCTACATTTTAATCAACCGATGAAACATAAGTTTAATTTTATTCTACCTAAATAGACTAACACATTTTCAAAACTACATTACTTCAACATTTCAAAGTCTACCGATAAATGCTCAGTCAAGACCTATTTAGCGATTTTTTCAATAATTTCAATTAAGAACACCACTGTATTTTTTATTTGTAGAATTTTGTCAAACAATTATTTCATGTACCACCCTGTTGAATAACAATCATTTGATGCAAAAATGCAACAAATTTCTTTTTTCAACTTTGATATAAATTTCACATAAATAAAACTGCAAAACCGGAAACTCCCATATTGATTATAAAGGTTCAAGTAATTCCTTTACCCAGCGTATGATATTGAATAACGTGAAAGGAACATCCTTATATTGCTAGCAAACGATTTTACGGTTTAAAGTATTAATCAGCTTCGAAATTGAGATATTTCTATGAATTAATATACCAACACTTAAAAACGGCCATCAGTAATTCTTACACTCAGCCGAAATAAATGTATTCCAAGAATTTAATTCTTCTTCTGACTACCAACAAGTTAAACGTACGCTTTCCAATATCAACCACTGAATCCTTATATATTGAATTAATTTAAGTTTAATACATTTTTTAACAGTTGGGAAAATCTATAAATTTACAGTATACCACCCATAAAATGTGTCAATAATACCCAATCCACATCTGAACCATTAGCCGAGTATCAAACTCCGTAAGAATAATAATTATTATTAAATGTGCAACTGAGACCGTTAAGTCATGTCTTAAAACTCCAAACTTCATATATCGCCACTAAATAATTTCTCTGCTTTAGTCTTACGTGTTTATTTAATCGAAAACACAAATGAAATTATACTATATATATATATCCTTGGATCATTTAACGATAATATCTTAAATAAATATGTCACTAACAAGAACTATACAAAAACAATATAAAAACTTCAAAGCATAAGCGACTACTATTACGTTGTTTCTATGTATAACAAATGTCTGCTGGATGGCTTATTTCACGTTTTCAAACACATGCAATGTAAAAAAATGACTGTCCTAAACTATGCTTTAGAAACAAATCCGATATATAAACTCATTTATATATAAACCTTTCAACATAATTTGGAGACAGTTTATATATCGCAATATACGCAAAATGTGTACCATAACACCATCTATTGGATACTATAGAAATTCATTTTGGGCTCAAAATATGCTGTAGATATAAATTTCAAAATGTCCCCAAAGCATGCCTTTTACACAAACATAGTTTGGGACCAGTCCTCAAAGCATGCAGTTGTCCCCAATGTATGCCTTGCCTAAAAAAAGTGTCTCCATAGTATGCGTCCTGCATATATATATATACTTTTCTTTTCGGCCCGAAGAGGCGAACACATCTTGCATATTGACTATCATAAGGCAGGCAGATAAATTTAGTTGTAGTGGCGCAATACTGTTCAAATATGTTAAGTTTATATACAGTGGTTAAGTGTGTGTAAAATTATGTTGTCATTAATTTTCCAAAAAACAATATTTTTGAAAAAGACCAAGAATTGGTCGAAACGTACGTAAAATATAATAATTACCACGAAAAACTAAATTAGAATTATTTCAATGGTCCCAAAAACCCAAGACTTCTCAATCAAAAATATATATATATATATATATATATATATATATATATATATATATATAAATGTTTTAGGTGGTTTCCGGGAATTCATCCGCGTAGTTGATAACTGATCCCTGCCGGGATCGATGGTAAAATGACGACGTTTCGGCAGAGTCACATCTGTCCTCTTCAGGTCGGTTCGCATAATTCTCGTAGCCTTCTGCTTTCGCTTCTAGTTACTCGAATACTGAGATTTTCAGAAGCGCTCGCGCTCGCGACTATATAACTAGAAGCGAAAGCAGAAGGCTACGAGAATTATGCGAACCGACCTGAAGAGGGCAGATGTGACTCTGCCGAAACGTCGTCATTTTACCATCGATCCCGGCAGGGATCAGTTATCAACTACGCGGATGAATTCCCGGAAACCACCTAAAACATATATATATATATATATATATATATATATATATGTTCTGAGAGGCTTCCGCGGTCATTATTATGAACTAAGCTAGGTTCCGGTGAGAACCGCGTCTGAATTTATTGAATACTCGACGTTTCGACTCCTGCTTTGGAGCCATTATCAAGAGACAAAAGTGAAAAAGAGTTTCAGAGTCTAGATCGAACTCGGGGCCTCAATCTGCCTACTCCCCAAGAGTCACTAGGTAACTGAACTGAATTTGAGTCTGCTCCGCTTCTTTTATTTATAGTTAGCGCTGGGGTAGAAGAAGATGTCACGTGATGAGGCTGTGTTGTGATTGGTTGGGTATTGGTGGGCGTGTCTGCTTTGTTTAATCTGGCAATTACGGAGGACCAAGCTGTGGGAAGGCGAGTGCTGTCATCGCGTCTATTTAGACAGAGAGGTCTTTTCTCTATTTCGATGGCTTCGCGAATAGTGGATGCCCTAAGAGAATTGAGAGATATGATAGTCCTACTGTCCTCGAAGTTGATAGAGTGTCCTGTTTGGATATGGTGATGCGCGAGAGCTGAAGTCGGATCTTTTTTACGAACTGACAGAGAGTGTTCATATACTCGATGGTTAACGCGCCTGTTGGTACGACCGATGTAGCTTTGTGGGCAATCGCGACATGAGATTTCGTAAACTCCTCGATCCTCGTTAGGTACTTTGTCTTTGGGGTTACCGGTTAAGTTGCCTATAGTTTGAGTGGTGTTGAAGATAGTCTTTATTTGATGTCTTTGTAAAATCCGTGCTATTTTGTCAGTGACTCCTCGAATGTATGGAAGTACGGCTTTTTGATGTTGTTGTTCTGTTTCTGACAGGGTTGGTGTGATTGGGGGTTGTTGAGATTGATGAATTATACGCGCAATGTGGTCCGGATGATAACCGTTTTGTCGAAGGATTTGTTGAAGATTATTAAGTTCGTTTTGTCTATTGTCAATATCTGTTAAACCAATAGATCTAAGAGTCAAAGATTTCATTACAGAACTCAATTGGGCAGGGTGGTGGTGTGATTGGGCATTTAAGTATCGATTGGTATGGGTTGGTTTTCTATAGACGGTATGTGAGAATCTGTCATTGTTGGTTTTTGTTATGAGGACATCAAGAAACGGGAGAGAAGAATCGGACTCGATTTCCATTGTAAATTGTATATTAGAATGTATACCATTGAGGTGTTGTAGGAAGAAGTCTAATGAATCTCTGCCATGAGGCCAAATGACAAAAGTATCATCTACATATCTAAGCCAACAGGAAGGTTTTAAATTAGACGAGTTTAGTTCCATGAAACAAACATTCATGGAACAAATCGAAACCCAGGCCCTAAACTCGTCTAATTTAAAACCTTCCTGTTGGCTTAGATATGTAGATGATACTTTTGTCATTTGGCCTCATGGCAGAGATTCATTAGACTTCTTCCTACAACACCTCAATGGTATACATTCTAATATACAATTTACAATGGAAATCGAGTCCGATTCTTCTCTCCCGTTTCTTGATGTCCTCATAACAAAAACCAACAATGACAGATTCTCACATACCGTCTATAGAAAACCAACCCATACCAATCGATACTTAAATGCCCAATCACACCACCACCCTGCCCAATTGAGTTCTGTAATGAAATCTTTGACTCTTAGATCTATTGGTTTAACAGATATTGACAATAGACAAAACGAACTTAATAATCTTCAACAAATCCTTCGACAAAACGGTTATCATCCGGACCACATTGCGCGTATAATTCATCAATCTCAACAACCCCCAATCACACCAACCCTGTCAGAAACAGAACAACAACATCAAAAAGCCGTACTTCCATACATTCGAGGAGTCACTGACAAAATAGCACGGATTTTACAAAGACATCAAATAAAGACTATCTTCAACACCACTCAAACTATAGGCAACTTAACCGGTAACCCCAAAGACAAAGTACCTAACGAGGATCGAGGAGTTTACGAAATCTCATGTCGCGATTGCCCACAAAGCTACATCGGTCGTACCAACAGGCGCGTTAACCATCGAGTATATGAACACTCTCTGTCAGTTCGTAAAAAAGATCCGACTTCAGCTCTCGCGCATCACCATATCCAAACAGGACACTCTATCAACTTCGAGGACAGTAGGACTATCATATCTCTCAATTCTCTTAGGGCATCCACTATTCGCGAAGCCATCGAAATAGAGAAAAGACCTCTCTGTCTAAATAGACGCGATGACAGCACTCGCCTTCCCACAGCTTGGTCCTCCGTAATTGCCAGATTAAACAAAGCAGACACGCCACCAATACCAACCAATCACAACACAGCCTCATCACGTGACATCTTCTTCTACCCCGCTAACTATAAATAAAAGAAGCGGAGCAGACTCAAATTCAGTTCAGTTACCTAGTGACTCTTGGGGAGTAGGCAGATTGAGGCCCCGAGTTCGATCTAGACTCTGAAACTCTTTTTCACTTTTGTCTCTTGATAATGGCTCCAAAGCAGGAGTCGAAACGTCGAGTATTCAATAAATTCAGACGCGGTTCTCACCCGGAACCTAGCTTAGTTCATATATATATATATATATATATATGAATGTATATATTCATGATGTTATAAATATTAATGCTGTATTTTATTTCACACTTCTATACTATATTTCAGCTATATTCATAACGAAATTAATGATCATAAATAGTTATACAATTATAATTCAATAAATTTAAGTTATAGAAGTTGCAAAATATAGGTATTCTTAAAATATTATTTATAGTATAGAGAGCTGTAATTTATGTTCTCATATAATAGAGAACGACAAATGAAAGCTAACCAGGCAGTAGATGTTTATAATCGTACCATACAAATTGTTGAAAATGGGTGCAAGGTTCAGTAGTGCCTTTAACACCTACACTATTCCATCACATAAAATACTGACAAACTCAACAGGTAACCTTTCAACTTGATTCATGTCCCTACAAATGTAACAGTTAGATTTGTAATGAAAACAAACACCGATTGTATTATTCTGACCTCTTTACCACAAATGTGTAGGCTATAAACGAGTATTGTGAAATAGGTGGGAGATGGATGAGGATGATTCGCTGGTACAAAAGTGATTCTACAGAAGCTACGTCCAGACTAGTGGGATTTTACGACGCGTTTGGGCAAGAAAAAACACAAACACAATAGGCCGTACTATTGCAAATCGGTTAGGAAAGACGCGGCTTGAATTTCCATCCAACGGGTCAGTGTCGGGCGCATCTTCAAGGTCAGACGCCAAACGGTAGGATCGGTTTCATTTTTCAGCGTTATTTCACGCTCATGATTGGCCACACTGATAGAAAAGAACGCCGCTGTATTCATTTCGTCATGGAGCTCGACCAAACAGAAGGCACGGGAATCCCTTCAACCGGCTTGTGTGGCCAAGGTAGAGCTGGATCCCAAGCGCGTAAAAAACCGTTGGTATAGCCTACTATGTGAGAACTATAAAAAAGAAACGTAGAAAACGCCCCGTGAAATCCCGGCAGTCTGGCCTTTAGCCTAACAATTATATCAGTCCGCTACAAGGCTATAGTGTCAGGTTGAGCCGCAAAAAGTATATTTGTCAACGTGATAACATTATGGAATTTCTTTTCTAATATCAGTCTGTAATTCCGTTTGAAACATTAGATACAGTGCATTTTTCTGCAAATTGCAAAGAGCTTAAATCACGGAGTTACATAATAGTATCGTAGAGAGAAATAAATTTAGAGATAATATAAGTTTTTTTCATACGCACCTTGTAAAGGGACTGTTTATGTATTTCAAGAATTTGGCTATATCAATTTCTTGATTTAGAAAGAATTAAATAATATTTAGGGTTAATTCATCATTTAATTGTACTAACAATATAATTTACTAGAGATAGCTCCTTTATTAATTACTATATTTTTGTGTCGATTATTTTCGAGTTTTAAACATTTGACGTATCCCTCAAAATAGCTTCTTACCTAAAATTATATATCAAAAAGGCTATTTTATTATAGAGAAAAATGCATACAAGTTATATAAACGGTGGGTTACGTAGATAAATAACAAAACCATTGAGAAGCATGTGCCTTGTTTACTAAACCTCATGGTGTAAGAGATTTTTTACTTCTAATGTAAGCAGAGGTGTCGCAAGATACAGTGAAACAGGAGTTCTCAAAGTTTCACCTAATTTTGCTTGACCTAAATTGTAAGATGACACCAAATTAAAGGCTTTATTGATATTACAATAAAATCTTCACACAATAACAATGGAAATCTCCCGACGAGAATATCTTGAGTTGTTTAATGCAACATATTTAAAGAAAACAAATGTCATCCATACAAAGTACACTTGATTATTCTTTAGACGGTGCATAAAATCTTCACAATTGTCGATACTGGTTTCAGGATAATCCTCATTAGGTGCAAACAGTACACACATAGTAAACAATAGGTTGTCTAGGACCTTCCCTTTGTTATGTAAATTAGATATCTGGGCGCCACTTAAATCTTCTGCGTCCATTAATTTTTTCCGACTTATTTCAAGGGTTCTCAGTACCTAACAATGCCCAACGTTTAAATCGTTCATTAGTTTTCCAAAAAGTACTGCCCATTAAGGTTTAAAAGTATGAATGTTTCAGGTCAGCACCTTTTATGGACGATGGATTGCGAGACGTGGACCAATATCTCCAGATTTTGACCCATTGGATTTATCCTTGTGAGGCATTTTAATGAACCGAGTTTATGTGAACAGGCTAGCAATTTTGTGGGATTTGATAGAACGCATTATAAAAGCGGCAAATGTAGTGATACTGAAATGCCTAATATTCAGTTAATGTAAAATTTTGAAAACTCTCTCATGTATAGTAGCAATCCTTAAATGACGATCTTCCCGAACTGAAGTAGCTCGAGTTGGCCCGGATCCATAAAGATTGTAATGAATTTCTTCTTGAGACCACCACGAATAACACTGAAATACTATTGGCAAACTATAACTTGTGAAGATATTTGTATTATTGTAAAACAGCTTTTCTGTATACCAACAATGCACCCCCTTTCGAACTCGTTTAAATGATTGTTGTTGTTCCATAAACGTCGCTTAGGCATAATGACAAAGATTCAATAAACTGTTTATTCTCCACAAAATATTGCTTCTAAATTATGAGAACCCAAATTTAGAAAGACAAATACTTCTTTAAACACAAAAAAGATGAAATAATTTAGGCCGGTTATTATTTGTTATTAGAGACAAAACGTCATAGCATAGAAAATTGCATTGATCTTGCTCGATTCTCTGTGAGTAGCCAGACTGTTATGATAGTTGTCTGTAGATTACTTATATTTTATATCACTGTAACAAATTTAATCTAATTTTCTATTTGAGCATACTCTTACTATCGGATCTGGAAAACAAAAGGGGCATACAGGCAAAAAAAATTTCCGATATTGCTGGGCTATTGATTTACAACTTAATAGCATTGTATTTGCATGTTAATATACTCTAGCTTTAGGGCACACATCGAGATATGGACTGCGTAGGTTTGTTGTTGTTACAGTAAGTGTGTTACCGTTCCGAGTTATACTCAGAGCACATTTGTTTCCATTTTTCCCTCGTGTTGATCATTCGTTTCAGAATGATGAACTTTTATTTGTAGGTTATGAATAATCATGGTACGGCACTGATAAAAATTACTTGACTACATGAGAAATGCGGGACGTCAGACATGAAGAGTAAATTTGATGAGGTGCTTCAAGAAAACTCAAGAAATATCTGCGTGTTCTCCACGGATTGTGCGACATTTTAGACAGAATTTGATTATAGGTTTAGGAATTGTTGTTTTGGAGGACGTATTTTCGAGGTTAGTTGGAGTAAGTAAAATCCGTTAAACGTTGATAATTTAATATCAAAAGTACAAGTGCTGTTAGAGAGAGGACTTAAATGATAATATATCAGACGATTAAAAAATCGGCATAAGATTCAAGATTCAAGTACTAAATCGTTTCATGAAAAACGAAAGGTTGAATACCAACATGAGAATATAATATAATTTAAAGAAAAAATAATTTTAACGAGATGAACTTCAATACAGTATTAAAGAGGGGACAACAACACGAAATAAAAATTCAAAAAGAAAAATATCCGGAAATAGTTTAGTCAAACTATAATTAGTTAATAATACCTTATATGAATTGGAATCAATCGAAGATGGGGTAACTAACGAAAATACAATCAGTAAAACAAAATATCAGTGACAAAGTACAAAGTGAAATTCAGAAATTTAATATCGAGATTTTCTGTGGAAAACCATTTATTTGCTAGTTCAACTACAAAAGATAATTTGAAGCAGTTACTATGGCTAATGGAGATTATTATGACGAAAAGGTTTCGGTACATTAATTTCTGTTTTCTACCGAATGAATCCTATTAAGAATTTCAGAAAACTAAATTGAGTAAATGAACAGAAACATTTCAGGGATTTAACCTGCAATTAGCCATATATGATACATCTTGCCTACGCAGATACATCTGAACAGGTTAAGGAGCAGCTTACTATATATATGTTCATAAATGAGATCAGGGACATCCAAATGCAGAAAAGTCTGTGACTCAGTAGAATAAGGAAGAGTAACGAAGCCTTCCACTGTGGGCTGTAAATGGGAGCCCTGATTAATAAGTCTAAACTAGGGGTCAAAATTATTTAATTAGACCATAACTAACCAAAGGCCAGTTAGTGTCCTAGACAATAAATATATTATATTAGCCAATAACGCATGTTAACGAGACCAGACCCATCAAAGCAGAATGTTTTCGATGCGAAAGTAAAAAAAACCTACTTAAGCTTGCAACACGGACCGTCTACTACCGACCAGCAATACAATGACACAGGTTAAAAGTTCTCGACACAGACTGTCAGTCTGTTTTAAGAGTGACTGTTAGAGTGGTTACAGCGGTCTACATCCAGAAGCATCCACATCAATGCAAAACATCCACTACTCTGCGAATGATGGAGCAATTAGGCCATCCTGGGTACCAACAATAGTGATGACAGTCACACTGGTGCTTCTGTATTCATCGAAGCCAATGTATTATAGCCATCACAGATCGAGCCGTTTACCGAAGGCAACACAATTTTAGTAACAGAAAAATCCAGCATTGGGCACAATGTAGTGGTCCACGAAACTGAAGTTATCTTTGTAATGATTATGGAACTCATTAGGCGACATGTGTTCAAGTTAGATAAAACGTACCATTTACTGCAATTTTTGGGTGAGGCCTACCATTGACCATAAGGCTGCAATGAAGCTTTCAGCAATCGCTAAAATTTCCCCGTAAAACACATGGATATTCACGACGATGAATAAGAATTTGGTGATATATAAATATATTTAGCGGAGATGTGAATCAGCATAAGGAAGAAAATTGAGAATGAGAATATGACCAAGGATTACTAGGAAATTGGAATATTGTAGAGAATAACGAAGAAGAGCCTATATATTAAATAATAAATTGGTGACACTAGTTCCAGACTTTTATAAAAACTCGATATGCTATTATCTTGGTGTACATACAATCAAACACGTATGCTTTGATTATTACGCACGTTTCGGTTTATTAGTTAACCATCATCAGATAATAATCCCCTTGATAATCACTATCTTACATTACTATTTACTTAAAATGTTCAGTAAAAATTACAATTATAAATTTATTTCGCCCAACAATATGCCAATTCAACGTCATGCATACGCTAAGCTCGACATTTATCAAATAAAAATATATAAATGTCGAGCAAAACGTCGATATATATTTCATAAATATCGATGTTCTAACATCGAGATTGAAACGCTCTAAACACCAGTATCAACTGTGTTAGACAGTGTATTGTTTCAGTGAATAGATCCTATATTTGAGGTTATAACAGAACTTAAGTACTGAGCGCACAGTGTCAACTGTTTTTGTGCGTTGTGCGCTGTGCCTCTCATTAGTGTATATATTTACAAAGAAAGCTCACAGAGATGTTTAAATAACGGATTATTTCCGGAGACAAAATGGCTGCTATAGTAACTGCAAACAGAGAAATAGTTGGTAATAATGAAACGATATTGAGCTTAGTTTTAAATTTAGTTTCATTGGAAAAAGATAAAAGTTTATCATTGATAAAATTACTAGAAATTGTTAAATTCATTCAAATCAGTATTAACGCCAGTGCTGAAATGCGTAAAAAGCAAAAGGGATGATTGTATAAAGGTAGCACAGGTGCTATTCGTTGAAAGGAGGTTTAGTGTAATTATGTTTAACGATAGGCGCAATACTCTTCTGCCATTTGTATCTTGACTTATTACTCATCTGAAAGGAGATGCAATAGAAATTTGGAATGACATGTAGACATGTTTGTTGCCATGAAACATTTGCCGATCATGGCAACTTTCCTGAATAGTATGCGTTAGTTTTCAGAAGCTGGAATGGAAATTGCCCAAGAAAGAAATCGATTTAAGGGCACCAAGTAATCTAAGCGAAAGATCATAAATGCGGTTTTAAAAATAAATAAGACTAAATACTTTTAGCTATAATTTCACAAACATCGATGTATCATTTATAAAGAGCAATGCTTTTTACATCGATGTATCTTAAAAAAAAATGCTGCTTTTGTAAGCCATGTCCCATTACTAATTACAGGACTATTTACTTGCATCACAACGAAATTAGCGTACATTATCTCGAAACGAATGTTAAAAACGAATTCGGTAAGTAGTGTTTTGTGTTTATATGTATTTGTAGGTTTTGAACACCCGAATCCAACGACGCACCATACAGGGGCAGGGTGGGCAGCTGCCAGCGTCTCCGCAGATCTCTCTTGCCGACGTTGCCGATCATTAGCGCTTCATAAAATGTGATATAAAACCTATAATTGTTTATTTTAATTAGTACTAAGTGTATTACACGCCCATTTGTATATATAAACAGAACCGAGATGTTTGACGGAACTACTCACGGGGTATTAAGATTTACGAGGTCTGGCTATCAAGTAACGAGACTCTGAGCGCAGAAGGATTTCTCGTGGGGAGGAAGGGAAATGAATGCAACTTTAAATAGCTGAACTGGCTTGTATTCTATTAACGATAACAAGTTCTAGTCGCTGCAGTATTTTTTTTATAGAGGTTAGAAACTAAGTAACTAAATAACTGTGTCACGAAGAACACGAGCAATGGATCAGTGTGAAATTTCTCGTCAAATTAAAAAAAATCAGACTGTGTATTATGAATTGTTGAAAGAGGCCTATAGTGAGAATTCTCTATCAAGTGTTTTTGAATGGCATAAAAAGTTTTGTGGAGGCCAAGAAACCGCTGTAGATGACCAACGTCCAGGTCGACCTGGGTCTGTTTCAACTACGAAAACAATGATCAAAACCAATGACTTGTGCGCGGAACCGTCGTATGAGCATTCCGATGATTGCTGAGACTGTAAACGCCGATAAAGTAACGCTAAGAAAAAAATACATGAAGAAAATCTGTACGAAGTTGGTACCAAAAATTTGAACCGAAAAGCTCCTCCGTCAACCGAAGCAAACATTTTCTTGAGAGGTTAGTTGATGAGCCTAAATTGATGAAAATCATCATCACTTGCAACAAAACCTGAATATTCGAAATCAAAATGTAAAGCCACACTAATCGTTTTTCGACATTAACAGTATCGTGATGACTGAATGGGTTCCAGAGGGTCAAATTGTAAATCAAACTTACTATGTGAATGTTTTCGCAACATTGCGAGAGAGATTTCGAAAGAAACGTCCTGAGTAATGGATCTTGCATCAGGTCAACGCGCCTGCCCATAAGGCGCTGTCAAAGTATCCTTTTTTAGCCGCTAAAGGCATTCCAGTGCTCTCCTGATTTAGTCCCCGGTAATTTTTACTGTTTCCGAGATTATTTGACCAGTGGAAAAAACGATGGTAACGGTGTGTGGCGAGGGGAAGGGAGTACGTTGAATTGATGCATTCGATTAAAACCCTTTTTCATAAGCAGGCTCGTTATTTAATAGACCGACGTCGTAGTGAGTAATTATTCAAAGTTATTCCCAAGGAACATATGGATGTGTCCTAATTGACACTAGCATCCTTTTGAGGGTATGGCTAATATGAATCACTAATCTAACTTTGAGAAATTAATTATATAATTTAAAAAGTAAAAGCTCTCCCAAGAAAAGAAAGTACATTTTTTAGAATGGATGAAGTCAACATTTAAACAACAAAATTAAAAAAAAAGACACTCAAGACCGCCCAACAAAGACATTATAAACCATATTACGAACTTTATTGTTAATCCTACAATATACTATCATATTCTCAGATCAAAAAGACATTCCGCTCTGATATAGAAATCGTTACAGATCTTCTGCCTTCCATTTAAATACAAAAGCTATCCATCTAGTTGTTAGCAACGAATACCGATTTTATCAGATTAGCCAACACAAAAAATCTTAATAAGCTATTAGATGGTCGAGGCGCAGGTGAGAATTTTTAATATCCCGTCTGTCAAGGTGAAGACATCAAACGATTTATGTTCTTTACGCTTCGTGAACTCGAGTGACGAGCAGTCAGATGTGTGCAACACCATGCGACTTTTGTACGTTGTCATGGATTGTATTTTCATGATTGATCGTGGTAGCCAGTGAATATTTAACCAGAAGATTGTCGAGGATTTATATAATGAGCAATAAAAAATCTTTTATGTGAAATATGGTCGGTTTCTCAGTTATAATGAGATTGTTTATCTGTACATAACTTTAAAGTATGTTAAGGATATAACAGCAGTTCACTATGAGATAAAATTAAATTTGTTTCTTTTTCTGAGCATTAAATGTTTAATGATACTTAACAAATATCTTAAAATTAGAATGTGAAAAATTATTCAAGCAATATTTTGATTCATTCCAATTAGTATAAGGCCAAATTATGAGGTGTGTAAATCCATTTAAATTATAAGTAATTTAAAGGCAAATAATCTTAATTTATAAAGGGTGTTTTTTTAGAAGTATAGAACTTTAAGTTGGCAACACTCTTTTAACCGGCGGCCAACTTGTCAGCTGTCAAGTGATTTATGTTCAGTTTGGTTTGACATCTCATCATGAATAGACTGACGCCTGAACAACGCTCCCAAATTGTGGAAATTTATTTTGAAAATCATGGTTCTCTTCGAAATACGTATCACGCACTACGACCATTATACGGTAAGCCTAATCGTCCATCAGAATAATTAATTCGATTAACTATGCAACGGTTTCGCACCACGTTTACGCTGTAGAGCGGAGCGTAGAGGAAAACCCGAATCAGTCTATCCGCCATCGTGCACAGGAATTGGATATGTGTCCATCCACTTTATGGAAGATTTTGCGGAAAGATCTTGGTTTGCGTGCTTACAAAATTCAACTCATGCAAGAATTGAGCCACACGATCACCTAGCAAGGCGTACATTCGGTGTATGGGCCCAAAACAAGATTGCCGTTGATCCCGATTTTCATAAGCCATTTTTGTTTAGCGATGAAGCTCACTTTTGGTTCAATGGATACGCCAATAAACAAAACTGCCGTATTTGGAGTGATGATAATTCTCAAGTTCATATTGAGACACCATTACATCCAGAAAAACTGACTGTTTGGTGTGCTTTATGGGCTGGTGGAATAACGGGTCCCTACTTCTTTAAAAACGATGCTGGCCAGAACGTTACAGTCAATGTTAATCGCTATCGAGCCATGATTACTAACTTTTTCGTTCATCAATTGAACAATCATGATGCACACGAGCTGTGGTTTCAACAAGACGGGGCAACATATCACACAGCTCTTGCCACAATTGATTTTTTGAAAGAACCGTTTGGTAATATAATAATTTGAGCAAGAGCGAGTGGGATTCGCATACTAAAGGTTCGGTACCGCCTTTGAGATGTATTGTAATGTAGGTAAATCTTAATATATTTTTCCAATTTTTGCAGTTTCAGACAAGCAGGAAATGATTAAATTTTCTTATATTTGTATTTTTTATGGATCCCTTTCATTTAATGCATTACAATTGTGCTTGAAAACAAAGTTTATAAATTGCTCCTCCCCAAAATACATAATCCAGTTTGTGCTTTACGTTTCTTTATCATTTGGAGTAAGGTCCCCTATTCTATTTTTTGTCAAAGTTTGGGCTAAGTGGTTAAGAGCTATGGGACGAAACCGGTCGATTTTGTCTATTTCTGTTAATATCTCTTAAAGAATGTGGCAAGATGAAGAAATAACAAAGGATTGGGAAATGGCAGAGATAGTTCCAGTATAAAAGATGGGTTACAAAAAATTACTAACAAATATAGAGTTCTCAGCTCAATGATGAAGATGCTCGACAAAATAATAAACAACAAAATAAAAAACGACTGGAAGAAACACTATAGGAAAGGTAGGGTCATTTAAGATCATAAATTCACCCTAAAATAAATAATAGAAAACAAAGTGGAACGGGAGATAGGAATCTATTTAGGATTTATAGATTTACAAAAGGCCTCTAACAGAGTCTCGAGATAAATATCATGGGAAATGCTAGATAATACTCGTATAAGAACCAACAGAAACATAATCAGACTAATGAATATAATATGCCAAAACTACAGAAATATAATAATGTATACAGGGGGCAAACGGCTTGAGTGCAATATTTTGAGGAATGACAGTTTAGATAAAAATAAACTTATTTACAAAAGGGCTATAGATTTGCCTAAAAATTGGAAATATTACAAATTTCGCCCCCATTTTTACAGTCACCTAAACATAACTTTGCTTACAAAATACTTGTAAAGCTTCATATAAACATTCTAAACAGTTTATATACCCTCACTAACTCCAATTTCATTAAGAACCCATTTTTGTTTCTGTTATCAAATTAGATGAAAAGTCGACCTAGATCTGCCGAGAAGATGTCGGCATCGGGTAAGATCTTCTTTAGAAAGTTATAGTCGTTTGAGGGTAGTTTTTAATTTTCAATGTTCTATTTATGTTTACTAAGGTTTTATGTTTAAAAATTAGATAAAGACGTGTAGTTTATGTGTAAGTATTCAACATAAATAATAATATGAATTAATTTGTTTGGAAATATGCAATTTAAAATAGGTACTCAACACATCTTATGAAGTATTTTGTGAAAAATTGTTTCTAAATCATAAGTAAATGCTGTTTATTCATGTGTTCTTTAGCTTAACACATAAAAGAATTACACAAATATTAAATGTTTATTTAAACAATATTTAAATTTTAAGGACAAAAATGTTTTGAGGATGTTTATTACTTAAATGTTATATCTACCCTAATAAAGCAAATCGTCCACAAAACATACAAAACTCTAAAGGTCAATTTTCGTTATAGGGGTTATTTTTTTATTACTAAGAGACAAGAGTGAAGGTGTATCCTCTGATAGCCGGTGTTGCCGCATTGACAATAACTTACTTAACATATATTTTCTCAAACTTGGTTATTAAAGACCATTGATTCATAAGAGTTTTTTTTGATTTAATGTGGACTATCTCCACCTAAAATATATGCACTCGTACTCCTTACACCTTGTTTATAAAAATGAATTAAGACAGGGTGGTAGCCTCAGCCCTACCGTTTTCATAGCATTTATGGGGGAGAAAAGGAACTCCAGAACAACTTAAATAACTTGTACAATGCCTTCAACAATTTTGGTATAAACTTACATAAGGCGAAAATAAAAGTTATGGCAATAGGAACTGATGAAGGCCTGTATTTATAAGTGGGTAATAAATAAACTAAGCTTGAAATTACACTTACGCACAGAACTGGAAAACATTAACGGCATGAATCTGTTTCAACGTGTATACAGCGTAGAGGTGGTTTAAAGGACCAACTAGGCTGTAATTTTCGATGGTAGTTTTGTTTCCTTTTTTGTAAAGTATGATTGTAATTGAACATTCATTCCATTTGGTGGGAATACTTTAGTTATTTAAAAGAAGATTGACAAGATTTTAAACTTTTCTGATTAGTATAAATCCTGTCCTTTTTATAGCCTCTATGCTTACACCATCTTCTCTCGGATCTCTAAATAGTGCTTAATATACAGTAAACGTCAGGAATAAATTTATTACTTCTGAAAGTGAGAGTTTGTCGAAAAAATCCTATGACATGTCGATTGTCTTTTAAACAAAGACACTTTTTGACATAAAATCCTTATTTTTGACGTAATCATTATTCGAGATATGACGTCATCGACAATTTTTTTCTATGTACAGATCGTCAAAACAAAATCGACGTTTCAGAGAATTATTTTGAAAAACACTTAATAGTAGTCATGGTACTTAATTTATTGTGAATACCGATTTTGCACATATCTGTCAATGTATACCATATGCACAATGTGATTCTTGGTCTTGTGCAGTTTTGTGTCGATGAGGTTAGATGTGACAGTATTATTAATGGCAACTTGTTATAAATAAATACAATTATTATAAGTATTTTAGTTACCAAAACCTTCACTATAGAAGTGAACATATACTAACTTATAGATAAATCACCTTCATTTCGTTAAAACCAATAATAACATTCGATTGTTTTCTTTTGCAGTTCATTACATTGCTGTATGCCATTCACGGATTTGTAGCCATACCAGCAAACAAAATCATGATGCCAAATGTCAACATCGCAAAAATGTAAATATATGTATAAGACTTTATTTAATAATTGCAAAATATTTGAGAAATGTAAATTACAAAATATTTTTAAAAAATAGAACAAGTAACTAAATTAAGTACTTAGAAATTAGTAAAAAGGGTAATCAAGAAAAAGAAATGTCCGAATTGAAATGGCTATCAAACTTAAATCTTATGGGTGAAACGAAATATTATTTAAAAGAAAGAGATTAACATAAGTATCTAGATTAATGAATATAAAGCGGTATACAGGGTGTTTCTAAATACATATAAGTGCTATTCAGTGGATACTTGACAAAAAAAATACTGAGCGCCCTCAAAAAACTCTGACAGATAGATGTGAATACAGTTGTTATTTTGCCTTTAAAGGTATTGGTCTATAGAATATATCGAACTGTAAAAATTGCAGTAGGCAAATTTAACATTTATTGTATTAATTTAATTACACAACGTGGTTACCTGTTCGTAGGATAGGTATAACATAATACTAAGACTTAAACATACCAATAATATATTTGAAGACGCGAGATGTAAGACCGACATCTAGGATTTTCGATTTGGCGTACAAAGGCATGGCACCTCGAAGAGAGTAATTAATATCTCTGACAGGTGAACTAACCTAAAAATTTTATGGTGACATTCTGTCCTAGGAGTTAAGGGAGAACAGCAATTACACGGAACGGCTCCAGATTCGGAACCTCTGTGTGCTAATTCTCTCGAAAATCCTAGATCTCGGTCTTACATCTGGCGTCTTCAAATTTAACGAAATGTATCAAATACACAAAGAAGTTTTCGAGAGGACATTCACTTGTGGGAAGCGCAACTGATGAAGGTTCCCTGACCAGAAACAATATATGTTATATAATGTATAATATATATTGTCTTGCGTACAAAGGAATGATACCTCGAAGAGAGTATTCAAGAATATATTACCACATAGTTAAGCTCATTTATTACAAAAGTGTTCATCGAAACTATTCCAATTATTAAACAGTATAATTCAATTTTGAATTTATTTCCTTAAACTTTTTTAATATCAGAGCTTTTCTGCGTACTTTTCCTGGAATAGTTGTTATCTTCTTGCGAGAATTCTATTACTCATACTTTTGAGTTTTGTGCCAACAATTATTTTGTACCTTGTTGTCCTAATGCAGTTAAGAACGTAAGCACTCAAATCATAGCAGTGGATATATAAAGATTTTGTAATCTTGACAGTGTTTGATACCCTCATCCATGGCTATAATTCCTTAATTGACTATGCTATGGAAAAATACATAATATAGCATTCTTAATGTATGTGTGAACAAGCCAATGACAAAACTTTAAGAACTCTCATAGAAACAAATCATATGTGTAGAATGATTCGAAAATTTCCATGAAATTGCTCGGCTACAAATACTTGTCGACAACCGTCAAGAATGAACCTTGTCAATGTTCTAAATAGGATTGACTTTTACAGTAAATTTAGTCGATAGTTGATATATCTATGTTTCTTATTTTATTAAGTTAGTTCTTTAGAAATGCATTTTCAAGTAAATTGAACCAAAGTACTATAAAACTCAAAAAATTGACAAGCCATATGTTAGTTAATTTGGTTATAAACTTCATGAGATCGTAATAGATATTTCTGTATGATTAAAGTATGAATATATAAATGTTTTAATTTCGATTACTTTTTAGATTCATCATTGACGAACATTTTATATTAATGAAAACTAGCAACGGTAATATAAATCTTAATTATTTTGCATTAAAAGGAACATAATTATAGACTGTTGTAGAAAGATATTTTAAAGAATTTTAAGTTTCTAATTTTAGGCTTAATTAAACTTAACCCTTTCGGCCCCAATAGGTCACATAAAACCCAGGGAGTAATTGAAGTTGTCTTACTGTACCTTATATGACCCGTTTTACATTGAAAATATGTTGTACTGGGTTTTTTGAAGAAAACGTGCCATACCGCAGCTTTTTTTGATAAAGGTGGCAACGCTTCCAGTTTATTCATAAAGAGACACTATACGGCAGGTGTCCGACATTCTAAAATATTTTTTACACTTTTTGCAATAAAAATGAGGATTTTCATGTGTTTTTTTTTTCAGGGTAAGTTTAGCAATTACATTTGTTATATACTCATATTTTAGTGAGAGTAGTATTTTTTGCACACTATTACGATGTTACTTAGAATGCGGGATTTATATGTCCCAGAGGGTTTTTTGAGTGGTTTAAAAATATCCCACTGGTATTTTTTAGCGCGGCAAGAAAATATTTGTTGATGAGTTGCAATACTTGGCTCACAATTTGGACGAAATATTTTCAGAAGAAATAACAGAATCAGATTCAGAAGATTCGCTACCAGAACAAGACCCGTTTCATAACAGTGATGAGTCAGACCAGTAGTCTCAGCCTTCCGACCATCGTCCGTGGAAGTGTTCAAAGCGTAGAACAAGACCGATTTGAAGATATTAGCGATGATGTAGAAGCTGCTACATATCCAGAAAACGTGTTATTCTCATCAGACTTACAAGGCTTGTTATTTTCATTAGCCGAAGTGTTAACTGCAAAAGGAAAGGAACAAACTGCTGCAAAATTGCGACGCCAAAGTTGTGGAAGACCTTCGAAGAAGGCGAAGATGTTGAAAAATGTAGATGAACATATGGCAGTTGAGACACAAAAAAAACCGCGGGGTACGCGCTGTTCAGTAATGGGTAAAGAAAGAAGAACGAGAACTATATGTCAAATAGGCGATATAGGATTGTGCAAATATTATTTCACCCTGTACCATACATCCTAAGTTGACAAAACCTATTCCGTTTATCTAGAATCTTTGTTTTTTATTTTTTATCTCTAAACTGATCATTTTTGAAGTTGAACTAATGTTTCTATCACCCATCTGGGACAAATATCTCCTGGTCAAAAATTCCATTGGGACGTATGAATCTCACTATTATTTATTTAATTCATGATGTTTTTATTATTTATAACCTACTAATAATGAATACTAACTAGTCACTAAAATGTCCCATAGCGTTAAACAATCAACATTTATAACAGAGACAAAAGTATATGTCTACTTAACAGAAACTCAGTCCCAATAATGGGGCTCACGACCTGGATGATATAAAATTTATTTTAAAAAATTGAGTCAATAGCAGATCAATCCCTTTTGAAGCAAAATATTATTATGCTGTTTTTTAACTTAATCATTGTTTTATTATCTGCTTCCGATAAGCAATTTCTAGTGTAAGCATCATATAATTCAGTATATCTCCGGTTGGAGATATACTGAATTATATATAATACATAAGATGTTTAAATATGCTTTATGTACTAAATGGCTGAAATATTCTCTACTTAATGCTGGATAAAATGCATCCTCAAGAACGAAATGAATAAGAAAAAGCTGTAAAGTTGGATGAGTTCCATTTGTACGTTACGCAAAAAACAAATACTCGTAGGTCCTACGTAAACTTCCTCACTGTGGAACTGATAGAATTAGCAACGTCCCTGTTGTATATTACAATGCGATAAACATGTGTATCACTAAACTCTGAGATAATAAAAATATACTTATTAGAAAAGCATACATCCCATCAACATATATACGACAAACACTGTAAATAGCCTTCTGAACTTGCCTTAGTGTTGAACATATTAGTTGCAAATCCAACTGCCTAAAAAAATAATAAATTTTTCAATTTGACGATCAAATATGTTTTGGACAAATTCGAGGCAAAAAATCGAGAAATACACTGTTAGGTATATAAATATAAATCAATTCACATAGATGCATACGAAAATAAATATAATAATATCCCACTCAAACAAATTATTTCGTATCAACTCGGACAACCCAACAATATCATTCATTGCTCTCAAAGGTAAAATTGATTATTATTCATCTTTGTTCAACTACAGAAAAACACTACCTTGATATTAATAGAATTCATGGAAGACTACGTGATCATATGTAAAGGGCATTTTCAGCGTGCCTTATATTTACTGATAATAATATCAGATAAGCGTTTCAATGGACTGG
Organism: Octodonta nipae; assembly: GCA_034190945.1. Classification (NCBI taxonomy): domain Eukaryota; kingdom Metazoa; phylum Arthropoda; class Insecta; order Coleoptera; family Chrysomelidae; genus Octodonta; species Octodonta nipae. The sequence continues at coordinate 160,592,504 of CM067216.1, read as the reverse complement.
TAAGATAAAGACGTAGTCTCCTGGTCAAAAACCTCAAATAGAAATGTTTCTATATTAACCTGATTTAGACTGCATGGTCAGAAATAGATTCTGGTATTAATATTTTTAAACTTATTGAAGAATTTGTAATATGAACGGAACAAAATGTCACAGATGTTGATAAAAGACTCTATGGGGTATTTGAGAACGGTTACAAAACAACCAGTACAAAACAAAAGGCTCTGCTAAAAGGAAATAGTTTGATATGATGCTTCTTCTTTGTCACATACAAAAGAAGAATTATGGCAGCAAATTAAAGAATTCTGAACATAAGTGGTTTTGGTGCTACGCGTACCTGTATAAACATGCCAACGGATACGAGGTCCAAAAACTAAAAACTGTGACTTTAATATATGGCGAATATGAACTTCGTTGGTTTGACAGCGCAATGAGTCCAATATTTTAGATTAGATCGTCAACTAGTGATATGTATAATCGCATAAATACGTGCAATCGGTATAAAGATTTCATTCTTCGCCCACAATTTTTTAAATTTTACTACATAATCAGACAAAACTTAAAGATTAGTGTACATACCTTGTGTCAAATTAAGACTATACTATAGACTGGAACAGCCAAATGGAATAAATTCCATAACGAATAAAGGAGGGCGTGTTTAGAAAACGCTTGGACACGTTTTTTGTATTTTTAAATGCGCACAGTTTTAACAACAAAAAGTGATGTAGGGTGGGTCATTTGACAGTGGTGAATACCAACTTTCCGGTTTTAAATTCAAGTCCCTGTTTTATTATTTATTTTTTGGATTTTCCAGAAAATTCTAGACATAATTCATGTAAAATATCCTACATCCATCTTCAAATGTTTCGGAAATATTAAGAGTTTTCAGATTTATTACAAAAATTTACATTAAAAAAAGAAAATTATTTTATTTCACAAATTCGCTACATTACACTAAAAACATAATAAGTAATAATGATTATTTGTCAATAATATAAAAAAACAGAAAAAAAAAATAATGTTATTGTAGAAAATGTTCAAAATGCTCTCTGCGAACGTCTTGGCAACCTGCTAATCTGGTATAGAAATGACTTCTAACGTCACTCAACATCTCAGGCATGACTGATTTGAAAAAATTGGTGCAGGTACTGCCGGACATTGATTTTGTAATGCGGCGGTGCTCCATCTTGCTGAAACCATATTGTTTTGGCTAAAACTTGTGGGTATACTTGATCAGGATACAAGTTTGTCAAAATAGGCACGACATTATTTTGGAGCAGTTCTAAATATTTATCTCCATTCAAGTTGCCATCAATGAAAACGGGACCTCCGACATGATTCCCAACAATTCCTGTCCAAACGTTAACTTTTTCATTCAGGACATTGCGTATGTTTCTCTGTCATCCAGTGAGAATTCTCATTAGACCAATAGCGGCAAGTTTGACGATTAACATGACCGTGAAGTGTAAATGTGCTCTCATAAGAAAACAAAACATCATCTTGTTAGATCACATTGTTATCTAACCTTAAGTATCTTTTTTTTAGAATTATTTATCTGACATTTCTTCCATCTTTAATTCATTTTTCCAGTTTTCAAAGGAATAGTCCTATTGCGACGAACATATAATAAAATCTATTAAGGAATTTTATATGAAATATAAATGCTTGATAATTAAATGATCAAAATTATTGTAGTATATCGTACGTTATTTCTGCATTATTTTTACGTTATTTTTATGGACTTTTCCCAATAAACCCTTTCTTTAATGGACAATAGGACATGTTTTCAATGGTTCTAATCTAGCACGTGTTTTGTTTATTCAATTAATCCCAAAACATAAGCTAGTCAAAACGTATTGCTTACTCTGTCGGTTTGCAAAACAACAGCGAGTAATTTGTCACAAAGTGTAATCAATTTACATAAATAATTGTGATAAAATTGTGCAAAAATGTTATATATATATATATATATATATATATATATATATATATTTTTTAAGTTTTCGCGAGCTGTTGAGTAACTAGAAGCGAAAGAAGGCTACGAGAATTATGCGAACCGACCTGAAGAGGGCAGATGTGACTCTGCCGAATCGTCGTCCTTTTACCATCGATCCATATATATATATATATATATATATATATATATATATATATATATATATATTACGTATTTATTTCACTTATTAATGTTAAAAGTACTAAAGAGGCGAGATGAAAGACCGAAGGTTTCCTGAGCAGAAATAATATACGTTATATGTAATATATAATATATTATATATATTGTCTTGCGCACAAAGGAATGACACCTCGAAAAGATTATTCAATATCTCTGACAGGTGAAGTAACCTGAAAATTTTATCGTGACATTGTGTCCTAGGAGTTCAGGGAGAACAGCAATTACACGGAACGGCTCCAGATTCGGAACCTCTGGGTGCTAATTCTCTCGAATATCCTAGATGTCGGTCTTACATCTGGCGTCTTCAAATTTAACGAAATGTATGACATATATAAAGAAGTGTTCGAGAGGACATTTAATTGTGGAAGGCGCAACTGATGAAGGTTCCCTAACCAGAAACAATATATGTTATATATAATATATATTGTCTTGCGTACAAAGGAATGACACCTCGAAGAGAGTATTTAACAGTACTAATGTTAAAAACAGTTTGACTATGATGAACCATGTAATTAACTGGTTTGCATACTGATCTAATACTGGTGTAGTGCGATGTATGTCACAGGTAAGGTAACATGAAATCAGCGACTAAAAACAAATAATATTTACATAACGATAAACAAGGTTTTTTCTATAATACAATAACATTACGATTTTAAATATCAGAGTAAATTTTCGAGATAATCTAGCAAATTTTTTAAAAAAAGTTAAAAGAAGTTAAATTTAGTATACCACTAAGTGTTAAATAATTTAGAGCATGAGTATGTATATGATCTTTTATTGATATTTTTCTAATGCTGAATATTTTAATAAGCTGTTGAATGTAACCTCTTGTTTCATAAGTTAATTGTACATACTTACATAACGGTTATTAAATGCATGCAAAATACATGTGGAGATGTCTTAAATTTGAGATGCCCATGCATAGCAGTCTTGTGTGATAATATTTATCTTTTCGAAAACTTATTTTAAGGATATAATTTTTAACAATACATAGTTTTTTTTAATGTTCTTACATATTCCATGCCATTAATCAAAAACTTTATAGGCAATAATTAAAGCAGATTTGCATAAAATATTAAATTAATTAACTTATGCGTCCTTTTAGTTACATACTCCATGTATATTTTGTATTGAAAGACATAACCTCATAAATTTTATGTTCCGGACTTTGGACTCATTGTAGCAGTATTTTTGACACATAAAATATTATTCGAATTGCTTTTTAACTTAGTTAACAAATATGTTAAAATAAAGAATATAACTACCGCCAAATAAAGAGTCAAGAACTCGGCTTATTTCGGACTTAAGAAATCGAAAAAGCAGCAGTTTCGAAAAGAAGTCGTTGAAGGCTATTTGTCCGACTCGCAGTAAAGAAGTTACACACAAAGTTTTGAGTGTTATTAATCATTTGATAGGATTTCTGTTCTAGTAACTACATTATCTATTTAAGAGTTGCAACCGCCTGTAAATTATTATAATAAGTTCCAAATGCTGTACCAAGTTTCTGAACGATAAAAATTTTAAAATAGTGGCATTAGGTCTCCATATAGTTCTAACAATACATCTTCGAGAATAAACTTTAAGCCAGTAGTTGAAATGTATTTTTTAACCTAAAGTCTGCTATTATTATAGCTCAATTCATGAAATAAAAAATATTGTTATAAGAAAATAGTCCCAACATTGCTTTTGTTCGGAAATAAAATTCACAAGACTCGCTTGTTTATTCTATATGATAATCCATTTTATAAATCATCGCCTTTATAAAGTCAACGGACGCACGAATGCTTTCTATCGAATGAGAAAAATATCCAGAGTGAACGTAGTCGCTCTAACAAATAATGCCGTTGGTTCGGTGGAGTCGTGTAAATACGTCATTTTCCTGAATCCTGATGCTTGACAGGCGTACACTTTTCAACTGCACAAACGCCAGTTGGCAGTGTTCCTGTCGCTGGCATTCCTGTCAAACGACTAACCCACCCCATAATGTTATTGTGACAACGACAAAAACAACACCCAGAGTGTTGCGAAATCGGTCAAACCCTAATAATGATTGTCAACGTTTTTCAATTCCGAAGAAAATGTGCAGTAATGGTCATCTGAACTTTAGTTTGCTGTTTTGTCAGTTGCTATTGAGTTTTGTGTTAAGGGAATTGACAATGCCGTGAAGTAGAATGAATTTGGTGAGATTGAGTTTATCCATTACATAAAATAAAAACGCCTCCATATAATACTTAGTGATAAAATGTAAAAAAATTGCGAATGACGGGATATGGGACATTTTAACTGATAGATAATATTTGAGGTTTGAAAATATAGGAGTTTTTGTTATAAAGAAAATTTTGAACCCAACTTCTTGTAAGCTTTTTTAAGTTTTTTTGTGAGATTTATATATTAAAATTAAGTAATAAATAAGGTTAATATTTAAGTTAAGTTATGAATGAAATTAATTAGATATCCTCAAAAATACTGATGGTATTTGTCTTTTTCTATTGGGTTTTTATAATTCCTTAATTATCTTAGAGTCATGGACTATTTTCAAAAACTTAAATTGTTTTGTTCTGAGACGAGAGAATGTGGCAGATATGTAATCATTTTATGTATGTTTATCTAACATAGAATAAGTAATTAATTACATTTCAAAAGATAGCTCTGATAAATTTGTAATTTCAAGTATGTAGTAAATTACGTTTTTAGTTACTTGAATACTAGTAGTACTCAAGAGTACCAAGAGTCACTGGGTAGCTAAACTGAGTGTGATTCTTTTATGTGTGTTTATCGGTCATTAAAAGAGGATGTCACGTGATGAGGGTGCTGGGTGGTATTTGGTTAGGTGTTAGTGGACGTGTATGATTTGTTTAATCTAGCTTTACCGAAGTCCATGCTTTAGGAAGGCGGGAGCTGTCATCGCGTCTGTTTAGAAAGCAAGTCGTTTCTCTATCTCTATAGATTCGCGAATAGTGCCTGCCGTAGGGGAATTGAGGGATATGATAGTCCTTCTGTCCTCGAAGTTAGAGATCGTCCTGTTCGGATATGATGATGCGCGACAGCTGAAATCAAATCTTTTTTGCGAACTGATAGAGTCATTAACTCTTGGATCTATGCGATTGAGAGATATTGAGTATAGACAAAACGAACATCATAATCTTGAACAAAATCTTAAACAAAACGGTTATCAAGCACTCACTTTGTACTGCTTCATAATATTGATTTAAATCAACCCTCGCGCATTACTTTATTATTCGAATCGCCATCTTTTAGTAATTTATGGTACTATGCAAAAGTTTCTGTTCGCTTTTAATAGCGTCGACAGTTGAGTACGTAAATGTATAATTTGTCACCTATCAAATCTTAGCATAGCTATGTACCTCACAACAAAAATATAATTTGTAAATCGGCCAAATCATACATATGTAAATATGTTTGTCATTAGTGTTAGACCTACCTAATATGCTCCTAAATAAATATATAAAATGGATCCACTACAACTAATTTGCCGCTTTATGGCTCATAAAAAAAATGGTATCGTCTTTTAAAATAAGTACATCAGACCTAATTGTGAAGTAATTATCGCATTGTGATAACACTATGTGTTTGGAAACGTAATTAATTTGTAGAGATCTTTTAAAGATTATTTTACTTAAGAACGGACAACTATAATTAATTATAATTTGCAACTCAAATTACTTCATTTTAGAAATTCATATTTTCTTCAGAACAGCTAGATACTCGTAATATCAAGATCAGACACTTGTAGAACTCAAACTCTCAACACACTGAAAATTCTGAAGAGCGTTATTGGTTCCGAAAAATTAAGTATGGAGTCTGCAGTATTGTATTTTGAGACAATACATCTGATGTAGATTATAATACCAGGTATTCGGATATAAATTATAGATGTTTTAAAACGATAAATCCGGGCTGAAAATTCTCGAGGTCCTTCTACCAAATGATTATTATGCCACTTTTCGATTTCATCGAGTAGTTGGAACTTTCGGTAAGATATCTCAATATAAGTTTAGAAATCATGCTTACATGATTTTGTTATTTGTTTTTTTCACAGATTCACATACCTATGATGATAAAGCAAGATATTTTTTTAAATGGGCTAGGGAATTCATCCGCGCAGTTGATAACTGATCCCTGCCGGGATCGATGGTAAAATGACGAAGTTTCGGCAGAAACACATCTGCTCTTTTCAGGTCGATTCCTATAATTCTCGTAGCCTTCTGCTTAAGGGTCTAGTTACTCGAATACAGTATTAGAGTAACTAGAAGCGTAAGGGAAGAAAAGGAAGATGATTTAAATGGTAACATTTATCTTATAATTTTAGTTTCTTTGTCTTATGAATAAAGTAATTCATTTTTAAGTGCAAAAGAGATTTAATCGATTTTATTGTTTCCAAAAATTTTATTTAGGAGTTGAAAGATAGTAGGTATATTTTGTTTAGTTATTTATAATATAAATAATTTAGTCAAATGCGAGTTAGACTTGCATACTAAGAATTCCGTACCACCTTCAAGATTTTAATATTTCAGTTTCAGAAAAGCAGAGAATGAGTTCATTTTCTTATATTTACCCTAATATATTTTAAAGGAAGCGTTTTAAATTTATAAAAAATATATCCACCCATAGACTTTTTAATTTATATGCTACATGATTCGCTTGATTTTTATGAAAATATGTATTAAATTTTCTAATTTGGCCCCCAAAATTAAGATTAGAGTTTTATTTTACTAAAAAACATTCAGGGAAGCCTTTTATAATCTACTTTCTGACTTTTAGGCTCTATATATTAGAAGATAAAGGGGAAAATAGGTCAAGTTTCAAATAATAAATTATTATCTCTTTTAGACAGATTATTTAGAAATACAAATAAAATATATTTTTATCAAAATTTTAGATAGAGTATTTTCTAAAGTGGGAATTAAGTCGATGTTTAATATTCTTGTTAATATATTTTAAACAAATTATTTAAAAATATGATATATTTGTAATTCACATTATGAGCTTTTTATTTAATATATTATATGACGCGTTTGAAAATTTGATTTTTATTTTTCATTTAATTCTTTAATTTGTCCCCAAAATTAATATTGGGACTTTCTACTAATTTTTCTTATAAATTTCAAGTGAACCCCAGTTCTCCTAATTATTTTCAAAATTTTGGGTATTATGGTTTCGGAAATAAAGAGGGAAATGTGAATTTTTTATATTTTTTGTTAACATCTTGCAAATAATTTATTTTAAAAATATGATAAATATATATTTGTATTCCTCATTATCAGCCCTTTTGTTTGAAGTATTGCATGATGCGTTATAAAATATTTCTCTTATTTTCCGTTTAATTCTATAATCTGGCCTTCAAAATTAATATTAGGTATTTCTTCGTATTTTTCCTGTAAACAAAAAATTTAGGTCTTATAGTTTGGGGAATAAAGCAGGAAATGGGTTATTTTTTTAAATCTTTTTGTTAATATATATAATAAAATGTTTATTTTAGAAACATGCAAAAATTAGTTTGTATTAGTCATAATGAGCCCTTTGATTTGTTATATTATGTTATGCGTTAGAAACAATTTTAATCTTATATTTATCATTTAATTCTGTAATAATTAAAATTAATAGTAGAGGTTTCTCCTTAGCTTTCCGGTAAAATTCAGATAAGGCCCTATATCGCAATTTTTTTTCAAAATTTTACTTCTGATTGTTTCGGAGATAAGGGGAGGAACGGTCGATTTTTTTTGTTTTTCCCCCAGAAGTACCCCTGAAATTTTCTTCATTTACGATATATACTCCTGATCGTGTAATTAAACTATATACTGATACCAAATTTCAACCTTCTCTGTCCAGTAGTTTATGAGAAAATTGCTGTGATGTGAATGAGGGAGAAATTCGGAGTGATATTGTAAGGGTATCCGTATATTGTATATACGGAACCCTAAAAAGTATCTGCTTAAGTTCCAAGTTTTTGTTTTTTTTTTCTCTCCAGGTGTTTAAATATTAAATATTATTTTGCAATTCATTTTTTTTTTATTTTCCATAAGTACAAATGACAATAATCTTTGGTTACCTTTCAAAACCTAATTTAAGACGTTTTTATATTGCATCAAGGACGAGTTTAACCAGGATAATTCAATTGGAACCATAAAAAAAATTGGCTTCAGCATGCTGGTGGTTGTCTTCAACCCAAAAATATGAATTTATTTCAAAAATTAAATAAAGCTAAATAATTGTATTTAAAAGTGTCCAGAAATTATTATGAGGAACTTGATGATATCTCTCAATAGAGATCTTTAAGATAGCAGAAACTGGCGCTTAAGAGAACTTTCTTATAAGTTTATGACATTTAATTGATAAATTTTGGATGTCTATTTCAGAGCATGTTATCTTTGTGAGCTCTAGAAAATATCTTGGCGGAACGGGATAGATATAAATAGCAACAAATAATGGGGCAATTTCAGAGCCTTACTGGTCTGTTTTGATAATGTTACACTTCACACAAAAAAGAAGAAAATTAACCATCAACACCTATTAGTTCTTGCTTAAAGTTCTTAGATGTGTGGCAAAAATTCCCATCGACAAAATTACCAACATCTTTTAATGAAGCATCAACCTATTATTACTTTACATCATCTTGCATAGTAGAAAATGATCACCTTAATTCCAGTGATGAAGACAATGAGCCATGCATAATAGATTACAGGACATCGAAGCCTCTGAAAAGAGGAAAGCTATATGTCGACAGCAATCATGTCACCGACATGTATGATTCTGCAACATGTCACCGACATATATGATTTTGTAACATCTCACAACATATATTGTGTAAAAAGTAAAATCAAGGCATCATATAAAGGCAAAATTGTCTACCTTCTACAAATAATGATTAGTTTTGAAAGTAGTAAAATCCTGCAAGGAACATGTGAATGCAAATCATCAAGTTAAGGATGTTGTTCACATGTAGCTGCTCTTCTGCATATGTTGTTAATCCAAAGCAAAACACATAAAGTGGAACACCAGTATAAAAAGATATATAATAACAATTAACAAAAAAATAAACAATGTAGAAACTGCATAAATAAACTACCAGACGTGCATAAAAGTATAAATTTTGTACGTGAATTGCAAATGTTAAATGCATCTAAAAATCGCGGGAACTTTTGACTACTCCACATTATGATGACTATGAACTCAGCTTACATCAAAAAAGTGTTTTACGTAGCCTAGTGTATGAGTTAACAGCTTCACTATATAGTGATAAAAAATCTTCTTGTAATTAGTGGTGGCAATATAGAAGACTAGTAATCATAGCATCGAAAATATAATATCTAAGTCTTGACAAAAGCAATAAACAAATTTTTAATGGGATCAAATCTTATTTGTGGCTGGATAATAATTTTGATAATTTAGCGTTACAGAATGGTCGTGATAAGGAAGAAATTGCACGCAAAGGTTACATTAGTTTAACAGAAAAACAATTTGGCTTTCAAGTTACTAATAGTGGTTTACGGATAAACCCTAAGTATCCAGGTATAGGAGCTTCTCCAGATGGACTTGTTGCGGATATACCAAATAATACTTGTGGCTTATTAGAAATTAAATGTCCTAAAATTTTAGAAAATGTTGTTTACATACATTATCACCTCAGCAGAAAAGATCATTTCCTGTGTTCTACAAACCCCAACATCAATGAAATTAAAAACAAGTCATCAGTATTATTACCAAATTTAGACACAGATGGCAATAAAAGGGAGATAATGGTGTGATTTTGTTGTATGGACATCGGAAGGTTTCCACATTGAAAGAATATCTTATGATGAAAATTTTATAGAGCCAGTATTAAATCGTGTAAGCAATTTTCACCAAAACGTTTTGGCGCCAGAATATTTTGAAATGCCTATTCCTCTCAATTTGAATCCATTTGATTTATCTAAAAGTTTTTAACGAAGGAAAATTTATTTAATCATCCTAAAGAATGAAGATGTTTATTGTTGTTACTCTCAGTTACTGTTCTTCAATAAATAATTTTGTTATATTTTTTGGAGCTACTTTTGAAAAGGCTCACTGATTTTATTAACGTTTTATACTTTAGAAAATTAGCAATTAACAATATTTAATTATTTATTTACTTATTAAAGCTATAAATGCAGATTAAAACAAAAACTAATACATACACTCAATGAGAACAAAATTGCAGACTGAAAATGATTTAACTTTACATCAAAGAAAATAGAAATATCAACAATTATCAACATTAATATTAGATACATAATAATATACATATAGTACATTACAACATGTCATATTCTAATTCAACATTCTACTAATAAATTGTTATGATTATAGTGTTAGAGTTTAGTTCTTGCAATTTATTTATTACTAGTCGAATAGAAAAATAGGGTTCCAGGAATTAACATGATAGTTCTATATTAGCATGTGCTGACTGAAATATAATAATATAATACCATATTTATCACCAATGGTACTGAAAAAAATCACTGGACTTATTTTCAGTATCAGAAGTGTCAGTTATACCCTATCATTATTAATTTTATCAATAATATTTGCTTTATTTTTAAGTTCTGTCTAATATAAAACCATATTTTTTTATTAATTTTGCCTCATTCATTTCAAATTAGTTTTTGGCACTATTATAATTTATAAACTCTTTTTTAGCTCACAAATATAGCCACCATCCAAGCACTATAAAGTTTTTATTTATTTAGAATGGGCTATGACACTATCAGTAGGTATAATATTAGACTAGTTATTAAGACTAACTAGATTAATAATTTCTGATAATTAAGTTAAATCTGTAGAAACTAATATTATTAGTCTCATTACTTAAAGTGAAGACATGACAATGATTAAAAAATTTTTGAATTGGTCTAGTAAATGAGCAAAACAAATTAAAAAACCATAGGAAAAACAACCAGATAGCATAAGATTTTTAATAATACTGTTTAAATCTCCAATAATTATATGACTTGCATTGAAGCAAGGACCAACAAGTGTACAACACACTGTGTTGGCAGCATCCATAGAGAGCAATAATTAAAAATTGACATTTATCGGTAAAATTTATATATATATATAAATATAAATGTGTGTACCATTTTCTTCAACTTTGCTTGTATATATAACTATTGAGTATACTAGCTTCTGTCAAAGCAATTGAGATAGTCTTATAATATTTACATGTAAAATAAAATAGTTGAAACATCCAAGAGTAAAATTTAAATTAATAATATACTCCAGTTCTTTCTCACTATTTATGTTTTTAGAATCATCAATATGTTTCATGATTAAATGCATTTTTAAGATATAAGAGTAGAGATTTCAATGTATCAAAGTGAAGCACAGTATAAGAACAAAATAATGTAGTATAACAAAACGATCTGAAATACTACCTTCATATACATCTCCATTTGGAGTACACCCAATGAAAGCTCTACAAGTGGTTCATGCTTTGTAAGACGAGTATAAATCTCCCTGATGTTTAAAGTTTGATGTATTTACATGCCAGTGATGTTAAAAACTGTCCGAAAAAATGATAGAAGTTGAGGCATAGGCACAAAAAATTGTCGAATATGAAAAGGCCTATTGGTGGTTTACAGTTACTATAAAATACTTTAAAAACTTTAAAAAAGCATTTGTTAATTTAAAGAATAGAAAACCGTTTGTTGTCTTATTTTTTCTTTAATGCTAACCTATTGTCCTTAACTAATAAGTACTATATAGCCTTATAATAATTTATGATTCCATTATAATTATATCTCCAGAATGAACTGTTGTCTCCGCTGACGTCATGCGCACCAACGAACGTGAATGGATGGCGAAGTGATCTTATCTCTCCAGTCATATAGACATATACAGTGAGGACCTGTGGGTTGGCACAAATTCATTTAAGATTCAGGCGATCTTTTTTTGGAAAAACGCTCGGACATGTCGGGTTTTTTTTTGGAGTGTGGTTTTTGTGATGATAAACTCATTTATACAGGGTGGGCCAGAAATATATTGGAGTTTTCAGAAACAAAATGTTGCCTCATCGGAAAAAACTATCTTACTTCAAAAGTGCGGATTGGCATTGCGTCTATCCATCGTTATTTCGCAAAATTCTACTCTTCAGTCCAAATCATCGTCAGCAAGTTCCTGAACTAAATAAACTTTGTATGGGTGCCAATTATTTCTATGCAAACATTTTAGAATAGAATATTTACTTATTGACTGTTCTGCGGTTATTTGTCTAGTGGATTTGTCAGTATTTTCTTGTATATCGAGCCAAACTTTTTTTCTATCTACCGAAAAAACAATTCGCAAACTTCGCCACAATCTCTATTCGCTGCTTTTCAGTTAAACGCGCCACACTTTGAAACATTCCAACTGCACTTGAGAACTACTTATTTGGAGTAAAATTATAGTACAGTTTCTATGGAAATAAACAAGTGTTAAAAACTCCAGCATTTTTAGTTTTCTTAACTTTAGAAAGAAATGTAATTTTTTTAATTACTCTTAATTTTGGCTATAGGACATTGTGCGTCAAAAATACGTAGAATTTAATGCAGAATTTAAAAACAAAATAAAAATCAAATGTTTCCATTTGAAAAAATGAAGTTAATGGACGCAATTTATTTCTGGCCCACCATGTATAAATGAGTTTATCATCACAAAAACCGCAGTCCAAAAAAAAACTGACGTGTCCGAGTGTTTTTCAAAAAAAACAACACCTGAATTCCAACCCAAGCGTCCTTACTGTATATATTACAATAGACTGGGCACGCAAGCTTTTTTTAATATTTCCAAAGTGATTGGCGTTGTTTGTGCTATCTCTCTTTCTAGCTCATTCGAATATTACTTAAGGGATATTCCCAAGAGGAAGAATACTAACCGTGAACTCCATAAGTAAGACAGAGATAGTACGAACGACAAGAGTGAAACATGGTGTCGTCATTCCACTGCATCAACCACTCAGTCTTAGATAATATATAAGTTTATGCATGGCACTGGACATAAACTGTACGCAGACTCACTTTCCAAATGGCCTACTACAAAGTTTCCAGTTCATGACTGCGAGGCTTCAAACCAGATCAGGCCCACTAAGTATGAACGCGTCTTGAGTTTCTATCAGGAGAGTTGCAGCGCCCTCATGAAAGCTGATTTTGTAGCTTTTACATGAATTAGGAACTTAGATGTTGATATATAATTTTATATGTCGTTTTCTCTTTCCTAATTCTTGTTTTATTCACTTGCTATTTGTAATAGACCTGTAGTTGTACATTGCATGTGAGTCGCATATTATTTATTAAATTAGATCCATGCAGAATTAGTTCCAAGCTCCGTAAATATTTCACAGTTGTAAAACATAAATTTACACTCCTAGTTTCTAAACTCATTAAAGAGAACAAGGAGAGTCTGGTTCTCAATTGGTATTTTCAACTAACTTGAAACGATTAATTTCATATGTGAAGTGCCTAACCAAATGATCCGAAACTTATTCCATTCATCTTTAACCCGTATATAGACTTCAGGTAAATTTTCCACTTCAGTGCAAGAATTTCAGTTTGAGCTTAAGCAATATTTCTTGAAGTCTTCTATAATGTGGCTTCATTCAATTTAATTAGTTCACACTTCTAAAGTTATTAATGGTGTTTAGGGTTCACGAAATTAAATGTATTATTTTTTGAGATGATTAACTGCTGATAGGTAAACTTTTTTCTGTTTGTCTATGGCCTATAAACTACTAAACTGCTAATTAGCTTTAAAATTAATTTTAGAGATCAAGCTTTGATTAATTTCTGAATGTTTGTGGAAACTTTATAACCAGAATTGAGCTATGAGTTTACAGAAAAATGAGGACCTTTGATAAATATTTAATGAGGATATAATTTTTACAATCAAATTGTACTGAAGACATATACAGTTTAGGTAATTTGCTACTAACAGAAACTCGCATATAACTGTTTTTCCTGCAAACTAGTTATGAGTTATTTCGTTAACATCACATAATTAAATTAACTAGAGAGTCAATACATAAACAAAGATTTGCTAAATCAGTCTTGAATAATGCAGTAGGTACTACTGCTATTAATTAGAATAAAGAAGTCTGTATTGAATTTCACGAAAAGCATTGATGGTCGATTTTACAACAATAATTTTTCTACATTCCTCGGTAAATATAGCTATACCGTGGAATGCATATTAATATCATTTATAACAAATGTGTTGGTATTACTCTGGTATTATTTTTCTGATTATATGAAGTACTATTTCCGTATGATTTCTAAAAAGAAATTAGGACACTTGGACTAGCGGACATTTGACATAACGTCCCACAAACCAAAAATATTGGCAATTAGTAGTAGGGACTTTGCATAAGAATAAACTTCGCACACAATAATAAATATAGACTATTTTGTATTCACATCTTATCTTTCCCTACTTATGTATAATACAGAACAAATGATTCATTAAATATTGAAAAGTATTATTAACACGACCTGATCGAAATTGACAGTATTAACGATTCCTTTTTAAAATCCAATAACACTTCGGGAAAGAAACAGCCCAATCAGTAAAGTAATCTGGCATATAATTTTAATACGGTATTTTGTACAGCAAAATGTTCTACAAAAATATCAGTGTTACATCAGTGTTAAACCATACAGAGCATGTAGATATGCAATTAAAAATTAAACGAACTGATTGAAATTTTTAATAGTGTTTCTAAAAGGGAACAAAAAACAATGTTTAAATGAAATTAAATGAAAGGATATTAATTATTGTTTTACTGCAATATAAAATGATCTCTTGAGAATGTGCAACAACTGTCGATATATAATTCAAATCAGAAGTTTAATAGAAAACAAATTTCAGAGCAAAGTTAATTGATTTATATTTCTTTAGATCAGTTATGTTGGTTTTCAGCTATGTCAGAATAGTAATGAAGTAAGGGAAAATTAAATATGACAATTAATTTTTAGTAACTGTACCCAATTCAAATGTTATTTATTACTTTGATATAAACGGGGGATTTGGTATTTTTCTGCCCACCTTTTATGTTGATACACTTTAGCTACGGAATAGAGTTTATTTAGAAACAAATTATGCTGCCCTAGGTAACATTTCTTTTTGTGATAGGATTCCTTACTGTTCATCTTTAGGGATTTTGGGCATAACTATATACTACATTTGAGTTCAAACTCACTACAATAATATTAATATACAGTTGTACAGCATATACAGGGTTGGTGCACTATATGGTAAAGTAGAGTTACTGTTATACAAGGTGGTTCAAAAAAATGTTGAATAAAATTGTTATATAGTGTGACCCATAAGCACTTGAAATTTGGCTGGTAAATATATTGGGGATTGGTGGATTTGTATTTATGTAGGTTAGTTCAACAAAGTTAGAGAACATTGTTATATAAATAAAGTGAGATATGTTTCATAAGCTTTTTACAAATAATTGTACATTTTATTCGCTGGTGAAACCGCGGATATCGGCTGGTAATATATAAAATAATTAAAATAATTACCAAATAAACTGCCATGAACATTAAAGTAGAACATTTTGCCAAATTAGTTAAGAGTTCATATAGAAACGTTATATTTAAGGAAAATGAAACAGAACTAAATAAAAATATGATTTAATTAATATATATATATATATATATATATATATATATATATATATATATATATATATATATATATGTCATTGAATGTTCTCGGGAATCTTGTGTGTATTGTTAAGTTGTCTTAGAAAACACAGTTTGACATTTCGATGAGATCTCACTCATCTTCTTCGGAATAATCGATTTGTTGCTCACTATTTTGTCAGTGACTCCTCGAATGGACGGAAGAAAGGCTTTCCGGTGTTGTTGTTCTATTTCTGATGGGGTTGGTGTGTTCGGGGGTTGTTGCGATTGACTAATTATGCAACGAAACAAAACACAATATCTCCTCTAACATTATCAAACTTGTACTTCACTGTTCCAAGAAAACATATAATTACTTGTCCTGAATGTTGACAAATTATAAGTTACGGCAGTTAGTGGTATTCCTGAAAATTTTTCGTCCACTTATACCTAAACAAAAACCTATCAATACACTGGCACTCGTAAATCTTTTATTGTAGTTAATATATTCCATTTAAAATAACGGAAACATTTAAGAAATTAAGTAGGTTCCGAGTGGTTGAGGTAGTAAATATGTATTTTGATTTGGGTGTTCTCTCCTCACAGTAATTTGTGAAAAACAGATACTGAAGCTAAATTATTGAGAATCAAAGTGTGGTAAGAGAAATTTGAGAAATTTTCTGCAAACATTTGTTGCGTTCTCAGGAATAGTCCAAAATTGTTTTCTCCTAAATTAATTAGAAGTAATTTGAGATAGTGGTTCTACTGACTCTGTTCTAATCGTCAATATTGCTTGACAGTTTTTATTCTTTTAACTATGGTAGATTATTTCTTATAAGGCTCTTGAAAACAAACCAATAGTAGTTATAGAAATAAATCTATTTTACCATTTCTTTTTCTCTGCAATGTGTGTTAAACCCTTCTAAATTAATAATTTGATATACACCCAATCTGATTAAATTTGTTCACCGTCACTCCATTCTATCCAGAATCAAATTTAAAATTGCTTTTAAAAATATAAAGCCCTAGGGAGGTGTTATCTGAAATAAACGTTTACTTGTTTTCTGAATGTTATTTGTGGCATCTTCTAGTTTATTTTAGATTTTCTTGGGAATAATACCACATCAGAGTTCAAACTTGTGTATATTTTAAAACCAAACGTTTCAAAATCCTGTCGGATTTCGTTTTCAATTTAAATTTTACTTTATAAATTTATATCCATTGAAAACGAAATCCGACAGAAATATACACAAGTTTGAACTCTGATGTGGTATTATTCCCAAGAAAATCTAAAATAAACGTTTACCTAAATGAAATTACACTTCAGGCTGACAAGAATGCGTAAAATAGATATAAGACTTTTTTATAGCTTTCAAGTTCGAAATATTAACCTGTCAACTCAAGATTAAATCTATTTGATCGACATCCTTGTCTTTTTTATTGTGTCGTTCTGGATTCCATGTTAGCACATCCGAAAGCTTTTTCTTGTGCAAGTTGATCAATAAAAATATGGGATTAATTCAACCACCTGTTTGTTGGAAGCCGACAGAGAACAAAACCGAACATAATCCTCTGAAGAGAAGTTTTAATTAATTCCAAATAAATGTCGTCTGATAATCGAAAAGCCCAAACGTTCGTACGCTTTATCTGTCTCTTAATGATTCTGATATTTTAAAGGGGATGACACCGTAAAATAGGCACTAAACTGACCAAACGGTCAGGAAATGATTAACTGGACAAAAAAGTGGAAAGTATAATTAAACTTTTTAATAGTGCCTTCTCGAAATGAATCGGGTAACTTGAAGATAAAATATTTTTCATTAAACAATTTTTATCAACGATTTTATTATGTTTGGAAAATTTAAATTAGAAATTCTACAATTCAATTTTTACTTCCCTGGTAGTTTGCATTGTACGTTCATATATTTTTTAAAAAGTTTTACCGTATTTTGCAGTAATCAAATGCCTACGTCAAGAATGTTTGATACTTCACTGGAACCTTAATAATTTATTTACAAAATTCGTTGGTAAACAATTTGCAAATGGTACATCACATATTAAAAATGTCTACAAATTTGTTAATCCTTAAAGTTACCTCAGTTAATACCGTGCTAGATATAGATATAGAAACAGATCACATTTTCTTTGCTGCATTGTTTTGATTGGATTTAGCAGTCATTCTGCGTCAGTTTTCAGAAATAAAGCAACTATTTATATACAACTGTATGAGTCCTATAAGTAGAATTTCCAGAAACTGATACCAAAATTAGATTTGAAGACGCGAGATGTAAGACCGACATCTAGGATTTTCAAGAGAATCAGTACACAGAGGTTCCGAATCTGGAGCCGTTCCGTGTAATTACTTTTCTCCCTTAACTCCTAGGACAGAATGGCACGATAAAATTTTCAGGTTACTTCACCTGTCAGAGATATTGAATACTCTCTTCGAGGTGTCACTCCTTTGTACGCAAGACAATATATATTATATATAGATATAAAATATATTGTTTCTGGTCGGGAACCTTCATCAGTTGCGCTTCCCACAATTGAATGTCCTCTCGAACACTTCTTTATGCATTTGATGCATTTCGTTAAATTTGAAGACGCGAGATGTAAGACCGACATCTAGGATTTTCAAGAGAATCAGTACACAGAGGTTCCGAATCTGGAGCCGTTCCGTGTAATTACTGATGAAGGTTCCCGACCAGAAACAATATATATTATATTTATATATAATATATATTGTCTTGCGTACAAAGGAATGACACCTCGAAGAGAGTACCAAAATTAGAGTTAAATTAGTTAAAATAGTAATATTGATTTGAACATTTATAGTAGAATTTCAAGAACCGGTAAGAATATATTGCATATATGTGAAAGTAAGCAGGCAACAAACTTTCAATAACGTTATAGCAATCTTTTATAGAAGAATTAACTTTTTCACAGGTACTTGGATTTAAGAAACCCACATTACAATAATAATTAATTTTCAAAGGACCAGGTACCTTCCTTACGGAAATGTGGACTTCCGTGAAATTTTATGAAATGTTGTACATGAGCTCAAACATATTCTATGACTACTTTTCGAGATAAAGAATGTTAAACATCGAACATATCTGTTAGATATCTCTCATGATAGACGTGTTTTATTCCAGTCTATAGTAGAAATCGTGATTTGTACATTATTTGACATAAATATTTCACAAAACAATTACCATAAATGTTGGTGGCCGTTGGTACAGGGTGTTTCAAAATATGTAACATGTTTTATTAGACAAAATAATTTTTTTATTACAACATTGAAAACTTAAGAAGAAGTTATTCTACAATTAATATATTTTTAATACAGTAATTTCTTGACTGTGCTTTATATAATATACACAAATGAAACACATTTTTGTGAGAACAAAGACCAGCTCATTTAGAAGGAACATATACAGTTTTCATAGAGCCGGTGTGAAATAACATCACAACCGCATACTGTTTGTTACTTTTTGGTATGTTCACTTACAAGTTTTCTTAACTAACTGGCGCCCTTTAATAAAATACATTTTGTGTTTTAATATTTAACCCACACCCACAGATGTTATCCGCCTAGAATTGTGAGCAATCCAAGTAGGTTTGGTAGTGAATTTTGAGTATATTGAGTCAATAAATAACTGGTTGCTGCAATAGTAAATATTAACAAATCCACTGTTTTGATCTCCAATTCAGCTAAAACGTACTGCTCTGTGCGCAGCTCCTTTTAATTTAAACAAGGTTCATTTCTATTCTATCTCGATTATCATTGATAATATGTAATTGATACTGCCGGATGTCAAAACAAATTATTTGTTTTTCCTCCTATTAATTTTATTCTTCCAGAGCAACTGTTTAAAGTTACATTCACAGTTGGATTCTGCATGACAATAAAAAATCGTTTTAGGTGTCTCAAAAACATATGGTGCTTCTATGAATAGAATTTACATATTAATGGTAGTCATTGAGCAAATAAAATTAGACCTCCGATAACCCGCAAGAAGTGCACACGAAATCATTTGACTTGTCGATTTTGCCTTTAGGTCAGGAATTTTCTGACTACAGATCTGCAAAACTAGATTAGTTATAACCAGAATATATTTTTTCTATAAGAAGAAACTACATACCATGTAAAAAATGAGACGTTAGCTGATTTGAAGACGCGAGATGTAAAGATCGACAACTAGGATTTTCGGGGAAACTAGCACATAGTGGTTCTGAATCTGGAGCCGTTCCATGTAATTGCTGTTACACGTAATTGCTAGATTAGAATGTCACGAAATTTCAGGTTAACTTCACCTGTCAGAGATATTGAGTTCTCTCTTCGAGGTGTCATTCTTTTGTACGCAAGACAATATATATAATATATATTGTTTCTGGTTAGGAAACCTTCATCAGTTGCGCTTCCCACAATTGAATGTCCTCTCGAACACTTCTTTATGTATTTGATACATTTTGTTAAATTTGAAGACGTGAGATGGAAAGACCGACATCCAGGATTTTCGGGGAAACTAGCACATAGAGGTTCCGAATCTTGAGCCGTTCCATGTAATTGCTGCTACCCGCAATTCATGGATGTCGGTCTTTACATCTCGCGTCTTCCAATTTAACAAAATGTATCAAATACATAAAGAAATGTTCGAGAGGACACTCAACTGTAAGAAGCGCAACTGACGAAGGTTCCCTAACCAGAAATAATATATATTATATATATTGTCTTGCTTACAAAACAATGACACCTCGAAGAAAGTACGTTCGCTGATCTTCACAAAATTAGTCACCGAAGAGACATCATTTAGCCACCGGGGAGCCCTGATTATTGTCTATGAGGCTACCCAACCTGAGAGTTTTAAAACAAATAGTCCCAGATGAAATTAAAATTTTTCTATTGGCAATATTCCAGCAAGTGATTAACAATATACGAATGAAGAAATGGATTGCGCGCATTTGCAAAGGGATGTTATCATTAAAATCTGTAATTTAGTCTCAAATAGAATTAATTCCATTAGGCTTTTTTTTAAATCAAACACCCCGTGTAAATCATAGAAACATAAAATCTAAAAAAAAACAATTCGTTAACCAATAAAGGTTACGCATTCTCTCGGCTCAGTTCAACAAAAACAGATCTCTATAGATTTTTGAGAATTTATAATTCCGAAATTATGTTTGCTCATTCAATGAAAATATTATTGGTTTGCTCCAGTCATTCGGCCTGACATATTCTACCTTGTGTTTTAACATTTTAATTAATAATACTTTATGTTTATAGTTTTTCGGAAAAAAAAAACAGTTACTATTTATGTAATCGAATGTCTATAATAAACTAAACGTTTCAAGGTCAAAATCAGAGGTCGTTATAATTTTCTCCTAATCTACTGGGCGGAAGAGCTTTAAATTTAGTATCAATGTATAGTTTGGTTACCCGATGAGGGGTACATATCGTAATAGACGAAATTTTGATTTTAGGGGTACTTCTGGGGGGGAAAACTAAAAAATCGACCGTTCCCCCCCTGATCTCCGAAACTGCTGAGCCTAAAATTTTGAAAAAATAGGAAATATAGAGCGTTGCCCGAACTTTACAGGAAAAATGAGGAGAAACCATTAATATTAATCTTGCGGGGCAAATTATAGAATTAAATGAAAATTAAAAAAAAATTCAAACGCAGCATGTAATACATCAAATAAAAGGTCTCATTCTGAGGAACACAAATATTTTTTTTTCATATTTTTAAAAAAATTAGATAAAAAGATATTAACGAAAATATATCAAATTACAAATATAGGGTCTGACCTGAAGTTTACTAGAAAAATAAGGAGAAACCTGTACTTTTAATTTTGGGGGGCAAATTACAGAATTAAATGGAAAATATAAAATTAAAATTGTTTCTAACCCATCATGTTATATATCAAATGAATGGGCTCATTATGACGAAAACCACTATATTTTTTTTATATTATTAAAATAAATTAATTTAAAGATATTAACAAAAATATAAAAAAAATTACCCATCCCCCCTCTTATCTCCGAAGCCTTAAGCTGTAAAATTTTGAAAAAAATGAGGTATAGCGCCTCACCTAAACTTTACTAGAAAAATAAGGAGAAACCTCTAATATTCATTTTGGAAGGCAAATTATAAAATTTTATGGAAAATAAAAATTATAATTGTTTCTAACGGATCATGTAATATACCAAATCAGAGGGCTCATTATAACGAATACAAATATATTTTTTAATATTTTTAAATATATTTAAAAAAATACCCTTTCTCCTTTATTCCAAAACCATAAAACCTACATATGAAGAAGTCTCTAATATTAATATTTGGGGCCAAATTATAGAATTAAACGGAAAATAAAAAAATATTGTTTTAACGCATCATGCAATACATCAATTGAAAGGGCTCATTATGAGGAACACAAATATATATTTTTCATATTTTTAAAATTAATTGTTTACAAGATATTAACATCAAGATATAAAAAATTCTTATTTATCGCATTATTTCCAAAACCATACTACCTAAAACTTTGAAAATACTTAGGGGTACTGGAGCGCACTTGAAATTTATAAGAAATATTATTAGAAAACCCATTTTAGGGACAAATTATACAATTAAATGGAAAATAAAAATCAATTTTCAAACGCATCTTGTTATATATCAGATAAAAGGTTCATTATGTGAATTACAAATATATCATATTTTTAAACCATTTGTTTTAAAGTTATTAACAAAAATATTAAACATCAACTTAATTCCTACTTTAGAAACTACACTATTTAAATTTTGAAAATATAGTTTATTTGTATTTTTAAATAATTTGAATAACAGATTTAATAATTTATAATTTACAACTTGACCTATTTTGCTCTTTCTCTTCCACTCTACAGAGCTTCAAAATTCAGACAGTAGATTGTAAAAGGTTTTTCTGAAAGTTTATTAGTAAAATAAAACACTAATGTTAATTTTTGGGGGCCAAATTAGAAAATTAAATACATATGTTTTCTTATAAAAATCAAGCGAATCCTGAAGCAGATAAAATAAAAGGTCTATGTGTGGAAAATCAATGTGTATATTTTTTTATAAATTTAAAACGCTTCCTTTAATAAAAGAAATTAGGGTAAATATAAGAAAATGCACTCAGTCCCTGCTTGTCTGAAACCGGAATATTAGAATTTTGAAGGTGATACGGAACCCTTAGTATGTGAGTCCAACTCGCACTTGACCAAATTATTTTCATATACATCTTATTCCCAAAAATCCCAGAAATATATACAGTTATTACTATCCAACTACCAAATTCAATTATACTTACAGGGTGTCCCTTCTTCAAATTGATGCATAAAATAAATTCCCAATTATAAATATTCATTTCAATGCATAGTTGTTAAAAACGTACTTTTTGAAAATAATATTTCATAAACTTTGATTTACCTAAATCAATCTAACCGCACTCGAAACAATATAATTATTCAATACACAAAAAAATCACAGGTGTTCAGGTTTTTGTGGTGACTCATTTTTTTATTATTCCTACTAAAAGTGAATCTCATTTTACCGCCACGTTGCCGGATTGCCAATAATTTACTTAATTTTTTCGCTTTTTAAGACCTATAGACCATTTGGTGTTACTTTTATTTGGTGTATTGTTTTATTTGGTGTATACTATCTCCATCTAAAATCTATACACTCAAACTATTTACACCCTGTATATATGACTTTTCTAGATTATAACATGTCTGAAAGGTGGTATGGAATCCTCAGTGTGCGAGTTCAACTCGCACTTGTTGGGAGTACACATATCTTATTTGTTACTATTTAGGTGATTCAGAAGATCTTTCTGCAACAATTAACGTGTCCCCTCTTAAGTGCCAAATGTACAAGTTATGTTCACAGATGAGCCCTAGACTATCAGTTTCTTGTGAATTATTAAATTTGGCATTGTCAAATTGTGAATTACTAACTTAGTCGTTGCGAACCTTTAAATTTTCAATTTTGTTGTTCAGTTGTGTTAATTTTTTTTACCACTGAAAACGGGGTCCGATTTAGACCCTGAAACGTTTGGACTATCTAAAATATACAGACTTTCAAGCTATTGTGATGCTATTACCAAAAAATACAAACAGACATGCCATAAAAATCTTTCAGAAAGCAACTCTCAGATTCTTTCTAGAGTCACACCAATATACCCGATTCTGTACTAAATCACCTCTCCGAGGATCAGAGTTATTTGTTAAAGCAATGGGTAATGTATTCATGGTAAAAAAAATTATCCTTAATTATCTAGCATGACTTTAGTGGAATTTCTGAGACGTAAGAAATAAGTTGTCACATTTTTTTAAATCTGTTATGATGCCTATGATACCATTACACTTTAAAACTGCTTCCCGTTGTAATTTTACAGATAATGAGAACTGATGTTGAACCTTGCAAAGTTCGTATTAAAAGTGGCTTAGGTTTATCTGTGTATGTAAGCTAGAACAACCTCACATATTGTTCAGAATCCATATAGGCAAGTCTACCCTGTTTCTACTCCTTGAGGGACTTAAAAGGTTTATAATAAAAAATGACAGTTGTAAATATGTAATATGGTTAAAAAATAAAAACTACAGAGGATATCTGCGATAACTTCAAAAAAAGTCTGGTTCCGCCCGGGATCGAACCGGGGACCTTCTGCGTGTGAAGCAGACGTGATAACCACTACACTACGGGACCTTGCTTTTATATATTTTTACCTTGGTATATAAACGACGGAAATAAATAATTTTCAAATTGCGTAGTATTATTACGATGTTATTTATCTAAAAACCAATTAACTTGTGAGTCACTAATGTTCCTTATTAAATACAATATCGTTAAATAAATGGGTCGTGGTCTAAAATAAATATTGCCTAACTTAGTTCGAAACAATGTATGAATATTTGTAACCTTAGTAAAATATTGCTAAGCTTTTGGTTCAATTTTATAAAATGGAAACATTAGTACAATATGAAGACTAAATAAGAAGTGTCTTGCCTTAAGCGTATGTTAAAATTGTTAAATTCTTAAACATTCTAGTTAACTCACTTTGGTTCATGGTTGCTACTAGTAAAATATGACTAAGAACAGCCTGGTTATGGTTATGAATACGGTTAGAATAGATTAGATTAGCATTTAGTGATTGAAGACTCAAGATTGCGTTTTAACGATTTTTTTTTTCATAAAAATATATTTTGTTATTCTATACATTTCTAATATTACATCAATTGAAAAATAATTTTTGCGGTCCTAATACACTTAATCCATTCATCTTCAAAAATAAGTCATTTAAAAAAAATCTGGCTACGGCCTTGTTAATATTTGTAATAAATTGTGGCAAGGCTCTATTAGTACTTATCTATTTCCTATATAAATTTAGTCTTGACCGTAACAAATAAAAGTGATATTATATAGATAGAACAGAATAATTTTGATATTAAATAGACAGTTTGTTGCCAAATTTTTCATTAATTTTTCATCACAGGATGATATTTGTAATTAACTTTTTTTAAGTTTAGTTTCCGGGCTTCATGTCGGATTGTAGGACTAAGTTTAATTTTGCAACAACTGCTCACGTCGGTCCTAAACTACGTTTGATTTTATGTGTTTGATTGTCCAGTCCCAATGTAGGTAACATGTTATAGATATTTACATACCTACTAGTTCTAGAGTTTCGTTACTTATTTTGATATAATCATTAGCCAGTTTAATTGCAATATCATTGAGTATAATGACTATAAAGCCTCCTCAAAAAAAACTAATAATAGGAGCTTTCGTAAACCACATTTTTAACATTTTAAAAAAATAATAATCCTCTTTGGTAAATATTAGATGTAACATAATTTTGTCGACTCAAAGTTTATCTTTAAACATCAATATAATACTATAGCTTTGGTTTGTCACGGGACATAAACACTTACGTGAAGAGAAAATAGTAATATAAAATTTGATAATACAATTCATACTGAACAAGGCCAGAGTAGATTTCTTACCATAATTATTATTCAGATACTTCACAACCATTCGATCTGTGACGACTTTTGGAAAAGAGTTTTAAGTGTAAAATAGGCTATTTGCTACACCAAAATCTCTTCCGGAATTTGTAAGGAACTGTTCGCTAGATCAGTTAATCTATAGAGATAAATACATTTAAAAAAACACAAAACAGTTAATACCAACAACTCCATCAAAGCTTACTGTACAAAAATTTCGTTAAAAAAGTTTTCCCCGATTTCCTGAAAAACGGAACAAGCTATGTTATTGACAAACAATATGGGACCACTTCGGCATCCCCCGGAACTAATCCAGTACGTTTTTAGTTCGTTATACCCCATGTTTCGAGTAGAAAATTGTTCTGTATTTTTTGCCAGCGACTCCATCAAAGTTTACTGTATAAGAAAGTTGGTAAAAAAATTTCTCCCCTTTTCTTTGAAACGATAAAAGCTATATTATTGAAAAAATTATGGGTCCACTGTGGGATATCCCGGAACTAATCCAATTTCTTTTCAATTTGTCCCATGTTCCGAACAAATTTTTTCCATATTTTCTAATACCGGCGACTCCACCAAGGCATAGAGTATAAGATAATAGGTAAAATAGTTTTTCCCCATTTTCTAAGAAATAGTACAAGCTATGTCAATGAAAAAAATAAAGGACAACTTCGCGATCCCCCGGAACAAGATTCAGCATAAACGGTCGAAATTTCTTGAGCCGTTTGCGACTAATCGGCCAACAAAAAAAAACATAGATACAGACGAAATGAGAATCCCCTTCTTGTTAAAATCGCTTAAAAATAGTGAAGAACGACCTGCGTGATTGTCTTGTAATTAAGTTGTTTATTAAATATATTTATTATATGTTTCTCTCAACCACGTTAACGGTAGTCATAAATTCTTGGTACAGCTCAAAGAAGACCAAGAAATCCCCATTTCTGCACCTGTCGAATTTCCAAACTAGTCCTTGCCAGATCCTAAATCTGACTTACAGCTGTGAAGAAGTTAACAATTTGATCGGGAGATATTATGCAAAATAATTTTCATAGTATATGAGATCCTATTGTGGATTACGATTGCTAAGTGCGTCTGGGTTATTTACACAGATATAGTACTGTACGTTTAAGGCGTTCAATGGAATACACTAGGCGTCTGTTCATTTACAA
This sequence comes from Octodonta nipae, assembly GCA_034190945.1. Taxonomy (NCBI): domain Eukaryota; kingdom Metazoa; phylum Arthropoda; class Insecta; order Coleoptera; family Chrysomelidae; genus Octodonta; species Octodonta nipae. The sequence goes on along the minus strand of CM067216.1, from coordinate 160,565,498 downwards.
ATCCTTTGAAGGTTATCATGCAGTTCGCTATAAATAGAGAAATGATTCTTATACCCAGCTTTTGTATAGTGGAGTCAAATTAGCAGTTGTTGGTTTTAAAAGGAAGGGCACGTCGGCAGATTTTTGGTCTAGAAAAGGGTAAATCAAACATTTGCTCTTATAAGATATATAAATTTACATGAAAAAAATTCGTTACTAACCCAATAATAAGAGTTTTTATTTCACACGTACCTCTCCCACATAGGTGGCGACACCCATGTTAGCATATACTATAGTGTTGTCAGCAAAAAGAAAATCAGTTATTTTAATGTAAAGCTGCACGTCTGCTTGGTAGACTACAAATGAAGTTAACCTTGAGAATTATAACTAAACAGACTATTTGTTAACAAAGTTCTAATTCACTTGAACGGGACACCTATCATGATTCGAGAAAATATATAACGCTCACATGTTGGTTTTTTCCCAACACTGTAACAGCCATTGACACAATCCATCATCTCAGTTACAATAAATCGAAGTTCTGCTGCTTGAGTAAGGTTTACAAATTTCCAAAAGTCTTGAAGTTTATTAGACAGAAAGGAGGATTCCATAATGTCTATGGATTACTTGGGTATAACACCACATTTATAAACAATACTCTATGTTTCAGTAATTCCAACCGTTTTGGGGTCTAGGTGACACCCGTTGTAAACGGCAATAATATAATGGAAAGCAGGTTCCTAATTTTTAAGCTTAATTATATATCAAACACGTTATGTCGTTTTGTTCTTTTCACAAAACAAAGGTAACAATATCAATAAAAAACTCGACATTGTAGAATAATACTATCCCTTCTTTGTCGGCCCAGAAACCTATTTTCAACATGAAGTTAACAGCATAGTTAATTTACGTGTAGCTCTAGCTATAAAGGTTATGCTATTAAATGTATATATCTTTGCAAAACCTCCCTTCAGCTGCATCAAAAGGTTTGCAGTTTCCAAGCCACTGGCTTAAGTTTAAGAATTTTTTGAATTCTTTGTTTTTCGCGAATATGAAACTTCACATTCTTTGCTGTACACCATCCCGAGTGAAACCTGAACCACATCTGATTAAACAATTTTTTAAGGATGTTTTCCAGACTATAAGTCAATCACTTGTTTACTATTAGAAATGATATATCAGAAATACATCAAAGAACTTCCGATATTTAAATAATATAACAAAAAGCCCCTTTTCCGCTGATATGTAATAAATTAAATTTTGTCCAATAATCCCGATTCCACTAAATAAAATCGCATTTCGTTTATTATGTTTAATTCCTCAATTTATTAACCAATTTCCCTAGAGGTTCAGTATTTTATCTAAGACATCAAGAGTTATTATAAGAAAGTTCAAAGCTGCAATATATAATCCACATATTAGACGATTTTTAAGTGGTATACTGCGGACGCTAACTCGTTGAGAAGAATACTAATATAAAGCCTTGTTCGATAACTTCTTGTATTGGTATTCTACAACACGGCTTCTGATAATTTAAAATGACAGCGTGCTGAATGGCGAGTTTTGTTTTTCACGAAGCGAGTTATAAATTCTAGCAGGATTACGGAACATAACCATTTTGTTAATACTTCCAAGAACTGCATTTGAAAAAATCAATGGCTATGAGGTTTCAATGAAAGACTCAATACTAAGATTGTCATTTAGAGTTGTTTCCTAAGCAGTTTGATTAATTTAACAGAATGTTTTTAGATCGAGATGTCTTCGAAGGAATGCCTAATAATTAGTAAAATAGTATCGTACCACATTATTAATTACTTATTAATAATTAATATTTATTAACACGTCATTTTCTGAATCTGTAGATATACTATTTTTTTAATGCTGCTTGTAATATTTAGCAGATTTACTATACTTTTGCCCATATTTTGTTTAAATCATTTTATAACTATTAGTATATTTTCTTTCCAATCGAAAAAAATAAGACCACATTTGTAAAACTTTGGGAAAATCTAATGGTGCTTTTCACTAGTGGTTTGGGTATTTATTTTATTATCGTATCGTATGGGTAAATAATAATTCACTTTAAAATTGAAAAATTCAGGAAAAAGTAAAGAAACTTCCTATTTCTTAATTTTGTTCAATATTATCTAGGAAATGAAACATAATCTATATCTAAAAATAAATATTTGTATTGTTCTATTATGCTTTTATATACCATACCATATTCAAAAACTCATCAAACATATTAAAAGTCAATAGGGTTACCTGAAAGAGCTAGAAAAAAAGTTGCGATGCTAGCAGGAAAACCAGAAAAAACTTTGCTAAAGCCACATTGAATAGCTAGAATAACATAGTGCAGGTACCAAGAACAGCTACAAATTACATTGCGAAACTACAGGTAACAAAAAAATACTGCGCAGCTGCCTGAAACAACTAGACAAACGGGAAAATCTTATCCGTGCAAAGATGCCAAGAAACTAATTCAAAATGACAAAAATCGAACTGGTAAAACAACTTCCCCGGGTACACCTAGAATGCTTGAAAATGATTAGTTATTAATGTTTAAGAAAGTTTTTGTTCTATTCTGAAAATTAGAACAATGAAGATTAACTTTTATCAATTTAATACAAATGACTCTTAAATATTAAATATCTCTGAGGTGAAGTAACACTGAGAATTTTAATGTGAATTTCAAGGCTTGGTGTTACGGGATAACAACAATGACATAGAGCGGTTCCAGTTTGGAAACCTTTCTGTTCTAGGTTATTCGAAGATCCTAGTATGTCAGACATTCCATCTCGCGTCGAAGTATTTTTACCATAAGAAAAAATTAATCTACGTTCAGCTCAAATAATTTGAGATGCGTACAATCACACTTTCCAATTTATTTCAGACTTTTTTAGTTCACAATTCAAACAGATAAAATGAAAAGTGCTATTGATACAAAGGCCACCCCCTTAACCTTATAGAATCAACAAAAATACGAAACAGCCTTCAAAGCTTAAAACTCCCTTTCACAATTTACGCATTAGTTTGATTAAAAGTAAACGAGATTCAGTGAATGAAAAGGAATTGCAAACACATCTTTGATCTTCAGGATCCCCATCTAATCTACCCTCCCTTTAGGTTGGCTTAGGACAAAGAACATTATTAATTCTATTTGCTCTGAGGACGTTTTCAAACCTTTGTCTACTTCATATCGACCGTTTTGCATCACCTGGGTGTTTTCTAATTGCTCGCCTTTATATTCTCAAATATTTGACGAATTTTAACGCGACTGTTTACCCATCTTCTTTTGTTTTAAAGCATTTGAGAAATATTCGATGAATACATATTAAATGATTAATATAAATATTAGCATTAACTGCAATTTTCTGTGGTTGCCTTACAGTTAGTATTTAGAGAAAATAGCCTTCATAGTTGTTTCCTGAATGATATCTGTGGTATCTTTACGTAATGTTTATGTACTTGCTGGAGACACCACTACAATATTTTTGGAAAATTATGTATATTGAAGACGTACATGTATTACTAAACTACATAAACAACAAAAAAACATATTATAGGGTTTACATTAAACAGAATAACATTATAGTTTTTGGACATTTTAATTACAAAAACGCAAACGTTATTTGAAACACAAATTTACAAAATAAAAGATTCACACCAGCAGCTATCTCAACTTTAATTAACTCTTATCATCCAAATTCAATAAAAAGAGGTAAAATCATGTCTCTGTATCAGAGAGCAAAAATCAGCTGTTCTGACATCAATAACTTTAATGAAGAACAAACGTTTTTATAAATGTGCCTTCTGAGAATAGTTACACAGTTACCTGTTCTTGTGCTATATGTGTGGGTGGGCATATTTGTTTAAAATTTATCTTGATTTTCCTTTATATATAAAATAGACCTGTAAATATAGAAACTCCGCAGCGTCATAATAGAGTTGCTAACTGATTTGTTGCTAACTGATGTTATTTATTTATTTACAATTTGTGTTTCCAACAGGTAGCCTGGACTACCCAATTATAGGAAACCACATGTTAGACAATTAGTCACAGTCACACAAATATTTAACGCAATTACAATAAAAAAGAAAGAGAACAATAAAGATACGAAAAACTACTACTAAGAAGCTACTTACATACATGTGTGCTTAAATTTTGAAAACTAAATAGGCCGCTTCTTTTAGAGCATATAAGGAAATGTTGAAAATGTCAATATGCAAGAAATGTAACTTGTACGTTCTCAGCATCCTGTACAAACAGGAGTTGTAGGAGGAATTAGTATCACACCTACGACTGTAAAATAAATATTTAGTTCTTAAAGTATAGCTAATGCCACAGTTAAAATTGAAGTTATTTATGATATCAATACAGTCTATTTTATTTTGAACTAATTTATATAGAAATATTACATAAAATATATCACGACGAGTGGAAAGTTTAGACAATTTTTATTTTGGCAAATTACATTCATATGTGTTATAACAATATTCTCTGTGAAACCGATAATTTAAATTATTAATCTTGAAAATGTTATATGTTTACATTTTTCCAGATTTAATACTAATCTATTACAAACACAATAATGCTCAAGTCTAGTTAAATCAACTTGCAAGTTATTACAATCATCTACACTAACTACAGTATGATATACCTTAAGATCATCGGCATATAGTCTATATTTAGAGTACATAAAACAGGGGCCTATATCATTAATGAAGATGGAGAAAATCAATGGTCCGAGGTGGGATCCTTGGGAAACACCAGACGTAACATTAATGCAATTTGATTGTACATTCCCGACCTGCACGAATTGTATCCTACCTTGCAAGTATGATTTAATGAAAGATAAAAGGGTGCCTTGCACACCGAAATCCCCAAGCTTCCGCATCAGAGTAGCATGATGCACTTTATCGAACGCCTTGGAGAAATCAGTATACAGAACATCCATTTGACAATGATTATCCATTGCATTGTGTATATCTTGTACATATGGAACCAAGTTAGTAACAACAGAACGACCTCGAAAGAAACCATGTTGACATGGGTTTAATACATTCTTAATTTTAAAATATAGTTCATTGGTTATAATAGCTTCCAACAGCTTTCAAAATATGCATAATAGAGAAATGGGACGATAATTTTTATCTAATTTTTGGCGCCACTTTTAAAAACTGGGGTTACTAATGCCCTTTTCCAGTAGGCAGGAAAAGTCCCAGTTAGTAATGATTTGTTAAAGATTAAAAAAGGGGTAAGACCAAGGAATTTTTGCATTTTTTTATAAATGATACTGGGATTCCGTCTGGACCAAGGCTTTTATTTACATTTAGACAGTTAATTTGGTTTAAAACCTCTTCCATTGTGATATGAGAAATAGAAAACGAGTTATTACAGGTGAAATCACTAGTACAATCAATTAAGGTCGGTAAAGTTTCAGTTTCATATACGGACGAGAAATAACTAGAAAATGCATTACATATATCGAAGTCATTGGTAAACTGTTTTCCTCGTATATTAATGTGTTAGGTAAAGTCCTATACTTGTTTTTGCTACCAACATATGACCAAAATTTTTTAATGCAACCATTAATGTTACTTTCAACATTATTGATGTAGTTTTTATAATCAATTTTTTAAATTATTTTCAACACATTTTCTTAGATTTGAAAAATTTAGATAATCAGAATCATTTTTATATATTTTCCATTTTTTATGCATTTTCGCCTTTTCCTTAATTAAACCTATAGTATCTCGAGAATACCAGATTGGATATTGCCTTTTTATATTTATTTCAGTAATGTTGCTGTTAATTATTCGCCTTAGATTATCTTACAGAATTTGAACAGCATTAATTACATTGTAATCAGCAGATTCAAATTTATATCTTTTATATGGTGATCTTTTTTAAACAATAAATCGTTTTCTAAATTAATCAAGAACTCAATTGCCTTGTGGTGTCTATCTTTATCTACAAGAGGATGGTTACTTGACACTACCTTAATGTTCGGTAAATTAGAAAATAATAAATCTAAAAACTTACCATGCATATTTGGAACGTCAATGTACTGGTATAAATTTAAATAGTTAAATGAGTCAACTATAATTTCAGAGGTCGCATTACAAACATTAGCTGGCATGAGAATTTGAGATGTAGAATCATAAGACCACAATATTTCAGATGCATTAAAATCACCAATCACCAAAACAGAGTCATTAGAATTATTTGCCACAATTTTAGAAACATTATCGAGGTAGCACTTAACATTATTGTACGTGGCATATGGGGGCACATAAACACAACAGAGCAACAAATTTTTGTATCCCTCACATTGAACAGATATCCACAGGTCTTCACACAAGCCATCACTTGACCAGTCAGGATGCACATCACAATATAATTCAGTTTTAACTGCAACCATTACGCCACCATCTTCTTTTAGTCTACCATGGCGATCATTCCTAAACACATTATAAATTTGGGGATCGCATACTTCTACTGAATTTATGTTATCATTGAGTCGAGATTCCGTTATGCATATTAGATCTAAGGAGGACGCAACTGATGAAATGAATAAATCTTTAAGTTTAGTTCTGAGACCGTTCACATTTTGATAATAGATAGAGAAAACCATAAAAGAAAAAATGGGAGATAACTTGTGAGATTTTTAAAAACTGAGGGTAAATTATTTGAAATTATGTAGACTGGTTAGACTAGTTATAACACGAGTACTACCAGAGACCGGGTTTCGTATGAAAATTTTGCAATCCCTTGTCCAATAATGCCAGTCTTTTGTCTTACAGAATGTACGAACTTCTTTGAATAACTTTTTCTTTTTGGGAGTGAGATGGTCATTAATATAGATGTTAAAATCTTTGTTTGCAGCCACTCCAATCTCGCTAACCTTCAAACCTTTTCTATTGCGAATAGCAGTTATAGCATCTTTATAGGTCTTTGAATTAATCAATAATAGGTTTAGGCAAGTCCTTGTTCGCAGACGGAATTCTGTGGCACGATTCAATAATATTGCTGCAATTAGAAATTTTAAGTTTCGCACAAATGTTGCTGAAAATATCAGCGACATTCTCTGAGACTGTCTCGGGAATTCCACTTATGTCAATGTTGTTCATCCTTATTTGTTGCTGCAACTGGTTAACTTCATCCTTCAATTCTTTCATTTCGCTATTTATATTGACAACATCGGCTTGAATTTCATGAACTCCACTAATTCTCTCCTCAAAACTTGATATTTTGTGGTTAAAATCATCAATTTTATTTCTATAGAATTGTAATGACTCAGCAAATAATTCCCGCTGCTTTTTTAAAGTACTTATCATTGACTGCAAGTCATCTAACTTAGATATTATAGTATTCATATCAGTTGACTCATTATTCTCGCCAGCCATACAGTCGACGCATTTCCAGGACAGCCCCGGAAAATTTTCTGGCCAACTCGGTACATTAACACAGTTATTATGATACACTTTTTTACATCCAGAACAGGTCACCGATGGGGAATGCCTCGAAGAGGCACTCTTGCAAAAACAACAAACAGCTGGTGCCATGTCGTAGTTTTTAGTCACACAAAATGGAATCGCTTCGTTTTAACTGTTTATGTTGAGAAATAAATTGAAGGTTAAATTGCTGATAATTTTAACTATTTTTTTCTACTCCTGTTAGGCTAGAAAATAATTTTTTGACACTAACACTTTCACAGTACACTAGTTACTTAAGAAAAAGGTTATTAAAAACTAAAAAAGATGCCTTTATCAAGCAGTTTTGCTCGTGTAAACGAGGAGCTACGAAAAACACGTGTGACTCTGTGTATGCGCTACAATACAATGTAGTGTATACACAGTAATATAAAAACTGGTTTACATGATTCCCTTGAAGTTAGACTGAAAATAAGTCTAAGGCATTTTTTTTGGGATACGAATACTACACTTAATTGTCATCCAGACTGTACTTTTTTGAGATAAATATGTAAATAATTTTACCCTTACTTCAAACACCTTGTATAAGCAACTACTATGTTCCAAACTTTATAACTTTTTTAAACCGCCCTGTATAACTGTAATTCTCCTCCTCCTCCGACATATATTTCAACCATCCTGTATATTCAACTACTTCTGACAATTTTTAAAGCCTTTTGTACTACTGTAATTATTTTCCGTCCTATAAAGCAACTATCCGCTCTGTATAACTCTAGTTTTGCTCCACTCTAATTTCAACCACCTTGTATACGCAACTACTTATGTCCCACCCAATACAATATGTTTAGAAACACCCTATATAACTAATTCAATTCCAACTTATATTTCAACCATCCTTTGTATACAACGGCTTATGTGCCACCTAATAACACATGCATGCACACACACACCTCCAACCGTATACCATAGAGAAGAGTTCACCGACATATCTAATAAATTTTCGTTTCGATAAACTAACGGAATATTTTCTGCCATTTCACGCGACTATTGCTTCGTCTCTAACAGAAACTGACTTTCATTGCATCAAATTGAAAACCATTAAAAATATTGTGTGATATACTTTCATGGCATATCATGACATTTAAACTAGATATTTATGCATTTTGTTAAATTTGAAGACGCGAGATGTAAAGACCGACATGTAGGAATTTCGGGGAAACTAGCACATACAGGTTCCGAATCTGGAGCCTTTCCACTAGCACATACAGGTTCCGAATCTGGAGCCTTTCCATGTAATTGCTGTTACCCGTTATCCTAGGTTAGAATGTCACGATGAAATTTTCAGGTTAAGTCATTCAGTCAGAGATATTGAATACTCTCTTCGAGGTGTCATTCTTTTGTACGCAATTTGTATTCTTTGCGTACAGATTCATTGAAAATCGCTCAAATCTATTTTATTTACATTTTTTTCTGATTTTCTGGAAAACCGTAAATCTCATGTTATAGACACTTATATAGGACCTTTCGGTAATGTTTCTTAATATAATGCAGTTTAAATCATAAAAATTGCCCAAGCCGTTTTTGAATAATCGCCCCACATAAATAATAAAAAAGTTGCATACAAATGATAACCTCCTGCTTTTTGGAAGTCGGTTAAAAATTATATACAGGTTGAAAGTCTGCCATCCTTCAGCTAACGTCATTCTATCATCTCTACTACAGATCAGCTGTAATAATTTCGTGAAAAAAACTTAATCATTGACGTTACCGAGGTCTCAAAAAATATAGGCAAATAAATGAACAACCATTTACCATTTGCACTGAAAAAGAAAGTCCGATTCAAAAATCTTGAAAACAAAATTTATGAAAGGTTAATAAATTAAGATTTTAGGATAATATATAATAATCATAAACTAGTATTATTTTGTATACTCTCTTCGAGGTGTCATTCCTTTGTACGCAAGACAATATATATTATATATAAATATAATATATATTGTTTCTGGTCGGGATCCTTCATCAGTTGCGCTTCCTACAATTGAATGTCCTCTCGAACACTTCTTTATGCATTTGATGCATTTCGTTAAATTTGAAGACGCGAGATGTAAGACCGAAAATCCTAGATGTCGGTCTTACATCTCGCGTCTTCAAATAGTATTATTTTGGTTATTTAGGTCTAAACGTCCCTTGATCTTACTTCTTCTTTGTTTTATCATTTCCTTCTCTAGTTAGTTTCATTAAACTACTTGTCATTTGCCTCATTAGTTGGTTTCGTTACAGTTTGCCGATAATAATACAGATCTGCTGACAAACAATAGCTTTAGAGGACATGTAGATCACACTTTCTGCAATATCGTGTAATATGTATTAATTGTTATAATAACTATTATTATTAAACTTTGTAAAATTGTAGGAATTGTAGTAAAAGTTATGAAAATAATTTTAAATGCAAACAATGTATGTTCATTGATATATTCATAATCACAAATAAATAAATATAAATCATAAAAAAACTATTAACTGTAACTAATAGTACTAGTGGTCGCCCAGTGGTCATCAAATTGTAAACATTATTGGGGTTCTTTTGTCAAAAGTATATTGTCTTATGAAATAAATTTGAGGAGAAATCGGAGAAATAGGTGTAATGACCAGAATTATTCACGTCATATTGACATATCTATTGAATAAAATATAAATAAAAATGAAATAATTTAATAAAATATAGGTATTCCAAATTATTTTGACAAGTGCGTAACACCCCAAAATTTTTGGTAAAATGTTCGATATAATAATCAGAAGTTTGTTCTTTGCAACTTATATTTTTTCGCCATTTGTGGTTCCAGTCGAGTTTATTAATATTATAGAAAAGAGATTACCAACAACACTACAAGAATTCAGCCTTCAATATATTCTCTATTGTCCGCTGACTCACAATTATTTACATAATATCATCGGAAGATTGTGACAATAATAAATAAAATAATTAAATTCATATCAAAAACAAAACATTTAAGATGAAAGTTACTACAACTTGTCCGATTAATCAGTATTGATCTACTACATTGACTATTTTACCACTAAACAATAACAACCCAAATGGCCTGAAAGAACATTAGCCCGTCCCCGTCATTCAATCTAACAGCATTTAACGCTCCCTCCATATATAATTACTCAACTTTCTCACATTGAGTAATTATATATGCCAGCTATGCAAGATTTCCAAGCAAAAATATGTTGAATAAAAATAATTTTTATTGTACAATAGATGTGTAGGTACCTAACTTAGGTACCATAACAAATCAGTAAATGCCTTGAATTTCTTTATAAATAATGTCTCTGAAATGTTTATGTTACTTAAAAGTCAGTCCTTGTATTAAAAACAAGGATTTTGCAGGAATGTGGTCATGTAATCTAAAATAAATTATCAATCAGATAAAATACATGGACAGAAAACCGTTTCTACATAAGAAATTTCAATTACCTATAAAAATAATAACAATATATTATATACTAAATTAATGTTAAATATAATATTTTTAAAAATTAGTTAATTAATATTGTGGTATATGAGATTGAAAAATTTTAATAGCCTTAAATAGAATAATAAAACGAATTATATTCTTTGTTCTAACATTTCACAGTTAACGATTTGAACTCGTATGCAGAAAATGCAAGTAACCAACTCAAAAGTTTGTATTAGCATTACAAAATAACTACAAAACATAAGAGCATAATTAATAAACCAGATATCTTAAGATTCAATATAATTAAAACTAATTTTAATGAAACACCCATAGTAAGCAATGAGTATTTCTGTTTTGTATGGAAAAAATATAAAGAAATACAATGTACCTGCTGTTAATCAATGTTAAGTAATCTCAAATCTTGAATTTTACTCATTGAATTAAAAACTTACCTTTACCACCGTGCTATGAAAACCTAACAATATTATGAAATGACCGAATTTAAATCTCACAACAAAGATGCCGTGACTATCAGGATGCCAGATCCACAGATCATTCAAAGAGAAGCCAGATCTAACTGTTTGTCTTGAATGTTAGGGCCTGTGTATAGTGTGTATAAATTCGCGATTTTTATAATCTTCGTCAGATTATATGAATTTGAAATTATATAGAAAAATAAAAAAAATCTAAATTAAAAGTATAATATTAAAATTAATAAAATATTATCAGAAATAAATTGATCAAACAACGTAATTCTGATTTTAGTTGACTACCCATATTTACAAAGCAATGAAATAACCAATATTATACATCAATTTTAGCATTCTGCACTGAAGGTCGTCAGTAGCTACTAAACAAAACGAAAATGGTACCGAACCGCTTTGTCTTTGTCTATTTATTTATAGACAAGGAGATTGATTTTCATTCAGTGTTACATTCCATTGGAAATATAAGTACAACACAATGCTTATTAAATATTTTCGAGTGCAACAAGTCTATTACAAACACTTTTGTTTAATTGTAAATGCCAAATAAACATAAATTTTTCGTCCAAATAAATATTATACCTGTAAATTTTATATAATGTTTAGGTTGTCTGTGATGAGATGTAGTCAAGATGTTTGAGGAAGTTTTATGCTACGACACATTTTTGTTGGATACCTTTTAAGGGTTTGCATCTATATACTATTATAAAATTGTAGTTGTCTGTTTATTTGTTTGTTTGTTTGTTACCTCATCACGTAAGAACTACTAAACTGATTTTGCTGAATCTTTTTTTGTTGCAAAGCTTATGGTTTGACTTAAAATCTGGTATACATTTTATTTCCCTACATTGACAGAAAAGGTAGATTTAGGGAAAAATCTACTACCATGTTCGGTAATACAGGTGTACACAATTAGTCAATTGGTTCCACCGCATGCACCAAATTTTAGATACTTGCACCAGCTTAGCTTTTATTCAAATTTCGGAATATGCAAATATCACATGTTTCAATTTTTAAAAAAATCCAACTGATATATCAAGTGTAATTTTGCAGGGTGTTCCGTATATAGGATAGGTAGAATTAAATGGATATAAAAAAATATTGAAAAAAAGGTATATTAGGTGGCCTGTAAGTAGTTGCATATATATAATGTGGTTGAAATAAGGGGGAAGTTATACGGGGTGGTTGAAAAACGGTTGGAGTTGTGAATTATATTTATAAGGCCGGATAAAAAAATGTTATATTGTTTGGGTCATAAGTAGTTGCATATACAATGTGGGTGAAATAAGCGCAAAATAGAATTAGATTTATACAGGGTGGATAAAAAAATATGTTATGTAAGCAGTTAGGATTTTTGAATTTTCTTAAGCTATTATTATATTTATGAAATGGGTGGAAAAAAAATGTTCGAAGCAGTTGTTTATACAGGGTGGTTGAAATATAAGATGGAGTGGAATTATAGTTTATTAGGGTAGTTAAAAATTTGTTTTATAACCACAAGTAGTTTACAAGTTAACAAGTAGCATATTATAGGATGGTTGAAATATGTAGCAGAGTATAATTACTGCTATACCTACAGGTAGGTTTAAAAAATAATTAAAAATTTTATGATTAACAACCTTTCATATACCGGATAGATGAAATATAGTGTGGACTAGAATTCTAAGTATACAAGTATACAGGGTGGTGAAAAAATGGTTTATAGGGTGGCCCATTAGTAGTTGCATATACAAAGTTGTTGAAATATAGCGTGGAGTAGAACAATAATTATACAGTGTTGGTAAAACAAAAGAAAAAATTTTGAGTACCTGAATTATGGGACAAAGTGAATTTATCGTTTCACAGAGTGATTCAAACAAGGTTAGAAAAAGTTGCAAATGAAGGATGGTTTAATGAAGTGTGGAGAGAAATTATAATTCATACTTTGCTTTAAAAATTATGAGGTAATAGCGTAGCTCATAATTAGTTTCACAGACAGGATATTTGAAAAATTGTTACATAGGGTGCCCCATAAGCAATTGCAATTTTGGTCGAATTTATTGGGAATTGATGGATTTATATTTATACAGGGTGGTACATTGACGGGAAAGGTAGATATAGTGAAAAAACTACTACAGATAACACACAATTAGTCAATTGGTTCCACCGCATGAACCAAATATGAGATACTTGCATCAGCTTAGCTTTTATTAAAAATTAACTGATAAATCAAGTGTAATTTTACAGAGTGTTCCATATACAGGATATGTGAAAGTTAGAGCGGAGTAGAATTTCATGGATTTAAAAAAAAATTGAAAAAAGCTATATTAGGTGGTGCGTAAGCAGCTGCATATATACAATGTGGATGAAATATGGAGCAAGTTGTATGGGGGGGGGGGAGTTAAAAAAGGTATATTGAGTGGATCATAAATAGTTGCATACACCAGGTAGAGATTATATTTATACAGGATGGATAAAAAAATGTGTTATGTAAGTAGTTAAGATATTTGAATTTTCTTGAGCTATAATTATAATTATGAAATGGGATGAAAAAAATGTTTTATATCCACAAGTACTTGACAAGTTCACAAGTAGCACATATAGGATGGTTGAAATATTTAGCAGAGTATAATTACAGCTAAACAGGTGGGTTTAAAAAATATTATAATGGAATGTTGTGATCTGCAAGCTGTTCCATATACCGGATAGATGAAATATAGTGTGAACTAGAATTCTAAGAAAACAGGGTGGTGTAAAAATGTAATGTGGCCCATAAATACTTGCATATACAAGTTTGTTGAAGTATAGGGTGGAGTAGAATAATAATTATACAGTTTGGGTAAAAAAAAACTTATATATGTTAGGGAAATGGAGTACCTGAAATATGGGGCGAAGTCAAGTTACAGTTACCCAGTGTGATTGAAACAAGGTTAGAAAACGTTGCAAATGAAGGGTGATTTAAATGAAGTGTGGAGAGAAATTATACTTTATACAGTGGTTCAAAAAATATGAGGAAAAATTGTGAAATAGCGTAGTTCATAATCAGTTGCACAGATAGAAAATATGAAATAATTTAGGGAAGATTAGAGTTAAGTAGTTGAGTATTTAAAAAAATATTATATAAGGTGTCCAAGAAGTAGTTGCATTTTTGGTAAAATTTATTAGGAAGTGATGTATTTATATTTATACAGGGTGGTACAAAAATGTTATACTGGGTGGCCGGTAAGTAGTTGTATATACAAGGAGGTTGAAATAGAGGGTGAAGTACAGTGTGGATAAAAAATTGTATGAAAAATTTTCTAGAATAGAACTTGAGCTGTGTTGCATATATGCAATATCTGAAATATGGTGTGAAGTAAAATTATAGTTATACAGTGTGATTAAAACAATGTTAAAAAAAGTTATATAGTTAAATAGTTATATATATATATATATATATATATATATATATATATATATATATATAATGGGTGGTTGACATATAATAAGGTGGAGACGAATTATATTTTCCAGGGTGGTTAAAAAATGTCAGAAAAATGGTTATTTAGTGTAGTCCATAAATAGTAGCATAGATAAAGTAGTTGAAATATAGAATGGATCAGAGTTATGGTATGTGCTTAAAAATGGTATACCTATATGGTGACCCTTAAGCAAGATGCATATACAGCGTGGTTGAAATATATTTTAGAATAAAATTATGGTTATATATTATTGTTCAAAAAATGATAGACAAATAAGTAATAATGGTTGACTAATTGGCAGCAGTATATACAAGATGATTTAAATAAAGATGGAAGTAGAGTTATAGCTATAGAAGGCACTTCAAAAAAATATTGAATGAAATTGTTACATAGGGTGATCATATAAAGTTGTAGTTTAGGTAAAATATGTTGGGTAATGGTGGATTTATAGTTATACAGAGTGGTACAAAAAAAGTATATTGGGTGGCCTATAAGTATAAGTATAAAGTAGACCATGAACAGTTGCATCCTGATATATGGAATACCTGACATATGGGGCGAAGCAAAATTGTAGTTATATATTATGTTTAACAAAATGTTAGAAAAAGGAACATATAAAGGATGGTTAAAATATAGGGCGGAGGGAAGTTATATTTTAGGAAGTGGCCCAAAAATTATTAGAAATAATTGTTATATAGTGTATAGGGTGGAGTAGAATTATAGTTAGGTAATTTAGAAATGTTATATTGGTTGACAAATAAATAGCAGCTTATACAGGATGGTTGCACGATAGAAGTGAAGTAGAGTTACAAGGTGGTTCCAGAAAATGTTAAATAGAATTATTATATAGGGAGCATATAAGTGCTTGCAGTTTCGGTGAAATATATTCGGGATTGGTACATTTATAGATTTGTAAGGTGGTTCAACAAAGTTAGAAAAAATTGTTATATGACAGCCCATACGTTTCTTTAGTTAATTTTTTGCAAAGAATTCTACATTCCATACGCGGGTGAAACCGCGTGTAACGGCTAGTACCTTAGAATATCTTTGTATAGTGAATTATCCCTCCAGTTTGACAACTACCTCTTCAGTCTACTTTCTGGCTTATCTGTTCAAATTACAAGGCAAAACAGTAACGTATCTGCTTTGTTCCTGCTACCGTATAGTGAATTTTTTTGTTGATTTTATGAGTATCGAAACAATAGTTGCATTTTGGGGATTCATTTATACCGTTGTTACTAATTGAATTGAACAGTTTAATATTCTTACAAAATTTACCTAAGCCGACCCTGTTTCATTTCAGTACGACACCGATCGCATCTAACATAAAAAATGTTCTCGATATTTCTCGACGGCTGTGGAGTTGATGCTTGAATTTACTAGCATTTCCGATGATGGTTTTAAAAAGGAAGTAGCCCACGATCGCAAGTCAGTTAGTGGAGCGAAGAGCTTATAAGTAAAATTGTTGCTGTGATATTTGAATCAGCTGTTGTATTTATTCGATGTAAATAAAAGTTCTTGAAAAGCGAAAGTGAATATTTGTTTTATAATTTTAAATTGAAGCCACGGACTTATATAAGAAAATTTGGTGATCAGAAGTGCAGGATTAGGTGCAGTTAAAGTCGTAATTTGATTTATGGAAACCCGTAGTATGGAAAAATGGACGAAACTACGAAAAAATAGTCAAGCAGGTTACGGAGGGACTAAACGAAAAAATAGCACAGATTCTAGAAAAACTTGACAAGGAGAAACAACATCAAGAAGAAATTCAACAAAGGTTAGGTAACGTAAAATAGAATTAGAAAATCTTGTCACTGCCATGGAAGAAAAACAACAAAATTTAATGGAAGGATTATTCTCGAAATTTGTAGAAAAACAAGATCAAATTGAATTGACAAGACAATATGAATTTAAAATACTAGACGAAAAAATGATTTTAAAATATTTGAAGAGAAACAAGATCAAATTGAATTAAAACGACACGAAACTGGAGAGAAACGACAATTGCAATTTGAACACTTGATGCAAATAGTAGCACAAGTTAATGAAACAGTTAATGACAGAATGCAAATAGTTGAGTCAGACATAAAAGAAATAAATGATGACATTAAGACTATAAAAAATACCGTGGACACTCTTGAAACCAAAGTAGATGACCTCGATTCCATCCAAAGCCAGGTAAAGTTTGAAATCAGTTCTATTCAAAACACAGTTCAAGATAAAATCAGTGCCATCCAAAACAAGGTAGAAACAGATATCAAAAAAATGCAACAGGACTTACAGCACGGAAAATACCAGCACACCGTGAGTACCAAAGTTTCCGTTATCAAACCACCCACATTTGATGGCAGCTCATCTTGGCCCATGTATAAACGGCAATTTGAAGCTAATGGATGGGATAACCAAGAAAAATCCACGTCTCTGGTAATTTCGTTAAGAGGTCCGGCCCTAGAACTCCTCCAAAGCATTCCAGTCGATGAACAAGGCAATTTCGACAAGATCATCGCCATCCTAGACAAACGATACGACCATCAATCCCTGAGCACAGGTATACCAAGTCCAACTGAGTGGAAAAACACAAAAATCCGGTGAAAGCCTCCAAGAATTCGAAGCAGAGATTAGACGGTTAGTTCACTTGTCCTACCCAGACCTGCCAGAGGAAACAAAAGACTAAGTGGCGTCAAGAAAAGTAATGAAGCTCTACTTAGGGCTTTGGAAGTAGAGGCCGTCATGAACATGTCCAAGCCGAGGGCCGAGCAGTTTCCTTCAACCAGGAAGAGTCAGAGTCACCATTTCAAGCGCTGCGGGCTGGTCTGAACGAAATATTAGAACGGTCACAAAAAACTGGCACCAGAGGGGCATGTTACCGCTGTGGACTTTCAACGTGATTATCGAGTAAGGCTACCTGAACGATCACCAACCAGGGGTAACCAACAGAACAGCCACATGTCCAGTGACCGTCAGTCAGTCAGCATAAGGGGGCGAATGCTGACTGACCCTCCACCAGCCCCCAAAACGTTATCCATCGGGGATTTTGCAGAGATAGCAGCAGCCTAGTAATCAGAGGCTCCATCAATGGGCGAGTAGTTACCATCACCATCGCTGTGTCCATTGCCAAGTCCATGGTTTTGAGAGCATCGGAAATTTGGCCAGTGACCAGTAACATCCAGAACAGAACAGTCACCGGCGCGTCCATGCCAATACAGGGTGAGGCAGATGCCGTGCTACAGATAGGGGAAAACATGATCCGGCATAGGGTCCTGTTAGCGAATATTGAGGACGATTTTATACTGGGTATGGACATAATTAGCCAGCATGGATTTATGTTCGACCCGAGATATGATGTTCTTCGGCTCCTAAATGAGGAATTGTATTGACACGGCTCGTCAACAGTTCAGTCACCTCCATAAAAATTGTGGCAAAGTCTTCAGCTAGAATTTCTAGTCGAACGGAACAGATTATTCATGGGCAGCTAGACAGCAATCCTGGGAGCTGCGTTGGAATGATGGGGCCCGTACACTCAGCTCATGACTACTTAGTTGGACGGGCTATAGTTAAAACCGGATGAGATATACCAATCAGAGTCCTGAATTTGTCCAACAACGACATCAAAATTGCCAATGGTCAAGAGATAGCTTGTTTCGAGCCGGTAGAGGCCATCATCAATTGCGAAGAAGAGTACCAGACGTCGGTGAAGGAGACAGAGCCCAGTAAAGAGTTCCTACAACAGTTTGCTGACCAGTTGACACACCTGACACCAGAGAACCAGAAGGAATTTTTAACAGTCAAGATGGAACCACCGGTCGCACCAACACCTAGCATCGAATAGATACCGGAAAGGCTCAACCCATCAGAATACCACCTAGACGACTACCATTGGGGCAACAACAGGCAGTCGAGGAAAACATCGAGTCTATGCTACAAAATGGATTTACTGAGCCATCCATCAGCCCATGGTCTGCTCCCGTCGTGCTAGTTAAAAAGAAGGATGGAACCACCCGATTTTTCGTGGATTATAGAAAGCTGAATGACGTCACGAAGAAAGACAGCTATCCACTACCCCGAATCGATGACACTTTGACCACACTAGCAGGCTCCCGTTGGTTCTCCACACTAGACCTAAAAAGTGGATATTGGCAGGTTGGTCTACACGCAAACGACAGAGAGACAGCATTCTCCACCAATAAAGGGCTGTTTCAGTCCACGGTCATGCCCTTTGGGTTATGTAATGCACCCGCTACATTTGAGAGGCTAATAGAGTATGTACTGAGCGGGTTAACATGGAGGACGTGCTTAGTATACCTCGACGACATTCTAGTAATGGGTCAGACATTCGACGACCATCTGAAGAACCTGAGCGAAGTATTCTCCAGAATTAATAACGCCAACCTGAGACAACCCGGAGAAGTGTTCCTTGTTCCAAAAAGAAGTAGAGTTTTTGGGTCATGTCGTTTCAGGAATCCGCACCAACGAGGACAAGATAGAAGCCATCCGTGATTGGCCAGTCCCAAGAGACAAGCATGAACTCCGAAGTTTCTTGGGCCTCTGTTCCTACTACAGGCGATTTGTTGACGGATTTGCCACCATTGCCACGCCTCTACATCGACAGACCACTGAGAAAGAGACCTTCAGTTGGAATCAGAATTGCGAAACATCAGTCAGACGACTGAAGGCAGCACTATTTTCCAGCCCAATCCTAGCCTTTCCTACACAGTCCGGCAAGTTAATTTTAGACACCGACGCCAGCAACACAGGTTTGGGGCCGTCCTATCCCAGGTGCAAGATGGTGTAGAGAGGGTGATCGCGTACTACAGCCGTGGATTCTCGAAACCAGATAGAAATTATTGCCTCACCAGAAAAGAACTTTTTGCAATAATAAGGGCTGTAGACCATTTCCACAAATATCTCTATGGTCGTCATTTTTTAATCCGAAAGGACAACTGGCCAGTTGGATGGAGAAATTACAGTAATACGATTTCAAAGTGGGACACCGTGCCGGCTGTTTGCACAATAAGGCCGACGCCCTATCCAGAAGACCCTGTAGTGCAGAATGCGGACATTGTCTGAAGATGGAACAGCGAAAGGGTATCTCCATCAGGCAGTCCGAGTCCAGGCCAATGAAGACTGGACAACGGAACAGTGCATCCAGGATCAAATGGCTGATCCAGACAATGAACCAATCTTGTCACTCAAAACGAGAGGTTCATCCAGGCTACGATGTGACGAGGTAGCTAGATACTCCGGGGTGCTGAAATCGTTATGGGCTCAATGGGACTCTCTAAGTGTAGACAATGGAATGGCCAAGCGAGTTTGGTAAAGCGCTGATGGACGAGAAACCAAGTCCCAACTGGTAATTCCGAAGAGAAAGGTACCAGCCATCCTGACCGAAGTACATGATGGGATTACCGGAGGCCACCTGGGCATTAATAAAACCCTAGACAAAGTTCGCCAGCGGTACTACTGGGTGAATTACTTCGAAGACGTCAGAGCTTGGTGCCGCAAATGTGCCACCTGTGCAGCCAGTAAGGGCCAGAAGACCCGGACCAAGGGCAGAATGCAGCAGTACAATGTGGGCGTCCCATTTGAAAGAATTGCCATCGATGTCACCGGTCCATTTCCCGAGTCTGAGAGGGGGAACAAATACATTCTGGTCGCAATGGATTACTTCAGAAAGTGGCCTGAGGCATATGCGATACCCAACCAAGAGGCAACCACGGTAGCGGCGGTTCTAGTAGAACAACTATTCAGCAGGTTTGGCGTCCCGATGGAACTACAGTCAGACCAGGGTCGTAACTTCGAATCGAATGTATTCCAGAAGGTCTGCACGATGTTGGAGATCAGGAAAACTAGAACAACACCATTACACCCACAGTCAGACGGAATGGTGGAAAGATGTTGTTACGAAATTTACCTAAGCCGACCCTGTTTCATTTCAGTACGACACCTAGCGCTTCTAACATAAAAAATATTCTCGAAATGGCTCGGCGGCTGTGGAGTTGATGGTTGATTTTACTTGTATTTTCGATGCTGGTTTTAAAAAGGAAGCAGCCCACCATCGCTAGTTAGTGGAGCGAAGAACTTATATGTAAAATTGTTGTTGTGATATTTGAATCAGCTGTTGTATTTATTCGATGTAAAAAAGAGTTCTAGAAAAGTGAAAGTGAATATGAGTTTTATAATTTTAAATTGAACCCACGTACTATATAACAATATAATAAGGAATAAATTTGTAATTAGGTTTTGATTAACTTTGCCAGAATTATTGGGTGACAATTGTGAAAAATTTATTGTTGTATTATCATTAGTTGGTTTGACGAATCATTGCCTTATCTCCTGCAAACTGTAAAGTTTTAGTAATCTAGAGTGAAGACATTAATTTCGTGATAGTGTGCTACTTGAATAACAAGTCTGCCCATTAACACTGCAAATTAAGTTGTTGAGACTGTTGCTTCGGGGAAAATTCAATACTAATTTTATTGAGGGCCTTTAATACTTTGTATGATTTTTTCGTATATGTCCATAGAATTGGGCTCTGAGAGATCCAAGATGTGAGCTGTGAGCGTAACCACCCGCTGGTAAATCAGCCTCAACTAACAGGCCATACCTTCCATCAGCATAATCTTCTGGAAGGACTTAAGTCAAACACTTCGGCCAGCGGCTCATCTTGAACACAACTTAATATTCTGCAGATCCATTCCAAGATAAAACTAGAGGACACTTCTACTGTGGGTGTGTCTATGTAAGTTAATGTTAAATTTGAAACTTCACTTTTAACGTTGTTAAATTGTTAGTATCTGTTCCAATAATTTTTTATATATATTTTTCTTGATTGTTAATTAATTGCTATCGAAAAGTTTCGAGCACTTACTTACGCTCTTCTTACATTGGCACTGAGCACCATATGTGCACTAGCATCGTTCTTCAAGCCAGAGGGACAAAATGATAGCCACCTTGTACTTGGTTATTAGGTGTTGTTTTATTATTTCTAAATAAATTGTTGAGACAAACTAATTTCATTTTTCTTTCACAATTTAAGATGTTTACATGTCAAATACATATGCCACCATTATACAGTGGATATAAGTTCTTCTTAATGGTTTTCTTGGGAAATGATTGACAATGATTACAATGACTGTATATTTTAACATTCAACAAACACATTTCAAGACCATTAAAATTAACCTTATAATAAATGATATTATTTAAAAGAGAAAAAGATGTAAGTTACTAAATTCTAATGAAAAGAAATTATAATTAGCGTTTGCATTTATAATTTCAAATTTCTCAGCAATAAAGCTTATAACAGTTTAGTCATATATTTGTAAAGTTACAGCTCGCAGTGTATATATGTTGATATTTTCGGTCCCATAAAATTACAATTTACTCCTTAATTTCCTCTTAACAAACGTCTCGTTACTTTAGGGAGTATGCTTCCGTCTTAATTGCTCGAATGACTTTTAATTTTAATATAGCGAAACATTTTATATTTCCACCAATTAAATTTATTTTAGGAGTAAGCGAGGCGTAAAGTTCAAAGTTCAGCTAATTACCGCACAACAGAATGAAAATTAATATTTATCTTAAAAACAGCTGATTTCTTAATTTTGTTATATATTTCTTTAGTATAAAAGTTATAAAAGGGCGCAAATTTAAAAACATACAGGCTGTGAAGAATAATTATCTAAAGAGCATGTTTCAACTTCCAGAAGCATCTTTAAATTTTACTGTTTTGGCTATAGCTATTTTCTTTTGGTAGTTATTTACAATAGTTAAATAATAATAACATTTTCTGCTGGTATTATATGTATAAATGAAGGGTGTTTATTTACTATAATTTATTTATTTCCTGTAAACGAAGAGACTCTCAATGTACCTATAAACTGATCCCTATTTCTTGCACATAAAGTTGTATGGGTATTTCAAGTTTAGTATGGGTCAGAACGAAGTGTCGAAACAAATGCCATTTCAATTTTTGCATTTCATTATCGTATTAATGTAATTCATTGTCTAAGTGTGGACCTCTGTTAAGAAACTTTCGCTTCAATTACTAATGACCTTTTTTGTTTAGGATGGACCAAAGAAACGAATTAAAAATTAAAGCATTTTTGGTTCTACAAATTTTGTACGTAGTCTGCTTTAAAACATTACTTACACAAATAGAATATGGACGACATCTTGATTCTAATTCTCGAGCATCTGTCCGAAAGATGGCCACCTTTTCGCATTGTCCATATAGTATTAACACTTATGTCAGTTAAAATTTCAATAACACACTTTGAGAGTCGATATTTTCATTTCGTGTACCTATATGTAGCGTCTAGGTCTGTGATAGCGTCTCAGTTCTTCGTTACATATTTTTCTCATAATAGTTTACTTGCGTAAAGGGCAAATAAAAGTTTGTCGGTTAAAATAAACGAGACTATAACTTACTAATTATATTATGTGCACATTTAAATTTAATTAAAAACGATCTAAAGTACCGTAGTTTACATATTGAACAGGAATAGTCAAAACCTTAGACTCTTTTACCTAGTCTAAGGTGAAAACTAATCAGAAGAATTATTTATTATTGAATAAAATTTTATGCACCCCAATATACAAGCACGAATATATGTATAACGAAATGCCTTGTCTAAACATTTAATGCTATTTAAAGTGTGTGAATTTGTAACTTTATAAATTAATTATTATATATTTTTGGTAGGTAACTCAGGATTTCTCAGATGTGATAAATGAACTTAATGTTTTATTACCTTAAGCAGATGCCCTAGAATTAAAATCGAGATGGCGTCCATGGTGAACTTGGTCACAATTTATCTAAACAATGATTTAAAACAAATTATGAAAACATTTTTTCGATTCAAAAATTCATTATTTTGACTATTCTAAACAAAAAAGTCCGTAATTATTGTTGTCCAAGTTAATCGTTTTTGAGTGATATCTTATTTGAATAATTTGGTCAAGTGTGAGTTGGACTCGCATACTTAGGGTTCCGTACCACCTTCAAGATTCTAATATTCCAGTTTCAGAGAAGCAGGGAATGAGTGCATTTTCTTATATCCTTATATCTTTTAAAGGAAGCGTTTTAAATTTATAAAAAATATTTACTTTGATTTTCCACACATAGACTTTTATTTTATCTGGTTCAGGATTTGCTTGATTTTTATCAGAATACATATGTATTTAATTTTCTAATTTGGCCTTCCAAAAATTAACATTAGAGTTTTATTTTACTAATAAACTTTCAGAGAAGTCTGTGATAATCTACTGTCTGAGTTTTGAGGCTCTGTAGATTGGAAGATAAAGTCCAAAATAGGTCAAGTTTTAAATTATAAATTATTAAATCTGTTATTAAAATTATTAAAAAATACATATAAAATATATTTTTCAAAATTTAAATAGTGTAGTTTCTAAAATGGGAATTAAGTCGATGTTTAATATTTTTGTTAATATCTTTTTAACAAATGATTTAAAAATATGATATATTTGTAATTCACATAATGAGCCTTTTATCTGATATATTACGTGATGCGTTTGACAATTGAATCTTTATTTTACATTTAATTGTATAATTTGTCCCTAAAATTACTATGGGGGTTTTCTAATAATTGATTTTCTGTTTAATTCTATTATTTGGGGGCCAAATAATAGAATTAGGGATTTTTTCATATTTTTTCTATAAACAAAAAAAATTATGTCTTATAGGTTGGGGAATAACGGGGGGAATGAGTAATTTTTTTAACATATTTTTTTAATATATTTTAAAATATTCATTTTAAAAAAATTTTAAAAATATATTTGTATTTGTCATAATGAGCCCTATGATTTGATATATTACATGACCTGTTAGAAACAATTATAATTTTTATTTTCCATTTAATTCTA
Source organism: Octodonta nipae (assembly GCA_034190945.1). Lineage (NCBI taxonomy): Eukaryota > Metazoa > Arthropoda > Insecta > Coleoptera > Chrysomelidae > Octodonta > Octodonta nipae. The sequence goes on along the minus strand of CM067216.1, from coordinate 160,540,808 downwards.
TAATTTGCCCCCCAAAATGAATATTAGGGATTTCTCCTTATTTTTCCAGTAAAGTTCAGGTAAGGGGCTATATTTTCCAGCTTATGGTTTCGGTAATAGGGGGGAGATGGGTAAAATTTTTTATATTTTTATTAATATCTTTTAATTTATTTACTTTAAAAATATGAAAAAATATATTTGTTTTCGTCATAATCAGCCCTTTCATTTGATATATAACATGATGGGTTAGAAACAATTTTAATTTTTATATTTTCCATTTAATTCTATAATTTGCCCTCAAAATAAATATTAGGGGTTTTTCCCTATTTTTCCAGTAAAGTTCAGGTGAGGAGCTATACCTACATTTTTTTTCAAAATTTTCCAGCTTATGCTTTCGGAGATAAGAGGGGTGGGAGGGAATTGGTAATTTTTTTAATGTTTTTGTTAATATCTTTTAATTCATTTATTTTAAAAATTTGAAAAAAATATATTTGTTTTCGTCGTAATGAGCCCTTTCATTTGATATATAACATGATGAGTTAGAAACAATTTTAATTTTATATTTTCTATTTAGTTCTGTAATTTGCCCCCCAGAATTAAAAGTAGAGGTTTCTCCTTATTTTTCCAGTAAACTTCAGGTCAGAACCTATACCTCTATTTTTTTTCAAAACTTTACGTGTTATAGTTTCGGACGTAAGGGGGAATGGGTAAATTTTGGTATATTTTCGTTAATATCTTTTTAAATGATTTTTTTAAAATATGAAAAAAAAATTGTATTCCTCAGAATGGGACCTTTCATTTGATATATTACATGCTGCTTTTGATTTTTTTTTATTTATGAATTTTTATTTAATTCTATAATTTGCTCCCCAAAATTAATATTAATGGTTTCTCCTTATTTTTCCTGTAAAGTTCGGGCAACGTTATATAATTCCTATTTTTTTCAAAATTATAGTCTCAGTAGTTTCGGAGATCAGGGGAGGAACGGTCGATTTTTTAGTTTTCCAGAAGTACCCCTAAAATTATTTTTTTTTTCTTTTACGATATGTGCTCCTGATCGAGTCATCAAATTATATATTGATACCAAAATTTCAACCTCTCCCGTCCAGTAGTTTAGGAGAAAATTGCTGTGATGGACAGAGGCAGAAATCCGGAGTGATATTATAAGGATATCCGTATATTGTATATACGGAACCCTAAAAAGCATAAAAACATTCATTTATGATTGTTGCAGACAATATGGAAAAAAAAAGTTATGGCAAGAGTATAGGCTTGAAATGTAAATGTCATATTTCGCTTTCAAAAGCTATGATAAAGCACAAAAACACCTCACGACGTAGTTTATCATATGTTGAGTTCGGAAAGTTGTGATGGCAAGTTTTGGTGTCACGTTTTGGATTGAGTGTGCGTATTAGTAATATGAGGCGTTTTTTGTGTCATTGCAGAAGCGTCAAGATATAATGCTATTGATAAAAACAGCGGCAGTCATTTGAGACTGAACGAAGGGAGCGAAAGCTTCTAAACCAATTATTCTTTCCGTCTCTTCCTATCTCCACTCTCTGTTTCTGTTTTCTTGTGTTATCATTAGTACTGGTTATAAATTTCAGGAGAATCAAAACAATTGTCACTATTTTGTTATGACTCAAGTTATGTGTAATTTAAATCATAATTTAAATTTCTATAGCTAAGTTCCAAATAAAATTTGTTGAATTATTAACTAGCAAGTTGAAGATTGTAAGATTGTAAGGTGTATGAAATTAATAGTGAATTTTCTGACTTCTGATATATATCAAGTCCGTAAAGATATTGCTTTACGCAGAGATAGAATTGAAGTTCTACGAATCAGAGAGTGTGGTAAAATTATTGATACCTCAATGGGGAGGCTGGAGAAATATTTCCCCAGCCCCCCATCCGACACGTTAATAACTCGTGATCCCGACTTGTACAAAATTCAATAATTCCGTTTCATAATTGTACAAAATTATTACAAAATTCCTATGTATTTTTTTTTTTTGATTGGCGATATGGGGTGCTGGGGAAATGTTTCTCCGGCCTCCCAATTATGGTATCAATAATTTGACCACACTATCTAATCCGTTGAATTGGCGTCCATCTCAACAGTTGCATTTCCTCTGTCTGTCAGCTGAAAGTGTCGTTAGTTCTGTTTTCTTCAGAAGGTCTGATCTGAGTGTTCCAGTGCGGCCTCACCGTTTGAAATGATTTCCTCTATGGGTGTTGTTTTGGGTGATATTGCAAAGCGAAAAGAAGCAGCATTTATGCGTAGGTTCATAGATAGGAAAACCCTCATGAGAATTTAGATGTAGTAGTATAAAACTATAAGGTACGTGTACATTTATTTAAGCATAAAATTAGCATCGACGGGAGGAAATGAGAAAATAATTAAAGCCAGAATAACTAAAGGCAAAACGGTTACATTAGCACTAAACTCAGTAATATCACTGAGAGACATCAGAAAAGAAACCAAAGAGAGGTAACATTGAACTATATTTCGGTCGATAATTATGTATGGTTCTGAAGTTTGGCAAATGTCGCCGAAATAAAAATAAATAACTCATGCCCGGTTAAGACTTTTAGGAGAAAAGCAGCAAGGAGGCAAAGACTGGCAGAATAGACAAACATGACAATTAGGGAACTAAAATGGGTTAAGGCTATAAACGGAATTATGATAGAAAATGAAGATATTGTAGCGATCCCACAGTTTTAGACTTACTTTTGCTATGGCAGCTTCTTCCAAGTAAACGATGAACAAATTATCCATTACCGGAGATAGAGACGATTCCACAGGAGCACCTTGAAGTTGTTTGAAGTAAGGACCAACAATGGTTGGCTAGTTCTATTATATGGTGAGGTACATCTTTGTTCCTCGCTATGTTGTCCAGTGTTTACTGAACTGGAGAAGAGTGATACAGTATCGAGACTTACGATAAAGACGCTTTCTTCTAAATTTATATTTTTGATTGCCTGTATGAATTATTTTCAATTTTTGATCTGGGAACTTGCTTTCTCAACTATTGGTTGGATCAACAGGGCCAGATATTTTTCCAGTTTTTATGTGAGTGAATTTATTGCGCTTACACTCGGTCTGATGAGTACACCTTATTTGGGCATTTTTGGCAGTCCGTATAGTTTGGAACACCTGCTAGATGTTTCCCGTGGGATAATCTTCAGCTGGATCTCTGTTTCTATAGGTGAGTTCTTGGGTTTCGGTTTCATGATAACTGTGTCTTTCAAAAATTTCTTGCATCTTTCTCACATCGTCTACAGCGTCTATCTCAACAGTTGCATTTCCCCTGTCAGCTGAAAGTGTCGTCGGGTAGACCTACTACAACATGGAGACTCGAGATTGCAAAAGCAAGGTCACAAAAATTGGCAGAATAAACAAGCATGACAATTCGGAATCTAAAAGCATCTAAGTCTATAAACCGGATAATAGAGAGAACATTCGGTCTTTTTATTTAACGTATTAATGAGATGGTCTCCAAACGGTTACAATGTATGACTAGAGCACATTATAATATTAATAAAGGTATTAATATTGTTACGAAATTTTACCCAAAGCCGACCCTGTTTCATTTCAGTACAACAACAATCGCTCTGAGATAAAAAATGGTTCTCGAAAAACTCGGCACCTGTAGGAGTGATGATGATTTTTGCGAGAATTTTCTATGCTGGTTTTATAAAGGAAGCAGGCCACGATCGTAGTTCAGTTGGTGGAGCGAAGAGCTTATATGTAAAATTGTTATTGTGAAATTTGAATCAGCTGTTATATATTCGATGTAAATAAAAGTTCTAGAAAAGTGAAAGAGAATATTAGTTTTATAATTTTAAATTGAACCCACGGACAATATAGCAAAAAATGGACGAAACTACCAAAAAAATAGTCAAGCAGGTTACGGAGGTACTATACGAAAAAATAGTCCAGATTCTAGAAAAACGTGATAAGAAGGAAAAATAACATCAAGAAGAAATTCAACAAAGGTTAGTAAAATCTTTTGATGAGAAACGTAAAATAGAATTAGAAAATCTTGTCACTACGATGAACAAAATCTAGTTTCCACCATGAAAAGTGAACAACATAATTTAATTGAAGGATTGTTCTCGAAATTTGAAGAAAAACGACAAAATGAATTTAAGTTATTTGAAGAAAAACAAGGCAAAACGGAAGAAAAAAGACAATTGCAATTTGAACAATTAATGCAAATAGTATAGCAAGTTAATGAAACAGTTAATGAAAGAATGCAAATAGTTGAATCAGACATAAAAGAAATAACAGACGACATAAAGATCCTAAAAAGTAATGTGGAGACTCGTGAAATCAAAGTAGATGACATCGATTCCATCCAGAGCCAGGTGAAATTTGAAATCAGTTCCATTAAAAACACATTACAAAGTGAAGTAAGTGAAGTACAAGATAAAATTAGTGCCATTCAAAACAAGGTAGAAACAGAAATCAAAAAAATGCAATAGGACTTACAGCGAGGAAAATACCAACACACCGTGAGTACCAAAGGTTCCTTTAGTAAACCACCCACATTCGACGGCAGTTCATCTTGGCCCATGTATGAACGGCAATTGAGGCCGTGGCTACAGCTAATGGATAGGATAATCAAGAAAAATCCACTTCTCTGGTAATTTCGTTAAGAGGTCCGGCCCTAGAACTCCTCCAAAGCATTCCAGTCGAGGAACAAGGCAATTTCGACAAGATCATCGCCATCCTGGATAAGCGATACGACAATCAATCCTTGAGCCAGATATACCAAGTACAACTGAGTGGAAAAACGCAAAAATCCGGTGAAAGCCTCCAAGAATTCGAAGCAGAGATTTGATGGTTAGTTAGCTAGATACTCAGGCGTGCTGAAATCGTTATGGGCTCAATGGGACTCTATAAGAGTAGACAATGTAATGCTCAAGCGAATCTAGGAAAGCGCTGATGAATGAGAAACCAAGTCCCAACTGGTAGTTCCGAAGAGAAAGGTACCAGCCATCTGACCGAAGTACATGATGGGATTACCGGAGGCCACCTGGGCTTGAATAAAACGCTTGACAAAGTTCGCCAGCGGTACTACTGGGTGAATTACTTCGAAGACGTCAGAGCTTTTTGCCTCAAATGTGCCATCTGTGCAGCCAGTAAGGGCCCGAAGACCCGGACCAAGGGCAGAATGCAGCAGTACAATGTTGGCGTCCCATTTGAAAGAATTGCCATCGATGTCGCCGGTCCGTTTCCCTAGTCTGAGAGAGGGAACAAATACATTCTGGTCGCAATGGATTACTTCAGAAAATGGCCTGAGGCATATGCGATTCCCAACCAAGAGGCAACCAGGGTAGCGACGGTGCTAGTAGAACAACTATTCAGCAGGTTTGGCGTCCCGATGGAATTACACTCAGACAAGGGGCGAATCGAATGTATTCCAGAAGGTCTGCACGATGCTGGGGATCAGGAAAAAGAGAACAACACCATTACACCCACAGACGGAATGGTGGAAAGATTCAACAGGACCTTGGAACAACACCTATCCAAGGTCGTCAGCAATAACCAGCGTGATTGGGATGAGCATATTCCCCTATTCCTGTTAGCATATCGCTCTGCCGTACATAATAGTACAGGCCTGACCCCAGCCAGTGTCCTATTCGGAAAGGAGCTGCGATTACCCTGCGATTTGGCGTTTGGCTCCCCCGAAGAACCTCCCCAAGACATCGACGATTTTGCCGACCAGCTCCGACATAACATGACAGTGACCGGATGAAGACGCGATACCACCTCAAGGCCAATTCAGTCGGGTTCCAGGAGAGGGACAAAGTCTGGCTGTACAACCCCCAACGCAGCAAGGGTAAACCCCCAAAGCTTACACCCGCCTGGGATTGTCCATATGAGGTGGTCAAGAGGCTTAATGACGTCGTCTACCGGATTCGTCGAACACCCAAGACTAAATTGAAGGTGGTTCATTTAGATCGACTCGCTCCCTACCATGGAGGGGATGTTTCTGATCGGGACGATCAGAGTTAAAGGGTAGGCAGTGTTACGAAATATACCCAAAGCCGACCCTGTTTCATTTCAGTACGACAACAATCGCTCTGAGATAAAAAATTGTTCTCGAAAAGACTCGGCACCTGTAGGAGTGATGATGATTTTTGCGAGAATTTTCTATGCTGGTTTTACAAAGGAAGCAGGCCACGATCGCAGTTCAGTTGGTGGAGCTTATATGTAAAATTGTTATTGTCATATTTGAATCAGCTGTTGTATATTCGATGTAAATAAAAGTTGTAGAAAAGTGAAAGTGAATATTAGGTTTATAATTTTAAATTGAACCCACGGACTATATAGCAATATTATATCACTCCTATGTCACGTATTTCTTTGTTTTAAATTTTTTGACGTCTGCCCAATATAAGTGACAGCAAGATTGCTACAGTCTGTCTTGTATATGACATTAGATGAAGGTCATCATATTATGTTCGTTATTGAAAATTTTTATTATTCTTGGAGTTAGTTCTTTAAGATATGGAGGCATTCCAGTAATTCAGGTTATTAAATTCTCGGTTAATATTCTTTATAAATATGTAAGATATTATGATTACTTGGCATGTAACTGTGTCTATATATGACAGTATATAAACATATTCTTTTAACAATTTTCATGTTTAGATTATACACAATCATACAGTTATTTTGCTGATTTATCGGGAAATCTTCATGTCCCTACATCACCTCACTTCTTTAACAAATCATGAGGCATACCATGGAATTGTTAGTCTGCAGTTTTATAAGAAATATTTCTTGCATCATACAAAAATCTTAATGCCATCTAGGATCGTCCACACTTAAACGCGAAAACATGTTTACGAGAAATATGTATATAAATGTTATTCGTGGAATTCAGGCCACAATAATTGTTATGATGAAAACTCCGCATGATATATTCGGCAGTGTAAGCATAATTCCAGTGAGTTTGCCTTATTTAAATAGATACAAAAAGACCACAGCATTCGTGTGTTTATCTAAGGTCATTTTCATGAATTTTTCGGAGCATCCTAACATTATTTTACATTATTTGTGTAACCAACTTTCTTCGTTCCGACGATTTATTTTAATAAATTCTAATCTAAAAAAATGACGAAATAAAAACTTCAGCAATTCTAACTTTGACATAGATATTATTATGATAAAATGCCTGGGTCACTAGTGAAGTGTATGATGTAAGATGAAGATGTCGAATGAACATTATATATAAGACTTTTAATTTTATTTATATAGTAAATTTTACTCTTATTTACACAACACATGTTTTAAATGAATTCTGATATTCTGTTCTATTACTAAAAACCTATTACATTAACAGCTAAAGAGTTTTTAATCATGTATTAGTCTAGTTGACATGTTCCTTTTTTTTGTTTCACTGATAACTTCGATCATGGTGCCAATAAATTCGTAATTACTACTAATTACATTTAGAGAGAGTAGGACGTTTCCTGAAAAAGAGCCTATCTTTTGGAGCTCTATTGGCTATATTTATGACTTTTTAATTTAGTGATGAGTATTTATAAGGATGGCACAAAGAGACCTAACCTAACTTAATCCAAGGAATTATATTCAGTCAGTCTCACTGACTGCCACTCTTATTTTATTTAGTAAATCACTCTAACCATACCACCCTACGTTCAGTACGTTAACATTAAACATTTGTGATAATGAATATTAAATTTCCATTAGTAAATATATGATGTCATGCTGAGAGCAGTTGTTTTCTGGAGAATATTTGTTGCACATTTTTTCAATGATTAAACACTTTCTGGGAAATGACACTACAATTCACGAAATTTCTATATATTTCCAAACGTTCCAAGTTAGGTCAAACTCCGTTGTCAATGGCAAAGAAACTATGAAAAATGGCAAAATTCTAAAATGTAAAATTAAATTGTTATAACGTGTTATAACGACGAAACTGGATTCGGTCTGTAACAGGTCCGCTAAAAATATTTTAATTTTACATTTTAGAATTGTGCCTTTTTCATAATTTCTTTGCCATTGACAACGGAGTTTGACATAGACTCCGAAAGGGTTGGAAATTTACAGACATTTGGTGACTTGTGGTGTTATTTCCCAGAAAGTGTTTAATCACTGACAACAGTATTTATAGCAAAAGTTCAAGACGCACACTACATATGGCCAAGGCAATAACATAAAGTTATTTGCATGATATATTGTAACTGTAATGCAAATTGACAACAAATATTGTCCCAAAATAGCTAAAATTACTATTTCCTATCATCAGTAACATGTGCCATGCTGAAGTCACATATTTAACTATACTAGCGCTCGCCTAGTGGTCGAAATTCAACAAAAATCATTGATAAAATTTTGAAGATAATATACCTATATGAATTTGCATATTTCCATTTTTTTCTATTATTATACACTTTTTTGTGTACTTATACAAAATGGTTCACTGCCATTATAATTAAGTAAAAATTATTTAACAAAAGATTTATAATAGATAAGAGTCAAGGACATACTTTAAAGACAAAAGTCCTCTGGTTTGTGTGAAACTTAGAGAAACCCGGACACCTGTACAACCTTTGTGCCTTTGGGAATTTGAAAGAATTTTGTTCTCTCTCTTTGAAGAATCACTTCTTGAACTACTAGAAACATCAAAATTAATGATATAACCACTAAGTCTTAGGCTTCTTCGCCTAACTGATGAGACCCGAAAAGGTCGAAAGCTTCCATAATGCACCCTATAACATCGTTGGGTTAAGGTGAAACCAGAATACCAGTTTACCGCTTCGGATTCATGACAAAAGCAAACTTTGGATGTTCGCAAATCGCCACAAATTTTGTGGCGCATTTGACCCTTTTGTTTAAAGCAAAAGTTCACAGAATCTGAAGGACTTTTGTCTTTGACGTATGTTTTTGACTCTTGTATTTCTCAAATCTTTTGTGATCTTTTCAACTTCTCAAAAGAAAAAAATTTACTAAATCTACTTCTCAGTGTACTTTTCCTGCCTTTGGATTTTCAGACTTTAGCTTTGCACAAAAGGATCAAACGCGCCACAAAATTCAAGGAGTTTTGCGAAATCCCAATAGTTATTTGCTTTTGTCTTTGTATATTCGGAAAGGCTTTGATCAAATCAGCCACAAAATACACAATTCTAATTTTAGTTGACAAACCATATTGAGAAAGACATGAAAGTTTGATACTTGGGAGTACCAAATAAATGTTTATTATCATATAATGTAAAATTTTATGCGTGAGATCAGAATAGCGTGATAATGAGGATTAACTTTCGAAACCGATCAAAATTTGTTAGTTTCTGGTTTAATTTAGTTGGTTTTTCGACTCAATGCATCTTACGATTTTCTCTCAAAGCAATCTGGCGGTACCGTTTGGCATTGACAGTGTGGACGTAAATAATGAATATTTTTAATTATTTTATTTGATGAATGAAGCAATATTATAAAACACAGTTAAGCATTCTGCACTGAAGGTCGTCAATAGATACTTAACAAAACAAAATAAAAAAGATAATCGATTGAGGAGAAAATGGTATCGAACCGTTTTGTCTTTGCCTATTTATATTTAGATATTTAGCTAACCAAACATAGTAAAGCTCAGTTACATGTATAAATATTTTGACGATAATTTTTTCTTATGGTTGTAACAATATAAATAACTTTTTATGTTTCAAGTGAACTTAGGTGTATGAGTTACCATTATTTTTTGAGCATCGCTATTAATTGGTCAAAGTATACAGTAGCCGTTTTCGAATTATGGCCAATTTTCAATTTTACTAACACCCTTTACCGGAAACTAAGTACTTCAAGGGTTCGTTCCCCTTTATCAGAAATCAACAATTAACGAGAGCTTTCCGGAGTAGAATGTTGTCGGTTGAAAGATTCCTTGTTGGCATCACTAATATCTGTTGATATTGAGATTTGTTTGACGAAGGAAAATAGCCTTTTTGTATGAAACTACAGTTCAGAACAAAGCTTCAGTTGCAGTCCAAGTACCACATGAGTGAAGAAGTAAGAGAATGTTTCCCACGATGCAAGAGAAGTGAATAAATTATTCATGTAATGTCTTGGAAGTTCTAAAACTATTGATGAATCCAACGAACTGTGTAAAAATTAATTCTAATTGTATTGCAATTAATGATAATAGGGTCTTTCAAATAAAGGTTCTACAAAAAGTCTCTATAAATCAGAAAATGTGTAATTCCAAAAATGATTTATATTTATCACGTCAACTTAAGCAAACGCTGACAACAGGTCGTGGCAGCGGCGTCAGTCAATACTGCGTATTTTCGATACCTAAAACCTCAAATTCGATTGATAGGAGGAAGCGGTTCCCCTCCGCATAGATAACTTACCAATTTCGGAGATCAGGAAAATTGCTACATATTATCAAGTAAAGGCTTTACCCATAAATATGTAGACAGTTTAAATTCAATAAACTAAAGAGCAACTAGTGAAATATTCTTAAAATATAAAATATGGTGTAAACAAATGAATATACAAACGTATTCTACATACCCCATTAGATACTCACAGAAGAGTTGCGCCAATCCCAGAGATGTGTTAAGTTTCTTTCATCAACAACAATTTCAAACTGCCAGACGAAATAATATTCCGAATAATTACAGTAATGACTTGTAACAGCAACATACATAGATTCACAAGTTAGGGGCTCAGTTTCAGAATATTTCTTCATTTTTTTTGGGGACAGGAAACCTAGAATATTGTATGGGTATATTCTTTTTAACTCTATGCTTTCATTCAAAATAAACTGTAACCCCCCTCCTGGTCTTCCGTAAATACCCAAATGCACACAGTACAAACTGCAAACTATTTGTAATATAAATATATTTTTTAATGTATTTATTTTACAATATTTAGTAACGTAATTGCTCCAATGGATGCAGTTTTCAAATCTAATTAACTTTTTCGATATTGCCTACAATAGGGTATTTTACTTTTAAGCATCATTTATTACCTTGACCAACCTCGTTTACTGCTAAATAGAATAACTTGTTTTCTAAATATGTAAATTTATTAAGAAAATTTCTAACTTAGGTGGATCCCGTATAATTGTAGATGATCTGAATATCATCATTCTTTAGGTCTGTTAATTATACTGACATTCATTTAATAGTATTCTCTCCGCGGAATCTTATAAGAAACCGTTATACAGTTTTAATTAATGTAGCATAATAGGACATAGTTTTCAACTCTAATAAACTTTGTCTGATAAAAGTTTGAGTTATTATTAAAAATAAAGATACTTATCTTAAACTAAATTTGTATTCTTTATCAAACCTAGTACACAATTTGGAAAAGTATCATGAGGATCAATTATACAGTTTTTAGTGATGTCGCATTAATTAGATGCATTTTATAATTTTTCATACCCCTGTCTGAAAAGAATTTTATATATTATGAAAAATAAAAATATTTTACTTTTAAGCATAATTCAGATTTGCAGATAAACCTCTTATACAGTTAACAAAGTGACATGTAAGGATTACAGGATACGTTTCTGACCATGTAAATATTTTTATGAAGAACAACTTTTTCTCTAAATAATATTCTTAAAAACGTTTTCCGTTTGAATCCAATTTATTAAGACACACTGTATATAGAAATCAACTGAGAACCGCCACCTTGAAGTTGATTTACTGACATTTATTTCGATTTATTTCCAATCAACTTTCAATTTATTACAATTTTTAATAAAACAGCAATATCGGAGGCAGTTTTCAATTCTAATATACTTTGTTTGATATCAATATAGGATATTATAAAACATAAAAGTACCTCACTTTTAAATATTTTTTTAAACCCAATATTTAGCTGGAAATGTTACACAAATAGTTGTTATACAATTTTAAGTCCAGTGGCATAAGTAGAGGCAGTTTTTATTTCTAATTACTTTTATTTGATAACAAGTTTAGATATTAACAAAAATATAGATATTTTAATTCGTAATGAAAATTCCTATTTGATGACAAACCTCGTCTGTAGTTAAAAAAGTGACATGAAATAATTACTGTTTACGTTTTAGACAATGCAAATCTGTTTATGAAGAATAACTTTTTCTCTTAAAATTATTAATAAAAAGAAATCGTTTAAGTACGCACTGTAGGGTCGAGGAGGCAACAGTGGGTCACTTTTCCTTCCAGTGAGCTAAACTGGAATTGGGAGAGTGTTGGGAACACTTTAGAGGCGTAGCCTATAGTGTAAGTAATGCATATTCATTATTATAATCGATTTAGTTCAACAAAGTAATATTAGGAGATAAAAAATATTTAAAAAAGTTATTTTACTACTGTGTACAGTGAGTCGGAGACGATGAATCGGCTATCAGTTAACAGTGAATAAGTCAGATATACAGTGAATCATCAATAATAAATTATAAAAGGCTTCCCTGAAAGTTTATTAGTAAAAAAAAGCTCCGATGTCAATTTTTGCGGGCGAAATTAGGAAATTAAATACATATGTATTCTTATAAAAATCAAGGGAATCCTGAAGTAGATAAAATAAAAAGTCTATTTGTGGAAAATGAAATAGTATATGTTTTATAAATTTAAAACGCTTCCTTTAAAAGATATTAGGGTAAATATGAGAAAATGCACTCATTCCCTGCTTGTCTGAAACTGGAATATTAGAACTCGCACTTGACCAAATTATTTATTTATTAACCTAACCTTAATAGACCAGGATCAGGTGACATCGAAATGTCTAACATTACAGAATGATACATTTTCATTTAAATTGATAAGCAAAAGTTTACGAATAAAATGATCTGGTTCGCGTTGACTTAATGAGCCAAAAATATGTGTAACTAACCCGACAGACGTTGTCTTGTCCGAACGTCCTATAAATATTGTAATTATTTGTTTTGGCGATATTATATCAAAGAAATCATTAAAATACCTGACACCATCACGCATACAGTTAATACAACTTTACCTCTGAATAGTTGGGAATATATCTGCATACTTTAAGCTTTAATGTGTTAAATATAAATTTAAAACTGTTACTTAATGGTAAGAACGACAATTTTAGTAGTAGACATTTGCTCTGTAAACTAATTGTTTCGAAGACGACATGAATCTGTTTCATTTCTATTCTATTTTATTAAAACACTTTGTAATAATTCTACTTCACAATACATTTCAGTTACTCTGTTTACTACCTTATAGGCATCACATTATTGTAAAATTTTTACCACCCTGTATAACAATTATTCTTGTCTGCCCTATATTTCACTATTACATATTCATGGACGACACTTTATTTTTTTTCAAACATTTTTCGACCAGCAAAGGTGCACGTCTCCTATTATCCTGCCATCTTGCACATACGGCTGCCTCTGGGCCACCATATTTCTTTTAACTGCCTTCTGCAACTACTATCCTACTCCGCAGGATATGATCGTTAAAATATATTCAACAATCATATATAGGCAACCCCGTTTGGGCCGCCCTATATATAATTCATTTCTTTAACGTTTTTATTATCACCCAGTACAGCAATATCCCCTATCTACCCTTTATTTCAACTACCCTGTATATAAACCTATTTATTGCCACCCAATATATATTTTTAACAACCCTGTATAACTGAAATTTCATTCCAACCCATATTCTAAGCACCTTGGAAACTCAACTGCTATATTATAGACCTTATTTTAACATTTTTTAACCAACCAATTATATATTCAACTACTGACTTTATATAATTATTTTTTCTGTAAGTATGTGTAATCATTTCTTTTGTTAGTCAATCTAACAGTCTTACAACGCTACCGAAAACTCCATATTAAATTGAACTTTTAATATTAGTGTGCAGTGAGTCACAGTTTTTACCTTACCATTAAGAACAAATACTTCTCAAAAAGTTCAAAGTATAATTGAATCGACTGTGAAATTTGCACTAAGAACTGATAAATATTAGTTATTTTATATATGGACATAATTCTAACTAATGCATCTGTATTATTGTTATAAGCTCACTTTACTTTGTGGTTTTGTTTGCTATAACTAAAGACCCTGTGTATATTTGCACCAAATTGCAGTTTGGAGCTTGACATGTGTTGTCACTGAATTTTCTATTAGGCCAGGAGTAGGTGACACCAAAACCAGCGTCTTCGCAAAATTAATTTTTTTTTATTTAAATAGGTATTTGCCAGCCATACAAACAAAGAGCTTGGTACTCATTGGTTTCAGGAGTCTAAAATAATATACTATATTACCTATGTGCTTGGTATGTACATAGAAAATTTTCAAATTCGCAATTAAAACTTCCAGTGCCTCAATTCCAGCACTATTACGTTGGAATTAAAATATTTGTGAAGAAATGTTAGTTACGTCACTTCGGGATCTTCTATAATAGATTACACTGTAAACAACTATACACATCGATAAGAGGTTTTGGAAAAATCGCTAAAATATGTTAGGGATATTGGTCGATTTCCATGCGGGCATGTGTTCGGTCACAAATTTCATCACTTTACCAATATAATTCTTTTGCGAGACTTCATGTTTCACCAATCCGGATATATACTCTATTAAACAAAACTATAATGGTTCAAATTGGTGCACAACCGGAGAAGAAATCAGGTAACATACACAAGAAAAAAAAAAAAAAATACGCGCCGAATTGATAACCTCCTCCTTTTTGAAACTCTGGTTAAAAACTGCAGATCGTTATAGCATCGTCTTATCATTGTTTCACAGAATTCAACTCAACATTTTTTATTTTTTAACCGACTTCCAAAAAGGAGGAGATTATGTTTGTCGTGCGATTATTCAAAAACGGCTTAGGCAATTTTGATGATATAAACTGCATTATATTAAGGAACATTACAGAAAGGTCCCTTTTGTCTATAACATGAGATTTAGGGTTTTCTAGAAAATCAGAAAAAAATTATATAAGGGTCTAGATTTCAGAGATTTTCAATGAATCTTCACTATTTTCTCTAAAAGTGCTCACGTAATTTGAATATTATAAATTGTATTATACAAAGATATGTTCCAGCTTGATTCGGTACATTTCTCTATAACGCAAAACGTACCATTTTTCTAAAAATTGGAAAAATATATGCAAAGAAACTATAATCATCATTGTCTTCTAAACGTTGTTTGTGGCATATTCTTGATTACTTTTATGTTTTTTGGGCAATAACACCACAATCATGGTAAATGTCAAGTTTTTATCATAAATATCTAGTTTAAATGTCTAATGATTTGACATGAAAGTATATCGTACAGGGTGTTTTTAATGGTTTTCAATTTGATGCATTTGAAAGTCAGTTTCTGTAAGAGACAAAGTTATATTCGCGTGAAATGGCAGATTCCGTTAGTTTATCGAAACGAAAATTTGTTAGATATGTCGGCGAACTCTTCTATATGGTGTACGGTTGTAGGTGTGTGCGTGCGTGCATGTGATTTTAGGTGGTACATAAGGCGTTGTATACATAAGTTGTTTGAAATATAAGTTGGAATTGAATTAGTTATAAATGGTGTTTCTAAAATATTGTATTGGCACATAAGTAGTTGCATATATAAGGTGGTTGAAATTAGAGTGGAGCAAAACTAGAGTTATACAGAGCGGATATTTGCAGAATAATAATTACAGTTATACAAAAACGTTCAGAAATAGTTGAATATACAGGATGAAATATAAGTTGGAGTAGAATTACAGTTATACAGGGCGGTTTAAACCAGTTATATAGTTTGGAATATAAGTAGTTGCTTATACAAGGTGTTTGAAGTAAATGTACAATTATTATTATTCAGGTGTATCAAAAATTTGTTATATAAGCATAAGCAGTTAGGATATTTGAATTATAGGACGGACTATAATTATAGACCTGGGTTCAAAAAATTTTAGAAACATTTGCATATACCGGGCGATTGAAATAAATGATACAGTAAAATTATAGTCATAAAGTGTGGCTCAAAAAGGTGAATTTTGTTATATAGGGTAGACCATGAGCAGTTGAATAAATGGAATACTAGACATATGGGGTGGAATACAATCATAGGTATACAGGAATAATTTAGACAATAGAAAAATAGAAACAGTCAATAGTGTGGAGAGGATTTATACTTATACAGGGTGGTTTTAAATATTTCAGGACCGTTGTGATGTTGTATTGAGTTAAATAATAGTTGTACAGGGAGATTTAGAAAATGATAGACCAATAAGTTATATATAATATATATATATATATATATATATATATATATATATATATATATATATATATATATATATATATATATATATATATATATATATATATATAGCTCTCTTGATGGTCCGGGTGTTCGTCCGTTGAAAGTTTTGTCCCTGTCAAGGAACGGTCGCCTGACGTTTCGCCAAATTCTCACTTGGCATTTTCATAAGGCTTTTCCTCTTCTTCCAACACGAAGGGTGGCTGCAGGTTCGGACCTTTCCGGACTACTTCGTATCCGAGATCGTCGGCTAGGTCGTTCTCCGCTTGGTCTGCTCTCCGTGGCGTCTGAAGTGGAAGTGAGCTCCGATATGTGCGCGCCGCTATTTTTGCTATCTTCCGAGTCTCCTCCCCCCTCCGATTGTGTTGAGGGGGTGGTGCCGTTTGTTTTGATTGGGTGACACTATTGCGTTGTCGCAAATTGTACCGATGACGTGGTTCTGTTTGTACCTTGGATATCATAATAGAAAAATACAAACCACCTCAACACCTTGTAGACTTAACAAGGCACTGTCTGATGAACACCTATTTTGTTTACGAGAACCAACGATACAAACAAGTGGAAGGAGCTCCAATGGGATCGCCACTCTCACCAGTTATAGCAAACCTTTTTATGGAGAACTTTGAGGAGTTGGCACTAAGAACAACAACACTTAAACCCAGTTTGTGGTTGCAATATGTGGATGATACATTTGTGATTTGGCCTCATGGGAGGGAACACCTCAATACTTTTTTAGATCACCTTAATGGCATCCATCACAAAATAAAATTTACCATGGAGGTTGAAGCCAACAATTAACTGCCATTCCTTGATGTTCTCATAAATAGGAAGGAAGATGGAACCCTTGGCCATACAGTATATAGGAAAGCAACTCACACCAACAGATACCTTCATGCTAATTCTCATTACCACCCAGCCCAACTACAAGCCGTCGTCAAGACTTTAGTAACCAGATCACAAAGGCTAGCTGACCAGGATAACATCAAACAGGAAATGGACAGTTTAAAAACAGCTCTGAGACAAAACGGATTTACAAACCGAAATATACAAAGAGCCCTATAGTCAAAACCGAGACAAACAGACGAGGAGCATGAGACACCAATAACCAAGGCTTATTTACCGTATATCAAGGGGACCACGGACAGTATTGCAAGAATTCTACGGAGACACAATATCGATACTATTTTCAATACAGACAGAAAAATAAGCACGGTGTTGAGGATTCCGAAGACGAGGATCCCTATAGAACAACAGGGAGTGTACGAGATTCCATGTGCAGACTGCTATAAAACCTATATGGGGCAAACTAATAGAAGAATTCAAGCTAGACGTGATGAACACCAGAACGCTGTAAGAAAGCAGGAAAAAACAACATCCATTGCGGAACACGCCACCACGATGTCACACCGAATAGACTTTGAGAACACCAGATTACTGGCAAATATAGAACACCCGAAATGAAGACTCGTAAGAGAGGCAATTGAAATAGCGAAGAGACCTCACAGTCTAAACGCACGCAATGAAATTCAGAACTTATCGAATTGTTGGAAAATCCTATTAAACACCATACCGGCCCAGACCCGTCCAATAACAACTCAACCGGAAATAACAAATCAGCAGGATGGAGCCGTGCCCACTGAGCGCCAAGGGCCAATCACACGCAGCCGTTCACGGTGTCAACCGATAGGCGCCGAGCCGCGACTATATAAAAGCGCGCTCGCTGCAGAAAATCTTAGTATTCGAGTAACTAGAAGCGAAAGCAGAAGGTACGAGAATTATGCGAACCGACCTGAAGAGCGCAGATGTGACTCTGCCGAAACGTCGTCATTTTACCATCGATCCCGGCAGGGATCAGTTATCAACTACGCGGATGAATTCCCGGAAACCACCTAAAACATATATATATATATATATATATATATATATATATATATATATATATATATACGTTTATATTAAAACAAATAAAAAAGTTAAAATACATTTGGAAAATATAGACAAAGAATACAAATTAGAGAGAGAGAGAAAGAGAAAGGAAGAAAAAGAGAGAAGGTTAAGAATAGAATTTTCAATTGAATTGTACCTTAAATCAGATAAAAAAGAAGGCATATATGAAAATAGTGATTGATTGCAGACGGTTTCTAAACGGTTTTTATTTTAAGTCAGCTGAAGTCGGTTCTTTTTTAAATATAAATTATTAATACAATCAAAATTACAATTCAAGTAAATCAGCTGTCAAATTTGACATTTATTATAATAGGAACGCAAATTCAACTTGATTATTCATTGTTCGGGAAAATAAATCAAAAAAGACGAGCAAAACATAAATCTCAAACACAACATGAAAGGTAGAGAAAAAACTATATTTTCAAAAAACTATTCTCTTCCAGGTGTCATTATTTTGTACACAAGACAATATATACAATATATATTGTTTCTGGTCAGTGAACGTCAGTTGCGCTTCCCACAAGACAAGACTGGAACACTTATTTATGTATTTGATACATGTCAGTAAATTTGTAGATGCGCGATGTAAAGACCGATATCTAGGATTTTCGGGGAAACTAGCACACAGAAACTGGAGTCGTTCCATGTAATTGCTGTTGTCCCGTAACTCCTAGATTATAATGTCACGATAAAATTTTCAGATTAACTACACCTGTCAGAGATAGTGAATACTATCTTCGAGGTGTCTTACTTTTGTAAGCTTACAACTTATCTCATTTTTTTTCGGTATACTCGAATCCATCCGATATATATTTTGGTTCACAGATAAATGCCCCACCTGTACATTAGATATGATATCAAATATTATAAACAGCCAATGTACAATATTAGTTCTATAGCACTTTATTAAATAATTTATATATTAACAAACAAACGCTTAACCACAAATATATACACAGTTTATTTAACAATACATTTAGCAACTAGTGAAATATTACTAAAATATAAGGAGTAACCATTTTAAGTATATAACTCAAATATTTATGCTAGTATAATTATGGTAAAAAACATCCAAAAATATGTAAGGCACACTAGAATAAAAAGCCAGGATTTAACGGAAAAAAATATAAATATTTTTGTCATTACTGTATTAACCAAACTTAAAATGTATTTCCGTTTTCATGCCTGGATACAGGAAGCCCGTCCAGAAAAGTAGTTCCAGGCAGGGAAATATTGGGGAACTATGAAGTGGAAGATATTGCAATTTTATATAACTTTTAAAATAAAACATAATTATAATGAAAGTAGTTTATGACCTACATTAGTTCAGTCTGCTACTTGTAGAGATTTTCTGCAAATATGAGATGAAGCTGAAAGTCCACAATAGAGGGAAAAATAATTCATCACTAGTCATATAATTATCGAAAATCATATGTTATAACAAGAGTTGAAAAATATTATACTTGGTTAGAAGCTCTCACTGTAGTATACATAAAATGTTTTAAAGAAACGCATTTAGAGTCAAACATTAGCAACTTCAAAAAAATCAACTAATGCATACAAGCGTTTGCATAAGCTTTCCCACTTCTGATAAAAAGCAGTCTCGGCACAGATGCCTTGAAATGTTGCAGCATTCCTGAGGTTTATTTATTTTAAAACGTGTACGTTACCGCGATGATTTCTATATAGCTTCTGTCATACACAAAATGCTGAGAATTTCCATCTGCTGAATAAAAAATTTACTTTATACCGTGTCAGATGCTTTCAGGTTGTCATAAAATCTCTACCTGAGCTTTGAATACCGAATCAGCTTCTGTGAACTGATGCTGAAGTAATGTAAACATTTTTCAAGTGAAATATTAATAAGGTATTAGTTCCCCAAAGTAAAATGATACTTTCAAAATGCAAGTGCATTAATCACAACTAAGTAACAGAAATATTCTGGGAAAAGTCATTTGATACTGAATTATCTAAGTTTTTCAAATTTCCTGCGAAATATAAGCGTGTTTTGAGAAGGCAGTGCTATACGTTTATAAGATAATTCTAGTCTAGTGTTTCATTCATTCTAAAATATACGTATTCTAGATTTATTTTATTTAGTTGGTATTGTTGCGTTATTTTACAATTATTGTAAGAGTAAGGACCGGAAGATCGCATGAAAATTTTAAAGATTCTTCCGCAACTTTCATTCAAGCTATGTACTTCTTTCCGTATTTGAAAGAAAGTCGACCTCCTCTAAGTATGTGTACTACAACAAGAAGGATATATGAAGACGCGAGATGTAAGACCGACATCTAGGATTTTCAAGAGAAGGATATAACAAAGAAAAAGATCCTACCGATGACATGATATCTTATATTTCCAAAATACAAAGATACAAGATTAGGGATGAATAGGTTGCCAAAAAAAATTGTTATTTCCAAAATAATTTGTATCTCGCCGACTTGTTATGCCTATTGCCTCAACGCAACAGATGCAGATCGAATTCAAAACAATCTTATTTCTAGGTTACATATCCAAGTAACTCCAGTAAATAGAAGCGAGACACGAAAAAATAGCGCATTTGCCTCCAACAGTCGACAGTTAGTTAACAGTAAATATATTATTATTAAAAGAAAATAATAATTTGAATAAAGGTAATTCTTAAAACAAAAGAGAATGTTTTATTTATGGCAGAACTAGTCATTTAACATGAAATTTTATCGACAATAACATAAATAAACATCCAAATTCTGGAGCATCAGGGCCCCGATTGTTGAAACCATTCGACGGCACTACCACTCGACTTGGGACGTATGTCGTATGAAATCTGACATAAATGAAGTTTAATATATGGGCTAAACTTCATTTTTTTCATGCGACTTCCGTCAAAAATCGTATAGTAGAGCTGTCGAATGGTTCGAGAATCTGGCCCCTGAGCATATGACATGTTAAATAGCCTGGTTTGTAAAATATGAATCACCAAAATGCAGCTATGTGTGTGGCTAGAAGTATCTTGTCAACGTATGTTAAAAATACCAGGTAAAGGTCGGACAAAATTACAAGCATATTCATCAAAAATGGCCAAGCTATTGTTGTAAGTATTAGACAGAGTGAATCATCAAATGTGACCTTAATGCAGACACAAGAGTTAATAACTGATCAAGACGAGTCTGATGCTGATATTCCTAATTTAAAAAGGTAAAAAATGGAACCAGAAATTAAGAAGAGAATAATCAATGAATTCTATCCGCACAAATATTTTATATTATATTATATTTATTATTATTATTATATTATATATATATATATATATATATATATATATATATATATATATATATATATAATAAAAGTGATAAATTTGAAAATAATAAAAAACTTTAAGAAGAAAACAAAATTAAATATATCTTTCGTTAAAAGTTTAAGTTCAAGTTGCAAAACGGAAACCAGACGACCCACTAGATTTTTGGGCTGAATGTTTATTCAAGAGAAACCTACGAGGGGGAAATGTTATGGATGGACCTATCCATCTTATAAAAGAGAAACTGAAACATCTGAGAGAAAGTACCAAAATTATTGTAAACTTGAATCAGTTTGAAAACGGCAACTTTTCTCTAATTTAACCAACCTCATAATACTTATTATTTGAGAGATAGCAATACCGGCGCACGTTATTTAAGACATCCTGTAAATAAACTCTGCTTATAAATGATTATGTTCGATTTTCTGCTTTAAGCTCATGATGTATTTGGGGCTGATGTTTGCGGCTTCTATTTGACCTAATGGGCAGCGAAACATTCTACATCACTGCAAGATACCAAACATTGATTACTCAGCCCATTAAAACTTCTGGCTAGTGGTATATCTTTTACGCCAGAGAGTAATGAAAAGGGTAATGTTCAATATAAATAATGTTGTACCCACGCTACAAATCTGTATATATTCACCCTGAAAAATGCTTAATAACATGTTTGCAGAAAATATTTTCCGACCGAAATTTATGTTCCTTTATAATTAAGTAAATGTGTGAATTTTTATATTCAAGATAATCCTTAACAGAATTCGATGTGCTTGAAAAGCAGACTGTAAAAGAGGAAGATAAATTATTGTATAAATAACGTCTCCGTTTTTAAAGTCTATTTTTGATACAGTGACAAAAACGGAAGCAGTTTTAATTATCGATGGATGATTGGATACTTATATCGGAACTGCAAATTTTTGGGGTTGAGAAAATGTTGAATAGACAGGTCATCTTTGCCTAAAAGAGTAAGACTTACAAAAATGGAAAATAACATTATACAAACCTATGAAAACCGGTATCCACTTTTTACAAGCAGGGCCAAGCTTTTTTGATTAATAAATAATGGTAGAAGTTCAGTTTCATCATCTTCTTCACTATAATATTTGTAACACCTTAAAACACTGCCAAAATTCTCTTCAAATTCAGTGCACCTAGTGGGCCACATTAAATTATGCAAATCACTGTCCTACCCTGTATATTATCAAATAAAATTTTCTTAGTTACGTCAGAAGTCAAATAATAGATATTGTCAAACATTTTAATTTTACATTTTAGAATTTTGCCTTTTTTCTTAGTTTCTTAGCGATTGACAACGGGGTGTGACCTAGACCCCGAAACGTTTGGAAATATATAGCAATTTTCGTGAATTGTGGTATTATTTCCCAAAAAGTTCTTAAATATAATAATATGCCACAAATATCCTTCAGAAAACAAAAACTCAAAATGTAATCTCACCTACAAAAAGGGAGATAGCTTATCAATGCTTACAGCTAGATAACTGATAAGACTTTGGCTACCGAGTCTTGGCGGTATAACTACAATAACGGGAAGAAAAGACCCCCTAGTGCGTTTATATTGTCCCTAAAACAATCACGGGTTATGTTAAAAAATATATTGAGAAGCTATACGACTAGTAACTTCCAAAGCCTAGGAGTCCAAAGTGGGTTATGTAAAAAAATATATTGAGAAGCTATACGACTAGTAACTTCCAAAGCCTAGGAGTCCAAAATGGGCGACCAGCCACGTGGATGTTGGAAACAAATGGTGATTGGTTTCCAACATCCGTAGGGACGCGAAAATTCAACTACTGGAATAAATGTAAGCCGAACTATAAATACCGGGCCTTTCAATGTCTGTTAACTGTGTGTAACAAGGAAATTTGCAATAATATGCAAAAATGTTCATCAACCACTCTGTTATTTAAACAACATATCTTCTGTACTTGGACTATGAACATTCATCATAATAAATTAAAAGTTTTCACACATCATTAAATTATTTAAAGTATATATTGAAAGTACTGTAATAATTAGCTTACAGCTAATCCAACGAACTAAATTATTATAAGTTTACTATCTCATAAGCAAAGCACCAGTTGAGGAAGTAGAGAACGGCTACAAGAAACTCTCTAGCCGAGAAATCACCAGGATAATAGGCGATTAAAATGTCAAGGTTGCAGAGACCCGAAAGATCAGAGCCTGTATACGGGAAACTGGAAGATGATGTCTCAAAGTAGACCTACCAGAGGAGAGCATTCGTTTGACGTATGGGCCGTCACAAAAATAATAGGCATTGTACATGGACATCTCCAGGAATCAAATTGACATTGCAAAGCTGTACATATAACTGAGTAATCCAGAGCCTAGCAGATCACGTAAGGATACGTGAAGTTTCAATCGCAACGAAATCAACGGCTACAAAACAAATTTTCAAAGCTAATAGCCAACGATACCGGTAATTCTACATGGCCCACAACCAAAGTTATTCCACTTTATGCGGCGTCAAAAGAAAACAATAATCCCGAGAAATCTAGAGAAGTGTGAATAACTCAAGAAATATTGACGGTAGTAAAGACACTATAAAAACTTAAAACCAAACCGTTGAACTCGATAGTAAGGGTACAAGAAATGTTTACATAGCACTGAGAAAATAAACTAAACAATGATGCAGGGATGGCAAGGAACACCACTTAAGTGAACAATATACACACAGAAACAAAACTGAGGATATCTTTAAGAAAATTACGGCGAAATGTTCAGCGGTAAAATCAAATGATGGCAAAAACTGATGATAAGTCTCAAATAAAGGACTCACTGTGACAACTAATGTAAGACTTCACGACCCCAGACAATTAGCCAGTGATAGAGCCAGAGATAGTTCATGCATAAAGAGAATGCTAAATATTAAGGACAGAAATATATGCTGCAATGAAAAGAAAAGCACTAGAAGACGCTAGAGGAGCTAGAACTACAGGATGCATCAACTCAGATACGCTGAGGAAACTATCTTGATTGCTGCATTAGAGCAGCTTGCTTAACTCCTATAAGAGCTAAAGAATTCAACATCGAAATTAGCTAAAAATTAATAGAAAAAGATTGTACATCACATAAATAATAAAAAGCTAATATCATAGAAATAATATCGATACGGTTTATACATTTAGAGCATTTAGTTCAAAGTTGTTTCTAATACGTTAATGCGCAGTAGCAAAGGCAATAATGATCAAATTTATAAGTTTTCTTATTTTTATTATCGCCCAGGGGGTATAAACTTGAACCAACATGGTGATACAATTTTGGAATTAGATTAAGTTTGGAACTCGGCGAAATCAACTATTTCGTACATTTCATTATTATTATTTGAAAAACCACTAAGTTAAAATCAAAAACGGCTTGATTCAGAAATTTTCCTGAAGATGGTTTATTTAGATAATAAGCAATTTGTGCGTTACTTTATGGACGCACTGTATATGCAAACTATTGATAAGGGTATCCTATGATGGAACTTTATGTTCAATTTTTTAGTTCGAATAGAATTTGTACTGAAACATTTTTGCATAAAGCAACAATTCTAAAACTCAACAACGTAGAAACACTTTAAAAGTAATAACTTATAAGTTTTGCTAAAAATCTGCATGTAGAATTTAACTTTGAATATATGTATAAGTATTGTAAGTGATTCGGTATCAGCTAGACGTCTACCTGTTTATCAAGGTTTCAGTCAGTTTTCAGATATAGCAGTAACGACATCTTAAGTTCTTACTTTGAGGCTTTATTCTGTTATAGGATATTTAATTTAATTCGATAATTAGGTCACTTACTAAACGCATATATTTTGTAGAAAGCCTACAAAGTTTAGAGTTTAGAATAAGGGATATAATATTGTTTACTGGACTTTCAATTTTTTTACAATAATATGATAATATGGAATACTTTTTGTGGCATTTGACCCGTTTTGCGCCAGCGTTGCTACTACCAACAACGTTTATGTCTGGACGGGGATGATTTAACCTTTCTCTAAGCTAGCGGCATATTAGTTATAAGTCAGTGGCATTCGGTATCTTTTTGCTAAATTACCTTATCTAAATTTATCCTATATACTACACCACACTCCAAATGCCAATTTTAATAAAATTATTCTCCACGTTTGTCTCATGAACATTCATTTCTCTGATTCTAGATTAAGCTGTTTAGTTATGCATACATAGTTAATGAATTATTGCTATACTACATACTAAATATTTTTAGTAAATGAATAACCGTGAATAAACAGAATGATCCTCAATAATCACTTCTTTGTTCATTTTTGTACAGTGTTCTTTTTGACGCTAAAGCTTCTTCACTTACACATATGAAAATAGTTGAATATGGTAACGACATTGAAATTGCATTTGTTTCGAAAATTAATCATCGGCCGACCGACCGACACCATACTACCTTGCAGGTAAAATACCGATATAACTTAGTATTATGTGTAAGAAACAGGGACCAGTTTATATATTGAGAGTCTCTTCGTTTACAGAATATTAATAAATTTTAGTAAAATATGTAACATCCAACTAATATTCTATACCAGCACAAAAATCGCTTTTCGTTCTAATAAACATTCCAATTTTGCCATATTTTCCTCCTCCATTTTTTTTTCACAATTCATCGAGTATGAGACTTAACTGGCAAGTAAACGAATCATTATAGCATTTGTTGCTTGCTGAAATTGTTATGTGGTGTTTGGGGCTGAATTATAAGTATAAATAGTTATTACTGATGACGTTGATTCAATTTTCTGAAGGCAAAGCCTCATAAAAGAAGCTCGCACGGGAGAATAGGCCAGTTGACCAGTAAAATGATGACACTCCTTTGACGTGGTATTCATCGTGAATACCTCGTGTATTTATTGCATTTGTAGATGATTGATGTTCTATTTAATATATTATTTTGAAGAAAAAAATATCTATTTAAATAAAAATTCCTATAATTTAATGTGTTAAAATGAATGAGACCACGTTATATGCTGCCAGAATGTTAAATAGGTGAAGTATGTTTGAAATATTATAATTAAACAAATTTAATATTTTTGACTTATTTAATTTAATTTAATTTAATTACACATTAATATTAATACTTAATCGAAAGTTGATTAATTCCAAATTCAGGAACTACTTAATTATTATTACCTCGCTCCTTAAATTATATAGGTTGGTGATATAATTAGGAAAACAAGGTTGCGTGATTTACTAATAAATTTTCATTATATATGCACCAGTGTGCAGCTTGTGTTTTCCTATAGTGTTTCCGAAGCAAACAATATCATTAATGGATGATACCTAGCAAACAGGTAATACATTTTGTTGAATATAGGAAGTAATTTGAATTTTATAAGACAGTCAACACGTTAATCTCAACTCAGTTTGCTTATGGAATATAATAGTGAAGCTCCGATATTGAGCTACACAATTCAACAATATTTATATTGAAAATATTAATATTATTAAGCAAAGGTTTTTATTAATTTAAAAGTTGTCTGTTTATGAGCTAGATACACTAACTCATAAAGATAAATACTGCTTAGCCAACCTTTAATGTACAGTTGTCAAAAAAAAACATTCTAAAGTCGGCATATATCTTTCCTTTATATATATATATATATATATATATATATATATATATATATATATATATATATATATGTATTAGATGGTTTCCGGGAATTCATCCGCGTAGTTGATAACTGATCCCTGCCGGGATCGATGGTAAATTGCCGACGTTTCGGCAGAGTCACATCTGCCCTCTTCAGGTCGGTTTGCATAATTCTCGTAGCCTTCTGCTTTCGCTTCTAGTTACTCGACAGTATTCGAGTTATATAGTCTATTATTGAATATATTTGATAGATTTCATTTCATTTTGATTTGTGGCTATTTTAATTCCATAACAATATATATATATATATATATACTTTATCCCTAACCGTCACTAACACTATTTTTTTATGTAGGGTATCTTAAGAGATGTTGAATACAAATGCTTTAGTATTCTCTTTATTTCCTCACCGAGCTTTCGGAGAACTTTAATTTTGCCTTCATCAGGGTTATATAAATTACTGAGGTTCGCAAAAGTTCATTGAAACATTAACATTGTCAAACATGAAAGTTCTTTTATAACGTAATAACTAAAATCAGTTGTTTTCTAAAAGATAGTTGTAGCATTTTTGGTTTTTATTTTTTGTGAGTTCTTTGGTAATACGAGGGCTGCCTTTTATATTTCGGGATTGGACAACCCTAGTGTTGCAGTCTGACAAATGACAGCTCTATCGTAAAGTTTGACATTTTTGAGGTTATACGTACTCAGAACGTTTTGACATACGAGCGCTATGTGTTGTTTACAGTAACTTAAAGGATTCATCTCGGCCAAAAAATGGAATTAAATCGTGAACGTTTTCGTGCGATTATTTTTTACAACTTTCGACGTGGATTAAGTCAGCAAGAGTGCATGGATGAACTTAATTTAATTTTTGGCGATGAAACTCCATCAAGGACCACTGTTTATCGATAGTATGGTGAATTCAATCGAGGTCGTAGTTCACTCCAAGACGGATTTCGTGAAGGTCGTCCAAAAACAGTTGTTGTTCTGGAAACCATTGATGCTGTGCGCGATCTGATATTGCAAGATTGTCATGTGACCTATCGTGAGATTGAGTCAACCTTACACATTAGTGGGATCAGCATACATTCAATATTGCATAAAGATTTGAATGTCAAAAAAATTTGGTCGCGTTGGATCCCACACAATTTGTCAATCGTTCAAAAAAAGGCTCGTGTCGATTGGTCGAAAGAAAAGCTGAAAAAATACGATCGCGGTGCTTCAAAACACGTTTATGACATAGTGACAGGTGATGAATCGTGGATTTACGCGTATGAGCCCGAAAGTAAACAGCAGTCAACTGTATGGGTGTTTCAAGATGAGCCGAATCCAACAAAAGCTGTGCGCGCACGAAGCATTTCCAAGCAAATGTTCGCCTGTTTTTTTTTTCGGAAAAACTGGACATGTCGCAACCGTACCACTAGAACAACGCAGAAATGTCAATTCTGAGTGGTACACAACCATTTGTTTGCCAGTTGTTGTCTTCCAAGAAATGAGGAAAACCAACCGCCGAAGACGGATCACTCTTCACCACGACAATGCGAGCTCTCACACATCGGCTCAAACAACTGCATTTTTGACCACTCAAAACATCGATTTGATGAGTCATCCGCCGTATAGTCCTGACCTGTCATCAAATGACTTCTTTTTATTCCCGTACGTAAAAAACAAACTGAGAGGTCAACGTTTTTCGACACCTGAAGAAGCGGTTGCTGCGTTCAGAATGCATGTTTTGGAGATACCTCAATCAGAGTGGAAAAAGTGCTTCGACAATTGGTTCAAACGCATGCAAAGTGTAAAGATCTTCATGGGGAATATTTTGAAAAACAATAAAGCGATTTTCGATGATTAATATTTGTTTTTATTCTCTAATCCGGAAATATAAAAGGCAGCCCTCGTAACACCACATAAACTTGAAAGTCTGTATATTACAAATAGTCCATATGTTTCCAGTCTAAAGCAGACTCCGTTTGAACAAGAAAAATTAAAAATTAAAAGGAATGACAAATTTAGAAAATCAAAATCAAACATTAATGTCAAATTGTGATTTACCAAATTTATGAAGAATAACAGTTTCCTAAATCTTATTAATGATTAATAAGTTTTCCATTTAGTTTCAACTTATCTAGACAATGTCTTAAAGTCGGTTACCGGTAATCACTTCCATTTAATACACTCGCCTTCGCCAAATATTAGGTTCAAATGTTACTGTACATTAACAAGTTTAATTGATTTTATGAAAACCGGCTGGGCATGTCAATGAAAAAAAAATTGGGACCACTTCGGGATCCAGTGTAAACTATCCAAATTTAGTTGAGCCTTTTCCAAGTAATTGCTAAACACACACATAATAACGGAACGCCATAAATAGAAACGAATTGAGAACCTCCTCATTTTCTGAAGTGACTTAGTCGTCTAATTCAGATAGATCAGTCACGTAACGTTGCCGTTCCAGCAGATCTCGACAGCACCAGTCACATAAAATATCGCATATAATAGTTAATTGACATTGTCTACACAAAGTCGATGCAGTCATGATTCTGAACCGTGTGTCCTGATGTAGTCTCGAACCGTCAAGTGTTTAAATTTATGGGAAAATACTTGATGAAAAATTCTAGTTTATTTTGTACTATATTACACAGTTTTCAGTCATTTTGGAATAATAAATAACTTTGTTACGTTGTCGATGATTTTTCTAAATAACTGAGAGAAACTTTCCTTATTTTCCCTTTATTTCCATGCTTTATACACGAATTTCCGTTTGTTAGGTTGTTTCTCCTCTAGAATAAGTGCTGTAATAGCCCACCAGATCTGCGAAAATGCCATCAGAAATATATGAGGATAGAAAAAAAGTCTGAGGGATATAGATGAATACAATCTTTATATTAAGTGAACTGTTACGGTGCTAGTTTCAGACGGTGACTGAACTGTGACGTGACTGAAATCGGAGTGCCCCTGCTTACTCTTGATGGTGATTCAGAGAGTCGCTGGGCACATTTTGGGGACCGCTAGCATATTGCATGTGTTGATAACAACACAATATACAATCCAGCTATATAAACCTAAATTCTTTTGGAACATAATATATAATGATTGAATGCTCTCGATTCAACCACGTATACTCAGTAAGTTCTATTCAACAATTGACTGCAATTTGTTTTAAAATCATTCGAATCACAAAGTCATTGCAAATATAATGTAATCGGAAGAAGTAGCCAAATGTGCTTTATCTGTTGGACAATGTAACTAGTTGGAGCCCTACTAGAAACGATGAAAAGTAGTATACGAAATTTAGGGGATGCAAAAAATTCTCTAATCCACCTTACAAAGCTTCTCACAAAAACCTCCAGAGTTATTAGCCAATTTAGATACAAATTCCATTTACAATCTCATCGAACAATTTAACCAATTTTTTACTCCACGTCTGTCACCAAAAATGAGATTCCAATATAATCTTACAAGAGAAAAATTTCTTACCTTAGTGCTTTCTAGGCTGTATTAAAACAACAATCATCAATGCATTCCTAATAAGGAATCTTTGTATTGCTTATGTACGTAACAAAAGAATTTACATTTCATTCCCTCTATATAAATCTGGTAGAAAATATTACCCAATAATGGTTTCAATGCAGTCGATTCAACCCCACAAACTAAGTAAATTGTATCTTTAAATCAGATATCATTTGATGTGAGTCCAGTATCATACCTACAGGTGATATACACAGAAACTTGCCGTAATGCATTAGACCAAGAACATAAAAGACATGGAATAATTTAATATCGATGATTGCAAAGTAAATAACTATAGACCGCGACAACTTAACAACATTATTGTTACTAATACTTAGGCAAGTGAATGGATATGGGTAAATTTCAGATAGAGTGTCCTCCCTATAGTTATCTTTAGTGCTGTAACCCATTACTGATAAACTAAACAAGACTAATGTTGGGTTTCGTTTGAATGATACCACCGTATAATCGTAGAAAATAAACTTACCAACTGCAAAGGATAAGTACAATCAGCCACTAGTTGTCATTGTTGGCATGGATTGTAATCATTCAGTCGTTATGTTAACTCTGACTAAAAAGGAAATGTTGTAGATTGACCACACTAACCTATATATTATCTGTGAGCCTTACCCAACCTGACGCAACTAACGGATAACTATCCAAATGAAATCTGAGACCTTGTCAATGACAGGCCAATAGTTTGAAAAAAATGAACAACAAAATTATAATTATTGTAAACCTAAGTAAAGTTCCAGGATTAGATCATACCACTGGAGAAATTTTAAATTACCTGCCTAGCAAGATAATAGTTATTTTGACCTACCTGTTAATTGTAGCCTCCCGACTAAAACATGTCTCTACGTGCTGGAAAGTTGCAGAAGTTTTTGTTATCAAAGCTCCCATGCGTATTATTTCGTACAATCCAATATATTTTTAGAGCATTTACCTTAGAGTTTAACCAATAGTTCGCTATAATGGGTACGCCATGTTGCGGTTTATTTATGAAATTGTTTTTATAATTTTTCTCGATAAATATTTACATCTTGATGTATGGAATAAAGCGTATAGTTTTTCGAAGTTCTTTACCTACACACTGTCTTCTTAAGTTCAGACCTCTAGCTACTAATTGAGCCGTAAATAATATTTTTCCGATACTTGAAGTTTTGGCGGCAACAGTGATTCTGTTCATTGATTAAAAAAATTTCAGCTTATTGCCGCCACAATGATATTCCCATCTTGATTTTGATAAATGTGCATTTTATTGTAACTGTCACAGATATGTTTTTGCGACTTAAATTTCTAAGTTTATTTAATAGTTCTGTTAATCATTCATTTCTGATTACTATTTGACTAGCTTCAAACTAATTTGTTTATTTTAACGACTCTGAGATTGACTAGAAGATTTGTTAATAAATAACAGCTCAAACTAATAAAACTTGATTATTTTTAATTTCGATTACTTTCTATTGTTTATTCTGGTTGCAACTATTCGTTAAATTAAAGTATTAATTATTTGTTAGTTTCTGCCAGGTGTAGAACACCCACACTTTTTAATGTCCCAATGGTATTTTAACAAAAATATAATAAAAAGGATTAATCTAATGAACAAACAAATTGTTGCGATAAGAATTTGATTATAACTACACTTCATTTCCACTTTTGGACATTCTGCCAGACTGTATCTGTCAGCCACTACAAACAGGAAATGATATTTTTGGAGAAGTTCTACTTTAAAATACGGGGACAGGTGAAATATAAAGCTCGATAAAAAAAGTATTTACCTAATGATAATATATTATTTCAATAAGTTTCATAACAACATACTGCTTCTTCCGTTGTAGTGAATGTTGGTGTTAAATTGCAGTATAATCCGTTAAAGAATTACTTATTGAAATAACTTAAATTCAAACTTCAAGAACTATTACTTGCTCGGTAGAATTAATCAATTAGTTGGCGTATAGCGTATAATATATATATATATATATATATATATATATATATATATATATATATATATGCTTCTAGTGTTATTTTCTCGATATAAATTAGTAGATAATTAGTAGACCATTTTTCTTAACAAATTTATTTAACAAACAGATAATTGGGCCATAGGAGCAAGGAATTTCATTGTTAATTATTAGTCGTAATTATGAGAGCATGTGACGTAATAATACAGAATAGTGCCATTGTTATTTGAGCCGTAATGGTTCACATTAATAATGCTAATTGTGGAAATTTCATAGTTGAAGCTAAACAATGAACCACGCGTAGTCTTATTTTATTTAACCTAGAAAAATTATGTAAATAAATGTGCCAAGAATATTACTAAATACATTGTACTCTTTTATTATTTGAAAGCTTTGGAAATTGATTTTTTTTTCTCCAGTCACATATTAGTATCAATGTTTAAATAGTAATATGGTGTCTAATCACAGACAATGCATAGGTAAGGCGTTGAGAAAGTGTTATATAATAGGGATGTAACGAATATTCGCATTCGGTCTCGCGGTTACATATGCGAATATTTTGCAAGTGTGTTTAACAATGAAGACCGGACAGACGTATAAAATAACAAAGAAATTGCTGAAATTAGATTTTTTCAGTTTTAATATTTGGACTTAAATAAAAATGTTCCAACAGGGAAACAGTATTGATGTTACTTATCTTTTATACTTACCTACCCAAGAAGAAGTTAAGAACAGGCCAGTATTTACTTGCACTTGCAATATATAATGACAGTATATGATAACATAAACTTATTTATAAGCTTATTGAAAAATACACTTGTTCTATTATGATTATGTAACTCCACCATTAAAATTTATTCTGGAATTCGAATATTTAGATATAATTCAGTTACATTTTAATTATTAAATAATAGTACGTTATATTAGTTTCATAAAATACAACACATAGTTTTAGTTTGGTGCATAAACAAAGATATTTCTTCTACTTATTGAAAACAGCAAAATTCTTTTTATAGTTTTATTATATAATCAAAATTATCAAACCAAACATTTAACATTTCTTCTCGAAATAACAATTGTACGATACCATAAATAAACTGTCCATTTCTTCTGCATTCCAAAAATTAGGATGTAATTGTCTTACAATTTAACTAAATTAATTAGGTTCTGACAATTTTGTAACATTATATAATTTAACTTACTGTTTAATTAAATTCACAAACAACAAACTGCTTACAATTTGTCTCAAACAAAAATATTATATAAATGCTATCTATACAGCATGTCCCATAAATTCACCTCAAATAGGAACCGGGTGATAGCTCAAGTCATACTGGTTATCAGAAAAATCTAAATTACGTATATTAACGAGTACAATCAGTGAAAAAAAATGAAAAACTCTATACCTGTGACGGCCTATCATCCGATTTCGGCTTAACGTCGACATACGGAACACTCTGTATATTAGTGTAGATATGCCAAGACAAACACGTAACGGTTCTTCTTGAAATAAAAATATACCTAGATTTCATCTTGAAATGAAATTAAAACAGCCTGCAAAAATATAAACCTTACAATTAATTTACTGACTGGCCTTAGATAATGTCAAGTTCTTACTAATTGAATTTGAGTACAGGAATATTAAACTTTAGAAATAAAAGTTTTTATACCTTTTCTCCTTGGAAGTTAAACCCCTCTAAAAACTCTTCGGCTAGGTAAACTAATGGGTGGTATGACTAAACATTGCCGGGCTATAGGAGAAAGAATACAATACTTACCTACTTACTTGTTGTTCATTCTCCACAATGTCAGTGGGTCTCTCATTTTTCACACTTTTGTTTATCCATAAAATTTAGTCAAATGTTTTATAGGGTTTGGCCGCTCATTTTTCCCTCCTTCACTTTCACTGGGATCCATCAGTAATTTAATAATAGCTCGTAAAGAAAATAAATTCACTGACAATTTTTTTTGGTTTACACCATGAAGTGCGCAGAGAATCGGTATTTGCTGTTAGGATAGAAAAATTTATGTTTGTAGATCTGTGATACACAAAAGATTCCACAGTTTATTTGATAAAAATAGAAGAACTTTGTTTAATTAAAAATTACAATTTTAGGATATACTTTTTATGAATCCAAAATAAGCAAATAACATCAAATGCAACATGATCGGTCGTAAAAACGCGATAAGAATATTGGAAGTGGGTATATTCTTATTCACATTTGCATAAGCGAATGTGGAATAATGGACATTCCTTACATCCCTATTAAATACACACATTCAATAAAATTACAAACGGAAAATACTCTTTTTGACGTGAGATTATATTTTAGTTTTTCTAGTACAAACTAAACGACTTAAAAAAAATTAAAATTGGAAAGCATTCATATAATGCAAGAGGTGTAATTGAGTTATAGAAATCGGCTCTAACGATTTAATTTAAATTTAAATATTAAATAAATTTCAGTGACAGATTGTGACTATTGTGACCGCTGGAGAGGCATTCAGTACAGAATGACTTGATGGTCTACTTGAGAATGAAACTGCATTTGTAAAGATTCATTAAATACGAATTGCTCTAAAGTAACATCTTGTTCTTATACATCAGTTTGTATTTCTATGTTTCGAACAGATAATTATTTTATTATAGGTTACATATATTGTTATAGTTACACAGTTCATAAGTACGTAGCCCATAACCAGTTATAAGTTGGTTGAAATTTAAGGCGGTGTAGAATTATAATTATACAGTTCAAATATGTTAGAAACTAAATGTTTTATTATGAAGACCCATAGCAGTTGCATATGCTGGATGGTTAATATATAGACTGAAATAAAATTATTGGAATTATAATATACAGGGTGGTTAGAGAGAAGCTAGAGAAAATAATAATAGCCCACAAACAGTTTACAAGGTGATTGGAATTATAGTTATACACGATGGTTGAAATGTGTTACAATGGGTAACCATAAGCAAATAT
Source organism: Octodonta nipae (assembly GCA_034190945.1). NCBI lineage: Eukaryota > Metazoa > Arthropoda > Insecta > Coleoptera > Chrysomelidae > Octodonta > Octodonta nipae. The sequence goes on along the minus strand of CM067216.1, from coordinate 160,505,248 downwards.
ATATGTATAGTAGAGTAGAATTAGAGCTGTACTGCGTTATTCAAAATGTTGTTATAACGTTTCATTTTACGCTGCCAAAATAACAATTTCTCCAAAAATTAATCTTCCTAAATAACAACTTAACTTGCGAACAAACCAGTCGAATAAACTATGCAGATAAGAAAGGGATGTGCGAAACTTCGATTGAGTGTTGGATTTTTTGGAATCCACAACTTTTTTTCTCAAGTGTATTATTTATCCAACAAGCTATCAGTAAAAACTTTGGAGAATAGACTACAAGTTGACTCTGTTTATACGGATTTCGCTAAAGCGTTTGATAGAGTTAACCATAGAATACTTTTGGCCAAACTTCATGCTCTAGGATTTTATGGGCCACTTTTAGAGTGGACAAAGGGTTATCTCTCAGACCGATACCATTATGTTAAAGTATATTATTTCCAGGATTATAAGTGTGTCTTCAGGAGTTTCACAAGGCTCTCACGCGGGACCATTTCTTTTTAATTTATTTATTAATGACATTGGCAAAATTATTAATCATTGTAATATCTTAATGTATGCTGACGATTTCAAACTGTTTAAAGAAATTGCAACTTGCAATGATGCTACGTTACTCCAATCCGATTTAAACTCGTTATTTGCCTGGTGTATTACTCATGATCTTGACCTGAATATCAATAAATGTTTTATTATTACTTTTGCAAAAATTTCACAACCTATAATCATTTCATACGCTATTAATTCACAAACGATACAACGTGTAAGTGAAATTCGTGACCTTGGTGTCGTTTTCGATAATTCTCTGACTTTCCGTAAACACATTGATCTAGTTGTTTCCAAGAGTTACAAAGTTTTGGGTTTTATCAATCGTTCATCTAAAACATTTTCTCATAATACGATTCGTTTATTATATTGTTCACTAGTACGATCTATTCTGGAGTACTGTTCTGTCATATGGAACCCCCACTATAACACACATATAGATAATATTGAGAAAGTTCAAAATAAATTTCTTTGTATAGTAGCATTTAAAATGGGTTTGAGCAGGGACAATTATCAATATAGTGATATTTTAGTACAAATGCATTTACAATCTTTGCAAAATCGGCCTAACATAGCTGACATTTGTTTCCTATACAAGTTGTTGTCAGGTGAACTTGACTGCCCTTGCTTACTAGACAGAATATCTTTGAATACAACAATGAGAACTCGTTCTTCAGAACTCTTCAATGTCATTTCATAGAACTAACTATGGATTTTGTTCAGCAATGACTAGGTTATTGCGTACAGGCAATCACAACTCCTCACATATTGATCTGTTTTACAACTCCATTATCAAGCGCTCGTTGTACTATAATATTTAATGCTGCCGTTTGTTTTGTTTTTGTTGTGATTGTTGTGCCCAATTTTATGTATTGGTTATGTTGATGTATATGTATAATAGTAACTAAATCTGTATGAATTTAACGATAGCACAGAGCCTATGTACATTTGTTACGTCTTTAGATGCTACATATAATTTATTAATATACGGTAAATATATATTTTGTCTAAATATAGTTGGCATCTTTACCTGCTTTTGTTGACTTGATATCATCTTGAATCTGGTTCGAAGAAAATAAACTGTGATAAACCAGCAGTCACAATAGTGATTCTGGAAGCGAAAAACTCCTCATGGAATGTACGGGTTCCGAACAAAGCCCACTAACCCAATTCATCAAATATTGTGATTTTAATTATTCGTATCGATGTTATTGATAATTGCTTAATTATTTAACTCTATACTTGGTAAATATTGCTGAATTTATTTGATCTCGTCATCTGGTTACTTACCACAATAGCCCATATTGCTGTTAGTGTTTCGTCCTTTGCTAGTTTGGATAAAGCTAAGCGTCCATTTTTGTTTAGATAATTCTAAGAAAGTATATTTATGAACAGAGTCTGGCCATTAAAATAATAGAATGGGATGAAGGCGCTATAATTAATAAGTACAAAATGTTTAATTACAACTTACTAGAAACATCTTTATTCAAGCAAATTAATTCAGAATGCTTCCTGATTTATCAACAACATTGACTAATTCTGAACAAATGATCGCTTAGGTATGGTCGATTTAACTAAACCCGGCCCAGGCGGTGTCCCTGTCACCTTCTTATACCTTCGTCGCCATTAAGATGCCTGTCTCTGCTTTGGTTGGCTAATTGTTTATAATTTCTGATACTAGAATGAATTCGACCTCGTTTGTTTACTATCGTCGTATTTTTCGTTAATCCCTTTCTTGTTACTCTTGTTTTTATCTTTTATTCGCAATTCTAGTGTTTATTTAGGGTGATTAAATTCTCGAATGTTTCTTATTTTTGCAAGGTAAATTGAAATGTTTTAACAATAATAAATTTCTGTGAAAATTGCACAATTCATATTATAGATGTATAAAGTTACTTTATAAGAAATAGAACTGAAGTAAATATTACTTCAGAGAAGTTCAGCTAACACCTAGCATTATACTGTTTAGTTTGATTACAAGGTATTTTCATTCTTCTTAAGTATGGTTTAACCTTTTTTTTAAATAGGCACTAAAATTTGTATATAATTTATTAATTTGTTTGTGTTTTATACAGGTTTTATGGTAACATTTGATATCCCAACCCAACTAATGAGGGTACCTGTGACCCCGTGCTCATAGATTTATCCCCAATAACACACATACTTAAGACATTAATCAAATATAACCCATAGGAATACAAGTGTCGGACTCTACTTTTATTCTTACTTCTGATTTTTGGATTAGAACGAAACAGGACAGGTAAAATAAAGGCGTTAAAAGTAAATACAGCTTTAGAAGTAGAAAGGTTATTTTGAAACATTAATATTATCCATCACTGTGATGTTATTTTGCGTCTTTTGTCCCAATAATGTACTTTTGGTAATGTAATATAATAGTAACATGCTAAACATAGAGTAAATTTTAACAAATTATTCGTCGCCTTTCTGGTAAATATACCTTTCTGACCTATACTTACTATAATTGTAGGATTCAGAATATATACATATATCCTAAAGTGGATTTTTCGTGAATATAATTGACATATTGTGCTTATGACAATAGGCACTCATGTATTAATCATATTTGTGAATTCTTGTGAGTTTTTTAAATAATGGTCTATTGTTTCATATATATTTTTAAATTGTTTGATATATAGATATACATATTCATTATTGCTATTCAGACAACAGCCTTTGTTGATTTTTCAAGTGAAATATATTTATTTTATTCGTCGATTTAAGGAAATTTAGAGTATTCTTTAATAATTACTTATTAAGTGTAAACACATGTACTATCAGCAGTAAGAGCATATGTTACCATTAGTGTAGTCAGGTTTTCGGGATGTTTGAAGGGTATTTCATTTAATATATGTATTTAACGACGGTGATACATGTACGTCGGTTCCCGTATACTACATCCTATTTTCTCTATTCTGGCTATGAAAATCCAGGCGTCTGCTTATAGTTACCACATCATTTCTTTCTATTCTGATCTGCCTTGGTCTTTATCCATTTCTCTGTCTTCATATGAGCGTCCAAACTGAGATATAATTTAGCCATCTATGTTCTTACATTCTTTTTAGGTTACCCATATCCTTACTTATTCTTATTTTGGTTATTATGTCGTTTTCCAGATTTAGATAAATTTGTGTAAGAAATGTGTTCTAGTGTCGCAACAATATAGCTTGGGGTCATTGCACCCATTTAAACTGCTTCCAGTTACGTTGGACCTTTTTCCTCCGCTAGAGAGAATTGGGTTAATTAAAGTCATTAAGGTTTTCATTTATTTTATTGTTCATATCTTTTCTTCGAATTGAGTTCTATACTGCAAAAGATCTAAACATGATGGAATTTATGTCATTTTATAACATTTCTTCCATTATTTTCTACATTCAACACTGTTGCCACTTATAGTGAGATATGCTTTCTTATCAAAATTTATATCCAACCCCCACTTTCTGAATTCCTTGACATCTGAGGCAATTCATAATTTTTATACCCATGATCTCACAATTCCTGATCCATTCCTACAAAGAATAAGAGGTTTGTAAGTCGGAGATGGCTAACGTCTTTGTAATAGCCTTTTCCTTGTCTCAAATTCTAACTATTTCGAATTTTAATTTAACTAATTTACCTGATACTGAATTGTTGTTATAAGGTTTTATAAATTCAATAAATTTGTTTTTTTTCCTCTAATATGTGAACATTGTTTTGCCTTGGCATATTTATTATAGTAGAACCTCTGTAAGTCGAATTTCAAGGAAGATGCCAAAAAAATTGAATTATAGAGTTATCGACTTACGGAGGACAATTTTGTTTTTTTTCCTCTAATATGTGAACATTGTTTTGCCTTGGCATATTTATTATAGTAGAACCTCTGTAAGTCGAATTTCAAGGAAGATGCCAAAAAAATTGAATTATAGAGTTATCGACTTACGGAGGACAATTTTTTTCGCATAGATAACTTTTAAAAATTGTTAAGAAGTACAGTAGGACCAAACTAGGTCTGAGAATTTTACAATCACAAAAGACTAGCTTTGCTAAAGTTCAAGTGAAATATGACAATAGTAATTACGGAAAAAGAAACACCTGATACAATAAACAAGGACATATTAACGTCAGCCATAAATTCCATTATGCATTGTAATTCAAATTCATTTTTACATAAATGTCGTCAGATTCGTACCGAAATAGATTGTATGGACTCATTATTTATTTTGACTTATACAGGGTTGAGATTTCGAATAATGGAGGTTTTGGGGCTTAAAGGGAATGGGAACAAACCATTATTTCGAGTTTTGGGGGTTTTCGACTTATCGAGGTTCTACTGTATATGCTTTCTTGAGGACGATAAAAATTGTAATGTGTGTAATCTCAATGCAGTTTAAGAGTAAAATACATTATTTACATTGGTCTTATAGTAACTGAAACTACTCTGCAGGTCAGTAGTGATTTGTTCCCGCTCCATTCATATCTTCAGTCTTCCCCTCTTACTCTTGTTAATCTATAGTAAAGAAAGCCAATGTAGTTAAAATATATGTCGTATGTCTGTACTATGTAGCTATTCTAAGGGAAAATCAAGCGCAGGGCAAAACCTAAAGAAATTGTTGAAAATTCAACACTTAGTTTAAATCATAAATCACTAAGCAGTGTTTTAAGAAAATTCTAATAGCATCCTGTGAAATAATTTATTCTTATATATCTATGTATACGTATCCTAAACTAAAAAATGTGAATAGCAACTGTCGTCAATTTATATTTGAAAAACTGATGTTTTTTACTGATCTAATTTCTTATATCTCTCTTATATCTAAATTTTGTGTCTGAAAGCAGATTACAGATACTCTATAGCTACCTAAAATCATATTGTGTATTACTGAGGGTATACCAAGGAAAATTTTCTAATTTTCCATTTCAAGATTATTTTGCTAACTCAAACTAAATAAAACAGGAATTTATTATTCAGGTAATTGTATATAAAAATAAACACACGACAATATTTAAAGCTTTAAAAATTTGTTTCCAATTCACAGAAAATAAATAATTTGAAGGTACATCTCTTGGCCTTGAATATGGATATATGTATGCATTTTAGAGAGAGGTGAAGTTTATAACTGCAAAATGTAGGCATAGTTCTAATGATAAAAAAAATGACGCAATAAATTATGTAGGTGATAACTTCTTCGGAATAAATAAAGAGACGTCTGATATAACAAAATGTTATTAACTGACTCCCAAGTTCCATTTGCAAAATTCAGGTTGGGATAAAAAACTATACAACGAATTATCTAGGAATTTTAATAAAACATGCAGCTAATTTGACATAATTTATAGTTCAAAACTCACATGAAATGATAAAGCTCTGATCATTAGAACATTTTATTTAGATTAGGTTATTCCTATAATGAATTTGAAGGCCGGAGCATAGTTTTCGTTATAAAGATTTTTCAGTATACAGGAAAAACAAAATAACCAAACTTCAGCAACTACAATACCGCCTGATAATTTCAAAGTTTGTTTACGACAGATGAGTTGTAGATGCTTAGTATGTTAGTAATTGAGACCACAACTTCATAGAGAAACTATAATCCAAGAATAATGGCTGACGTGTTCGGGATCAATAACAAAAGCAAGCCAAGCAAGTTTACCACCTCAGATATCTTTCGTTAACATTTTTACACCTCAAAGATTTAGTCGGAACTTTTTTAAAACTGATTAAAAAACAATTACATTGTTAACTACTTACTGTAAAAATTTGCTGACCTCTAAATATGAAAATATTTCTTAGTGATAGAAAATGGCTGTTGCCTTATAAAGAGTGTTATAATGCATTCATTTTGAAGTATACTTGGAACATTTAATATAATAGAAGCAGTTTGAATAATAACATGGCTTCTACTGGCCTGTTTTATTTTTGAAAAATGGTATAGGAGAAATGTGTTGAGGTATTATGGTTAGAGCAATTTTATGGTGGTTCCTTATACGAATATTTGTGCCAATTGACCACTAGAGTAGCCTTTCGATAAACTGTGTTAGGTTAATTTCAGATCAGACCGGCCCTACTTAGGAATTGTAGTATTCAATACATGAAATGCGAGGCGACAGAGAACTCCGCGTTCTTATTTGTATTGTTTTCGTTGAAAACAACAGGGAGAACTAGCATTATTTTTTTAAATGATGTGTAAATTTATAACGAGAAATTTAAATTTCATACTTTTTTGTTTTCATTAAAGTGAAGTAATTCCAATAGTTCATAGTAAAACAGCCCAGAAAGTTTGAGCTATTTTTCACATAATTTTAATCTCCAAAAATAGCAATTTTAAAAACATTAGTTACATACTTTAATAAAGCCAAGGAAAAATACTATATTTTATAACAGAATCAATAATATGTTGCAGTGCTTAACAATGTGTTGAAAATGGCAACTCCATCAACGATAAGTAATTTTGAAATGACTTATGGGGATTTCATTAATTATTTCGCTAGCTATGGACATTTTCTGATAATTCTTATAGATTATCAGTTCTCCTTCCCAACCAGTTTTCCCCGCAAACGTATATAATTATTTGTTTTCGGAGCCTGTTTCAACTTTATCTGCAGTCATTTTCAATCTTGTTATGTATTAGTTATGGAGTATATAAACAATATTTATGGAAACGGATATTTTTTTTGTTTTTGTCAAATAAATGTGACAGTTATAGTTAATTTGTTTATCACTTGCTACTGAGGGTTCAGTTATTTTCAAGTACAGTCAGTCAATAGTGATGGTGCTCCTATTTCAGCATTTGACTTGAGTTCTGCAAATTTGTAACTTGAAAGCTATTCAATTCCTTGTGTAACCAACGTCAGACACAGAAAGTGATGTAGGCGATACTATCTCTCTATTAAGGAGAAGAATAAAAACAACAAGCTCATTTTGAAAGAAATATTATTTAACCTTCCCGCATAACAACGAAATTATGTATGTATGTATGTAAGGGGAAAGGAAAGTAAGCAGGCACATAAAATCTGTAAAAACTATACTAGATATAGTGATCATGCTTTATAAAAAGAATGAGTTCCAAACATTTAAATTAATGAAATAAAAGATATGTTTTTTGTATACCAGAAGATGATTTTTCGGTTACAGGGATAATAAGACGCCATTTTATCGCAGTATCGTATCGTTGACAGCTACTTTTTGTTTTTCGACAGAATTAATTTAGTATCACGAATGCAATTTTTAATAAATAAAGTTTTATCTGTTCAAATTTGCTTCTTAATAACTAAGTATCATGCTTTGATTTTCACATAGATTTACTACATCATATTTATTTCATTTTGTTTGATCCATTGGTTTATCAATTCCTTCTATTTTTGAAGATACAAAGTTTGCTCATACAATGGACAAGATTGTATTAAGTATGGCTACTCCTCTTTTTTGTCATTAAATAGTAGAAAACTTAAATTGTTGTTCTTAAAAAAATTACTAATAATTGGACACCTCTAAATTCGTTGACTGTCGAAGCGTTATTGCCTCTGAGCAGTTTTCTTACCATATTTTTACATCTACCATTAAGTTATTAGTATATCAGTTTAAATATGAAAATATTAATAAATTTACTGAATATATATTCATACAAAGTTTACCTAAGTAATATCAACAGTTAAAGATTATATATAAAGGGCTGGGTTCTTTTCTCAGATGGGACATAAATTTCGCGTTTTTTAGTTTGTGTACATATACTGCTAGTAAAGCAAAAAAATATTCTGAAAACAGCCCACTATTTTGCTGGAAAGTAAATAGTTTCCAGATTTTGTTGATTTTCTGTTCACAAATTACTTGTATTTCATGTGAATATTTGAGATGGATCGTTGCTGTTGGTTTCGAGAATAGTCTCATTTTCGAATACAGAGACAACTTCATCACCGTATTTACTGGAATAGTCACAAGGCATATAATCACCATTTTCATCTTCGTCAAAAAAGCGCGTCAGATTCTAAGTCAATTCGTTCAGTATAGTACTTAAGTAATTTTTTAGTTAAAGGTCTTTTTATCCGCGTTGGAGTTTTGGATGCACTCAACTCGAAACCTGTATTACTAACGAGTTTAGGCGCTATCTGTAGCATGATAGGGAACAGAACAGACACCGATAATGTCGAAACGAAATGGAATGTTATGTCACAATCCGCAAAAACAATTCGGAGTCACAATACATTCAATAATTGGGCTTTCTAATGCCTGCAATACACGTTGGCCGAGCTTAGGCCAACGCGAGAGTACTCACATTAATACAAGGCAAGTGGTACTGCCTGTACGTTTGGCAAGTTACGTGTACCTACGACGGACGCCTACAATAATACGCGGACAAACATGTGAAAACTATTGGCCGAGTGAACGCGAGCGCTTTTGATTTGTGCCGAAAAACCGACAACTTTCCGAAGTGCGCCAAGTCGTCGCGAGTGATCGCAAGTTGTAACAAGCTACGCCAAATGAGTTCTCACGGTCAACAAGGCGAGCGACACCGAGCGAGGGCAAGACAATGCAAATATACTGTCTACACCTTGGTATTGGCGTTAACTCGGCGACGCTCGGCCAACGTGTATTGCAGGCAGCAATATACACCATCGTAAGTTACAGCCTTACCAATTTGAACTACTTCTCGGGAATTGGGAGATTTTCTTTATAGTTCGGGAGCCAGTGACACAATTGAACGACCAATTTCCTCTCGTTCAATGCCCCGTGAAATGCTTTCTTCAGCTATCCCATGAGCACCGTGAACGTCAGCTTGAGTACCTTCCCATACCCCAATCCCGTAAAAAAAATTCCCCAGACATACAGTCAGGTGACGCTTTTTTGTTTTTCAAGTGAGAGGAAATGACTGAATTTTTTTCATTATTTTATAACGTTCATATCAGCAGCTGACGTGGAATCCACCATGTTGCAGCCAGCTGACGTTTTTCTTTTTTTTTCGTTAAAGTATTGTTTCAACTGTTGTTTGACAAATTTTGAACCGAAAGGAAATTTATTAAAATAATTTTTTCTCGGAAATGGGGAGCTTCCATGCCCAACCCACCCACTATGGGCCTGTTGACGTTCGCGCCGCTTCATGATTTAACCAAACAAAGCTTTTCACAAAGTATTGGCCGATTGGACATCAAAATGTCACTGGCCTCCGGCCTATTATGCTTTGGCAATTGGTTCAACAGTTGGGCCTACAGATAGCAGTTTAAACTATTTTTAATTCTATCGCATTTGCAACCTTAATTAGAAAATCACAGGATAATCGTTAGTAGGTGGGAATTTTAATAGAATTTATTACCATGTTCGTTAAGCGGGGTTAAATTTTAAAAAAATTGTAGAAGCAATTTTTTATCATTATATTTAAAATGTGACATTGTATGTCAGAAAATTTGTCATAAAAATGATAACATATGTTTCTTAATGAGAAAAAAGTGAGTTAATGTGTTACTTTTGGACAAAACTGATAGCAATAGACAACAGACAATGTTCATTCCGAAATGTTATATAAATAAGGAATTACATAATTCGGCTATAACGCGGTAACAAAACTGGCCGAAGTATGTCTGCGTCATAGAGATATTAATTAAATATACAGGCCCCTAGAAAAACATAACACATGGTGAGAGGAACAAAAAAACAAGTGGAAGTATTTAACTCCGTCTAAGCTCGCTTCTGATTGGTGCTTGTTTGCGTCAGTCAAGTGACGTCTAACTGTTGCATGCAGCTCTAACTAAGTCTAACTAAGACAGGTATCCAACGTTACTATTGTTATTGTTCAGGCGCCCTTACCTTACGCCTTCTACCTTTGGCTATTACTTCTATGGTCTGGATACGAACTCACTCGTACTTGACTTCGTGAAGAAGTTTTTGTTACATAAACCAACAACGAGGTACTTCGTTAAAACTTTTTATGTAAAAAACACATTTTATGTGCTTTTTCATGATCATTATGTACCTACTATAATGATTCATTATTAATAATATGAGATGATTAAATTAAATTGGCTTTCTAAACCGAAATCTTGAAAATTGCTGTGACAGTCAACGTGTTAAAGAATTTTATCATTTGAGAACAGCACGATCCATTAAAACTTTATTTCATACCCACTATGTTTGCACGGTCAAGTTATATACATAAAAATAGTTTACTATCAACGGATATCTCATGAAACGGCAATCACAGAAATAAACACCTTACAGGTAATTCACCGTTGTCATGCCGAGACTTATAACATATACACATAGATAAGTATAATAATAGCGGCAAACGCCGCTACAAACATTTCGACGGGCTTTACAGCTGCGGAGAAGAGAAATATATGCAGACCAACAGTAATTTCCAAGTGTTGATGGCCAATGTATTACAACGATGCATAATTTTATGTTCTGAGCTCCATAATAACAGCATGATCGAAATGCTAGACTTGGCTGCTATGTGCTGCTACAGAGGCTGCTCAACTTATTATTAAAATATTAGTGATTTAGCATATGTAATAACAGGTAGAAAGGGTATTTATTTTTCACAACGTCGAGTGTGAATTATAGTTCATATGGCTAATCGGTTACAAGGTCTTAGATGTAAAACGGCTTATATTTATGGTTGAGAACTCGTTTTAATGGAATGTCGAAAAAATATTCTTACGCAGGCATTCACTTGTATCACAACTTCAGCTATTTACTGACAAAAACAAAGAGGTATTATTAGCAAATTCTCGAAAACACGTTAATCTATTTGAATAGCGTAAAATGTATTCTGTTACAATTCAACAACAAATATAATTAATCAACGAATGTCAGCGAAGTGTCACAAGTTCTCTTAACAAATATGCAATTTAAATATACGCCAGAAAATAATAACTAAAATGTGATTTCTTAAACACAGCACAGAATACTTGCATGATGAAATCACAAAATCTAAACCACATAATTAGAGTAATAAGTCATTTAAAAGAAATAACCACTTCAAAAATAATTGTCAAAATATAACACTATTCAATATATAGCACATACATAGTTGTTTGGTACATTTGCACAAAGTAATGTAAACAGTAAAATCTGTTCATCTGTACAGGGTGGCTGAGAATGCGAGGAATTGGGTCTGGGAAACTATCCATCCTAAAGGCTTATGGCAAAAAAACTTGCAAAAACGGGCAAGAAAAAATTTGGAAATATTTTCAAGTTTCTCAAATGCCTCCCAGGGGCCGTAACTACAATTGTGGGCCTAGAAAATGATGTTTCTGTAAATTCTGCTGTATTAAGCTAACAACAAAATACCTGATCTTTAAATCGAGGATAATCTGGATATTTTCTGTTTGACAACTATTGCTGTTTCTAAATATTTTCTCAAAAAACACATTGTATCTTCAAAATAGCTTAGCCCATTTTCACCAATTAGGGCTATTTGAAAAGAGCTATTCTACAAATGTTAAAATATTTTAAGTTTTGTTAGTTTTGCATGTCGCCACTAGAGGGCTTGTGTCGACATTCCGACAAAAATGGTGGATTTTCTCAAAAAAGTTAAATGCATTGGTATGATTTTTTTCATATCAAAGTTGCTAAATGATGAATAAACAATTGCACGAAAACCTCATCTCGATATCTTGTTTCTAACGCAAAATTTACGCCAAAGAAAATTTTTATTATTTAAACTGATTTTTCTAGAAGTCTTTATATAAGTAGTGGCCTAAAAACGGGCGATTAAAAAATAAGGAGTTTTTTAATTTATGGATTGCTCGAAAACATATGGCCCAATAATTCTGCCTTCTAGTATGCCGCAAAACACATTTATACTCTAGCGTCCTTGGTGGTGAAGTTCACGCAACCAATGCAGATTTTGTGCAGACCAATAATGCATATTGTGCAGCTTGACTCTCCCGTCACTGTTAAAGGTGGCTTCATCGGTCCAAAGAATTTGAAATGAAAAGTCTCTATTTTCACTTATCATGCCTAACATCCAATGGCAATGGTCGGATCAAAGGCTTCCTCTTTCAGGGCCTGATGCAACACGACATGATATGGGTGCATGCTAAAATTAATTTAAAAAAATAAATATACAAAATCCCTTTATTTTCAAGCGTTATTCGTGAAATGCACAACTCAAAGAATAATGCTCTAGAGCTACCAATAAGATTACCTTCAATATATCCTAGTACACGGTTAATATTTTTTTATATTTTTCCAATAGACCTTTACATAATTGAAAAAAAAACTACGCATGTGTCAACGCCTGCCATTTTGTTCGTGCGCTTTATGTTTGTTTATAACGTGAATAATGTGAATTTAGTATTAGTAGTAAAGTTTTATTAGTTATAAACTTAAAAGTGAACTATCAGTATAACGATTTTAATTAACATGTATTACATTTTATCATTAAAGAATGGAGCAAAAAGCATTAATGTCATGGAATATGTGGGAGCCATATGTCCAGTAAGTTATTTTTGTAGACTTTTTTTGACTTTATTAGGTTTCCATTAGGCCTTGTACCGAATCTCGTCGATAGCTTAATAGATCAACGAAAATAATAGACAGTTCAAAGTTTATCTAAAATGTGCTAAATATGATTTACGAGTTAGAAATGTGAACTAAGTGATGATCGATTACAAGTAATTGATTATGTAAATAAAACTACATATATATGTTTATGTGTATGTATTTTTAAGACAACATCTTTCCAAAAGATATAACATTAAATAAAACGAGTGATAACTTTTTCAAATTCAGTTTACCGTGACCAGGCATAAGGATGCAAATTGCGTTTAAATAAATCTTTGTATACTAAATATTATATTTTATTTGTACCAACTATACAGCCTTCAGTAATATTACATGCAAAGTCTTATAAATTAACTTTCATATATCTGTCAGTCGAAAGATGAATAGCCAACATAATTTAGATAACAAATTGTAGTAAAAAAGACAATGACTGATAAAACCATAGTAATAATAAATTAATTAAATTCGTATTTTGTATTACTAATATTTATTTTATTAATTATCAGTATAATAATTACTTTAAATGTTTGTCCTAACCTCTCAAATATATTAGGCTTATTTTCTCCTTGTGAACGAAAATATCACTTTAACCACCAGTAAAAATTAATGAAGTTATTTGCTTTAATTGAAAGATGTACAAATAAAGCTCCACTAATTAATGTTTCAGTTAATTTCATTGATAATGAAGTTATTGATACTAGTTCCCTGTGCATATTTGTGTAAAGTGCACGGAACTTTCATATTCCCGCCTCTTTAACATGCCAATCGCGCCTGCGAATAACAAAGGGTAAAAAGATCTATTCGTTGTTGTTGTAACGTAATCCGAAAGATGGAGCATTCTGAAGACATTAAAAATAAACAGCAAGTATATCAACAACTTCATCGGTTGTAAAATGCATTTTGTAAGGACAAAAATTGCTCAAAGTAACGCTTTCATGGCCTGCTTTTTGTTAATAGCAATACTTACTTACCTTTTAGCGACATTTTGTAATAATTTCAAAAATGGTGACTTTATTCTGTGTATAATAAATAATTCCAGAAAATCACTTAAAAAAATGTTTAAGGGATTCCCGTATAGTTTTCTTTGGCTTAAATTTTTTGTTAGGAATAAGATATCGAGATGCAGTTTTCGCCAACTTGTTTATCAAACATTTACCTACTTTTTAGTAAAAAAAAATGAGACCAATGTATGTCAATTTTTAAGATATCAACCATTTCTGTCGGAATGTTGGAAAAAATCTCTAGCGATGACACGCGAAGCTCACAAATCTTGAAATATTATAAAATTTGTACAAACTTTTAGAGACTTTTTAATTCATTGAACGCAAGACAATATATTGTTTTTAGTCCAGAACCTTCATCAGTTGCGCACCCTTCAACTGATTGAATTCTCGAATAATTATGTATGTATATAGTACATATAACTGAAGTTAATATTTTATGAGTTTCGACAACCAGGAGTTTCAGGAAAATCTAGCTTATAGAAAATCCAAATCGGGAGTCAAACTGTGTGTAACGCCCTTTCGTGTGATTCCTATGAATTCTCGAATAATTATTGATTTACATAGTACATATAACTGAATTTAATATTAATATTGTATAGTCCGTTGGTTTAATTTAAAATTATACAACTAATATACACATTCACTTTTCTAGAACTTATTTACATCAAATTATACAGAACAGCTGATTTACAATAACATCACAATATACGCTAGTCGTCGCTGACTAACTAACTTGCGATCGTGGGCTGCTTCCTTTTTAAAACCAGCATCGAAAATTCTCGTAAAATAAGTCATCAATCCTACAGCTGCCGAGCCGTTTCTAGAAAAAATTTTATCTTAGAAGCGATCGGTGTCGTACTGAAATGAAACAGGGTCGGATTTGGTAAATTTCATAACACTGCCCCCCCCCCCTTTAATTCTGATAGTTCCGATCAGAAACATCCTCTCCATGGTAGGGAGAGAGTCGATCTAAATGAACCACCTGCAACTTAGCCTTGTGGTTTCGACGAATCCGGTAGACGACGTCATTAAGCCTCTTGACCACCTCGTATGGACCATCCCAGGCGGGTGTAAGTTTTGGAGATTTACCCTTGCTCCGTTGGGGGTTGTACATCCAGACTTTGTCTCTCTCCTGGAACCCGACTGAATTGGCCTTGAGGTCGTATCGCGTCTTCATCCTGTCACTATCGATGTCTTGGGAAGGTTCTCCGGGGGAGCCAAATGCCAAATCGCAGGGTAATAACAGCTATTTTCCGAATAGGACCCTGGCTGGAGTCAGGCCTGTACTATTATGTACGGCAGAGCGATATGCCAACAGGAATTGGGGAATATGTTCATCCCAAGCACGCTGGTTATGGCTGACGACCTTGGATAGGTGTTGTGCCAAGGTCTTGTGGAATCTTTCCACCATTCCGTCTGACTGTTGGTGTAATGGTGTTGTTCTGGTTTTCCTGATCCCCAACATCGTGCAGACCTTCTGGAATACATTCGATTCGAAGTTACGCCCCTGGTCTGAATGTAATTCCATCGGGACGCCAAACCTGCTGAATAGTTGTTCAACTAGCACCGTCGCTACCGTTGTTGCCTCTTGGTTGGGTATCGCATATGGCTCAGGTCATTTGCTGAAGTAATCCATTGCGACCAGAATGTATTTGTTCCTCTCAGACTCGGGAAACGGACCGGCGACATCGATGGCAATTCTCTCAAATGGGACGCCAACATTGTACTGCTGCATTCTGCGCTTGGTCCGGGTCTTCGGGCCCTTACTGGCTGCCCAGGTGGCACATTTGCGGCACCAAGCTCTGACGTCTTCGAAGTAATTCACACAGTAGTACCGCTGGCGAACTTTGTCTACGGTTTTATTTATGCCCAGGTGGCCTTCGGTAATCCCATCATGTACTTCGATCAGGATGGCTGGTACCTTTTTACTTCGGAACTACCAGTTGGGACTTGGTTTCTCGTCCATCAGCGCTTTCCCAAACTCGCTTGACCATTCCATTGTCTACTCTTAGAGAGTCCCATTGAGCCGATAACGGTTTCAGCATGCCGGAGTATCAAGCTACCTCGTCCCATCGTGGCTTGGGTGCCCCTCTCGTTTTGAGTGACAAAATTGGTTCGATGTCTGGATCAGCCATTTGGTCTTAGATGCACTGTTCTGTTGTCCAGCCTTCATTGGCATGCACTCGGATCTGCCTGATGGAGATACCCTCTCGCTGTTCCGCCTTCTGGATAGGGCATCCGCATTATTGTTCAAACGGCCCTCACGGTGTTCCACCTTGAAATCGTATTGTTGTAGTTTCTCCATCCACCTGGCCAGTTGTCCTTCCGGTGCCTTCATGTCCAGCAGCCATTTGAGGGCGGCATGATCTGTCCGGACTAATAAAGGTATTTGTGGAAATGGTCTACAGCCCCCAGAATTTCTGATCCTCTCAAAACCCTGGACTTGGCAATGGACAAGGCGGCGCCGGTGTCGATGGTGATGGTATTTGCTAGGCGATTGATGGTGCCCCTAATGACTAGGCTGCTGCTATCTCTGCAAAATCCCCACTCAGTATTAAATTTCTTTGCACTTCCACATCTCTGATGCCGTTTATGAAACTCTGTGTTGCCACCTGGTCTTTCGTTTCCTCTGGCAGGTCTGGATAGGACAGGTGAACTAACCGTATAATCTCTGCTTCGAATTCTTGGAGGCTTTCACCGGGTTTTTGCTTTTTTCCACTCAGTTGGACTTGGTATACCTGGCTGAAGGATTGATTGTCTAGGATGGCGGTGATCTTGTCGAAATTGCCTTGTTCAATGACTGAAATTCTTTGGAGGAGTTCTAGGGCTAAACCTCTTAACGAAATTACCGTAGTAGATTTTTCTTGGTTATCCCATCCATTAGCTGTAGCCACTGCTTCAAATTGCCGTTTATAGATGGGCCAAGATAAACTGCCTTCAAATGTGGGTGGTTTACTAACGGAACCTTTGGTACTCACGGTATTCTGAAATTTTCCTCGCTGTAAGTCCTGTTGCAATTTTTTAATTTCTGTTTCTACCTTGGTTTGGATGGCACTGATTTTAACTTGGACCTCATTTTATACCGTTTCTTTAATTTAACTAATTTGGTCTTGAACTGTGTTTTGAATTGAACTGATTTCAAATTGTACCTGGCTTTGGATGGAATCGAGGTCATCTACCTTGGTTTCAAGAGTGTCTACGGTATTATCTATGGTCTTAATGTAATCTCTTTTATATCTGACTCAACTATTTGCATTCTTTCATTAACTGTTTCATTAACTTAGCCTACTATTTGCATTAATTGTTCAAATTGCAGTTGTCTTTTCTGTTCAGTTTCGTGTCGTTTTAATTCAATTTGATCTTGTTTCTCTTCAAATACTTTAAAATCATTTCGTCGTTTTAATTCAATTTGATCTTGTTTTTGTTCAAATTTCGAGAATAATCCTTCAATTAAATTGTGTTATTCGCTTTTCATCGTTGTGACAAGATTTTCTAATTCTATTTTACGTTTTTCATTAAAAGATTTTTAGACCTTTGTTGAATTTCTTCTTGATGTTGTTTCTCCTTCTTGTAACGTTTTTCATCTAGTCCCTTCGTAACCTGCTTGACTATTTTTTTGGTAGTTTCTTCCATTTTTTCCATGCTACGGGTTTTATATAAATCAAATTACAATTTTAACTGCATTTAATCCTCCACTTCTGATCACCAAATTTGTTATATAGTCCGTGGGTTCAATTTAAAATTATACAACTAATATTCATTTTCACTTTTCTAGAACCTTTATTTACATCAAATTACACAGAACAGCTGATTCACAATAACTTCACAATATACGCTAGTCGTCGCTGACTAACTAACTTGCGATCGTGTGTTGCTTTCTTTTTAAAACTAGCATCGAAAATTCTCGTAAAATCATCTATCCTACAGCTGCCGCGCCATTTCGAGAACATTTTTTATCTTAGAAGCGATCGGTGTCGTACTGAAATGAAACAGGGTCGGCTTCCGGTATGGAGTCTCTGTGAGCTAGATTTTTCTTAAAATGGAAATTCATTTAGCGATTTGTAGCCCAAGAATAGGTCTTTTCCACTAGCCTAGTTTGTTAAAATCGGCTCAAGTGTATCGAAGATACGGGTTGTTTTTTCCGAATCAAAAATTTCACATTATCCTCGACTTTAAAGTTCAGGTATTTTTTATTAGGTTAATATGGCGGAATTCAGAGAAACATCAATCTTTAGGTTCATGATCGTAGTTATGGCCCTTTCGAGCATTTCAAAAACTTTCAGATATTTTCCAGGGTTTTCTCTTGGCCGTGTTAGTAATAAGTTTTTCGCCTCAAGACTCTACGATGGATGATTCCCAGATATCGTAATTCGCAGTATTAATTGGCCACCCTGTACAAAGTAATTACCTCTACCCGTCTCGTGTATATTTGAAGTATTGCCAAGCAACAATCAAGTTTGATGACATGCTAGGTCTATAATCTATCCAGAATTGTAGGAGTGCAGAATAAGCACCTTTTATTGCTTACATTCATTACTTTGTGTCTACCCAACCTATTAATACTGAATGCGAAATTTATTTTTTATGTTTTGTTAATTATTTTCAACTTGTTGTTTTTTTGAAGTCGGTAATTTTTTGAAATGCTTTAGTATCAAATTTTTTGTACTGCTTCAACTCGAGCTTGTTTCATTATGCTTGTCTTAAGCTTGCGATGTACATAAAAAATGACAAATAAGCTATTAAAAGCTTTCAGAGTCACCAGCTCACGGAATGTTATGATGGAATATTAATATTTACTAGCAGTCGCCCAGTGGTCGACATTCGACCAAAATCATTTTAAAAATTTCAAGATAATATACCTATATGCATTTGCATACTGGCACTTTTTTGTGAACCTATGCTAAATAGTTCAATACCATTATAATTAAGTCAACAATTATTTCGCCAAGGATAATAATGTACATATAGGACGCTGAGGCATATTCAATAAGCAAAATCAAATAACGCCGTTCCTGAATAAAAAATAATATAAAAATTTTTATGACATCATACTATTAATGAATAAATTTACAATACAAATACACTTTGAGAATTGAAAACGTCAATAAAAATCAAGATTTTATAAGAAGCCTTGATTTGAATTATTAGAAAATATGTATATGAAATAATTTTGGCCTCTAGCGGTGGAAGGTTTAATGGTACTAGTTCAGCTATAATGGAGTAAATAGGGCAATTACTGTTATTAACGTAAAATGTTGGCCATTTTTTAGTATACTGATACTCTTATAATATCACTCCGGATTTCTGCCTCATCTGTCACATCCCAGGAATTTTCTCCTAAACTACTAGACGGAAGAGGTTGAAATTTGGTATCAGTGAATAGTTTGGTTACCCCATCAGGAGTACATATCGTAAAAGAAGAAATTTTAATTTTAGGGGTATTTCTGGGGGAAAAACTAAAAAAATCGAACGTTCCCCCCCTGATCTCCAAAAATACTAAGCGTAAAATTTTGAATAAAATAGAAAAAATACAATGTTGCCCGTTCTTTACAGGAAAAATAAGGAGAAACCATTAATATTAATTTTGGGGACAAATGATAGAATTAAATGAAAATTTAAAAATGGTTTTTTTTCAAACGCATCATGTAATGCATCAAATGAAAGGTCACATTCTGAGGAAAACAAATATATTTTTTTCATATTTAAGAAAAATAGTTAAAAAAATATTAACGAAAATATACCAAAATTTACCCATTCCCCCCCTTTATCTCCGAAACTATAAAACGTAAAGTTTTGAAAAGAATAAAAGGTATAGGGTCTGACCTGAAGTTTACTGGAAAAATAAGGAGAAACCTCTACTTTTAATTTTGGGGGGCAAATTACAGAATTAAATAGAAAATATAAAATTAAAATTGTTTCTAAAAATAAAAATAAAGAACACTTCATTTTGGAGGCCAAATTATGGAATTAAATGGAGAATAATAATTATAATTGTTTACAACGGATATATCATTTCAAAGGGCTCATTATAACGAATACAAATATATATTTTGAATTTTTTTGTAAATAAATATTTTAAAATATATTAAAAAAATATTTCAAAAAATTACCTATTTCCCCCTTTATTCCCCAAACTATAAGACCTAAAGTTTTTTGTTTACAGGAAAAATACGAAGAAATTCCTAATAGTAATATTGGGGGCCAAATTATAGAATAACGGAAAATAAAAAAATATTTTTTAACGCATCATGCAATACATCAAATGAAAGGGCTCATATTTTTCATATTTTTTAGATTAATTGTTAACAAGATATTAACAAAAAGTATAAAAACTGCTCTTTTCTGGCTGCCAAAACCATACTAACTAAAGTTTTGAAAATAATTAGGGGTACTGGGCCTCACTTGAAATTTATAAGAAAAATTATTAGAAAACCCCCACAGTAATTTTAGGAACAAATTATACAATTAGATGGAAAATAAGAATTCAATTTTCAAACGCATCAATATCAGATAAAAGGCTCATTATGTGAATTACAAATATATCATATTTTTAAATAACTTGATTAAAAGATATTAAACATCCACTTAATTCCCACTTTAGAAACTGCTCTATTTAAATTTTGAAGAATATTTTTTATTTGTATTTTTAAATAATTTGAAGAATAGATATAATAATTTATAATTTAAAACGTGACCTATTTTGACTTTTATCTTCCAATCTACAGAGCCCCAAAATTCAGACAGTAGATTATAAAAGGCTTCCCTTAAAGTTTATTAGTAAAATTAAACTCTAATGTTAATTTTTGGGGGCCAAATTAGAAAATTAAATACATATGTATTCTTATAAAAATCAAGCAGATAAAATGAAAAGTCTATGTGTGGAAAACGAAATTTAAAATGCTTCTTTTAAAAGAATTAGGGTAAATATAAGAAATTTCACAAATGCTTGTCTGAAACTGGAATAGTAGAATATCGAAGGTGGTACGGAATCCTTAGTATGACCAAATTATTTTTTATTAATAACAATAAAGCCTGTCAATTTGCAATTAAAAAACTAAAAAATTGGTTAACAAACAGACTGAAATAGTACCGAACTCTTTTACGTGTATGTATTTACATAAAGATTTTTATTAAAATACACATATTTAAAATGACAATATGTTCATTTTAGGTAAGTCATTCACTCTGTATTGAGAAGCAGGATTTTGCAGGCATGGTAAATCAAATAATAAATTAATATTTAACATAAGTAATATTTTTAAACTTTAGTTTTTCAAAATGTTTTACGGTTATTCCGATATTTCACGATTACGATTTCTATTTCTAAGAAGAAAATGCAAGAAAGGAACTCAGAAGTAACTATGAAGATGCAGTATAAAAAAATAGGTACATAAGTACTTACATATTAGTACACCTTAAACTACACTGTATGTATAATCTCAATAACTTCAACAATTTAATACACAACGTTAACGATGACTTATCTGTATTATATCAAAAATATAAATAAATACAATGCACTTGCTGATAATTTATGTTAAATAATACTTTTTATGTTGACAATTTTTGTAAGTGCATTGAAATTAAAATTTTTCAAACAATATTTTGATAATTTTCACATTGAATTGAAAAGGTGCATTAACCTAACGGCTAACAATGTTATTATATGTCAAACTGAAATCAAAATAGTCAGATTCGCTAAACCGATTCAAAACGAAGATGGCCGACAACATTAGAAAGATATATATATTGGGCTTTGTAAGATTAGTTAAATTTTATGAAACTATTAGCTTTTAAAATAGAAACAATATAAATTAAAAGCGTAATGTCAAAATAATAAAATATCGGAAACACATTGATCAGTTGCCACACAATACATAATTCTAATTTTAGTTGGCAAACGATATTTAGAAACAGATTAAAGTTTCAAAATGCGAGTACCAAATAAATAATTATTATCATATAACATAATTTTTTAAGCGTGAAAACTGAATAGCGTGATAATGTGGAATAACTTTGGTAACCGATAAATTTTTTTTAACTTAGTTTGTTTTTCGAGTCAATACATCTTACGATTTTCTCTCCAAGCACTCTGGCGGCAATGTTTGGCATTGACAGTGTGACCTTAAATTATGCATTTTTTATTTTATTTTATTTTATGAATGAAGCAATATTATAAAAAAGTAAGCATTCTGAATTGAAGCTCGATAGTAGCTACTAAACAAAACAGTAATAACCTAAATCGGTTGAGGGACAGAGGAGAAAATGGTACCTAACCGTTTTGTCTTTGCCTATTTATATAGGGCGTCCCACGGTCGATGGTCCTTAGACATTTACGGAAAGCGGAAAATGGGATGTTTCTGAATATTTGGTTACCGAAGTAATTGCTCCAGATCTATAGATGTAAAATATTTTCAACGATGCGATGTCGCCACATATACCAAAAAGTAGTAATATTTTTGATATTTTAAATGGGACACCCTGTATATGATAACATTTTTGGATTCATAATTACTTCTTGATTATTTTGTCTCAATACTTCCCTATACCTAACGGCTTTCTAGTTATTAACTGTTTTCTATATTTTTTTATCAAAACATCTCTCCAATTAAATGTTTGTTACGGCGGTATTTGAATTTTTAGAAACTTAAAATATTGGAAGTAGTTTACCACTAGCATATGTATTAGTCTGGAAGAGAGAAGTTTGTTCTGTCTTATACAATGTGTCTTAAAATTTGTGAACTTATTGCTAGACACAAAAATGTTAAAAAGTGATTTTTTTAAATGGAACACCTTGTATATTATCAACTAACCTGAAAGGCAATCAAAATCCCTTTCAAATGGTATATAATATTCCTAACTTAAATAGTAAGGAATCGGAAATAAAATCAAGTTTATGTAATAATTTGATTATTTTGGGATATTTATCTAGTTCGTTTTAAAATTTTGACAATTACTCCGATACATTTGCGCGATTATTAAAAATTACAGCAAGAACATGCAGAAAGTTCAATGATATGTACCCCGATCTATAACCAACAAGAGAAAGTTTGCAAGATTGCAAAATAATTTCATTAATTATGGGTAAAAACTGAAATCAGAACGACTTTTACCGAAGCCTGTAACCTTTGACGATGACAACATCATAAACGTTGTACCCTATTTTCAAGCGTATTCCTAAGAGGCTATAAGAAGTACAGAAAATGATTTAGGTTTAGCTCGTAACTCTGTTTAAAGTATTCTTGAAAATCATGATATGCATCTATACAAGGTTACAAAAGTTCAAGCACTGAAACCAGAAAATTGTTAATTCCAGGTTCAATTTTATGAAACTATTCTAATCCGCACCCAAGAAGGTATTTTTAATAGAAGAAATGAGCATTACTGGGATGACTAAAATGTCCATGTCGTCAAGAAAATGGGATACAACAAAAAGTTTTGTATTAACGTTTTCTTTTCTCCTAAAATATGACAAAAACATTTTCTCGTTTACGATGAACCGTTGACTTACGAGAAATACCCGAGTTGTTTGAAATGTTGGACGATCGTTGGTATAGACATTTGGGGCCGTGGGATTGGCTGCTAGATCACCTGATCTCACTCCACTTGATTTTTACTTGTGGAGTGAATTGAAAAAAAAAAATTTATGACAACGGTACTGAGCAAACAAGAACTCCGCCAATGAGTGACAATCGAAGGTTATAAGGAGGGCTACATCTATCAGATCCAGACTGATAAATGTTTGGAAGTCGAAGGTCGTCATTTTGAACATTTATTAAATTAATCTTCTAATTTTGGATAATATACTTTTGTTTCGTATTGTAATTTGTTGATTTTATTATATTTATATTATTTGATGTACTGAAATTGGTTTGTTTTCACTTATTACTCATAATTAATGAAATTATTCTACAATCATAGAAACTTTCTCTTGTTCATTGTTTATAGATCGAGGTACAGTTGCTTGAATTTTCTGCAATTTTGCTACATTGTCCATGAATGAAGATTAAGAGAAACTTCCATAGAATAGTTATTTCCCTCTTATTTAATAGTTTTCGAGTCACTTTCCTTACGATATGCACAAATGTATCGAATCAATTGTCAAAATTTTACTAATGACATTTTTGGTGAAGACGTTTTAACGCTAACTAGATAAATATCCCAAAATAATCCAATTATTACATAAACTTGACTTTATTTCCGATTCCTTACTATTTAGGTATAGGAATGTTATATACCATTTGAAATGGATTTTGATTCCATTTCAGGTTAATTGATAATATTGTTACGAAATTTACCCAAAGCCAACCCTGTTTCATTTCAGTACGACAGCAATCGTTTTGAGATAAAAAAATGGTTCTCGAAAAGACTCGGCACCTGTAGGAGTGATGACTGATTTTACTGGAGAATTCGACGGTGCTGATATAAAGGAAGCAGGCCACGATCGCGAGTTCAGTTGGTTGTACGAAGAGCTTATATGTAAAATTGTTATTGTGATATTTGAATCAGCTGTTGTATATTCGATGTAAATAAAGTTCTAGAAAGGTGAAAGTGATTATTAGTTTTATAATTTTAAATTGAACCCATGGACTTTACAACAAATTTGGTGATCAGAAGTAAAGGATTAAGTGCATTTAAAATCGTAATTTGATTTATGGAAACACGGAGCATGGAAAAAATGGACGAAACTGCCAAAAAAATAGTCAAGTAGGTTACAGAGGGACTAGACGAAAAAATAGATTCTAGAAAAACGTGACAAGGAGAAGAAACAACATCAAGAGGAAATACAACAAAGGCTAGTAAAATCTTTTGATGAAAAACGTAAAATAGAATTAGAAAATCTTGTCACTACTATGAAAAGCGAACAGCAAAATCTTCTCTCCACGATAAAAGAAAAACAACATAATTTAATTGAAGGATTGTTCTCGAAATTTGTAGAAAAACAAGATCAAAATGAATTGACGAGACAAAATGAATTTAAAGTAACTGAAGAAAAAAGACAAATGCAATTTGAACAACTAATGCAAATAGTAAGACAAGTTAATGAAACAGTTAATGAAAGAATGCAAATAGTAGAATCAGATATAAAAGAGATAAACGACGACATAAAGATCCTAAAAAATAATGTAGAGGCCCTTGAAACCAAAGTAGATGATATCGATTCCATACAGAGCCAGGTGAAATTTGAAATCAGTGCTATTCAAAACAAGGTAGAAAAAGAAATCAAAAAAATGCAACAGGACTTACAGCGAGGAAAATACCAGCACACCGTGAGTACCAAAGGTTCCGTTAGCAAACAACCCACATTTGATGGCAGCTCATCTTGGCCCATGTATAAACGGCAATTTGAAGCCGTGGCTACAGCTAATGGATGGGATAACCAAGAACTCCTCCAAAGCATTCCAGTCAATGAACAAGGCAATTTAGACAAGATTATCGCCATCCTGGACAAACGTTACGACAATCAATCCTTGAGCCAGGTATACCAAGTCCAACTGAGTGGAAAAACGCAAAAATCCGGTAAAAGAATTCGAAGCAGAGATTAGACGGTTAGTACACTTGTCCTATCCAGACCTGCCAGAGGAAACGAAAGACCAGTTGGCCACACAGAGTTTCATAAACGGCATCAGAGATGTGGAAGTACAACGAAATCTAAGACTAAGTGGCGTCAAGAAGAGTAATGAAGCTCTACTTCGAGCTTTGGAAGTAAAGGCCGTCATGAACATGTCCAAGCCAAGGGTCCGAGCAGTTTCCTTCAACTAGGAAGAGTCAGAGTCACCATTTCAAGCGCTGCTTGCTGGCCTGAATAAAATATTAGAAAGATCCCAAAGAACTGGCACCAGAGGGGCATGTTACCGCTGCGGACGGACAGGGCACTTCCAACGTAATTGTCGAGTAAGGCCACCTGAACGATCACCGACCAGGGGTAACCAACAGAACAGCCACATGTCCAGGGACCGTCAGCCAGTCAGCATAAGGGGGCGAATGCTGACTGACCCTCCACCAGCCCCCAAGACGTTATCCATCCGGGGAGTTTGCCGAGATAGCGGCAGCCTAGTCATCAGAGGCACCATCAATGGGCGAGCAGTTACCATCACCATCGATACCGGCGCCACTGTGTCCATTGCCAAGTCCAGGGTCTTGAGAGCATTAGAAATTCGACCAGTTACCAATAACATCTATCTCAGAACAGTCACCGGCGAGTCCATGTCAATACAGGGTGAGGCAGATGTCATGCTACAGATAGGGGACAACAAGTACCGGTATAGGGTCCTGGTAGCGAATATTGAGGACGATGTTATACTGGGAATGGACCTAATTAGCCAGCATGGATTTATGTTCGACCCGAGATATGATGTTCTTCGGTTACTAAATGAGGAATTTGTATTGACACGGCCCGTCAACAGTTCAGTCACCTCCATAAAAATTGTGCCCAAGTCTTCAGCTAGAATTCCCGGTCGAACGGAACAGATTATTCATGAGCAGCTAGACAGCAATCCTGAGAGCTGCGTTGGAATGGTGGAGCCCGTACACTCAGCTCATGACTACTTAGTTGGACGGGCTATAGTTAAAACCGGACGAGATATACCCATCAGAGTCCTGAATTTATCCAACAACGACATCAGAATTGCCATTGGTCAAGAGATAGCTTGTTTCGAGCCAGTAGAGACCATCATCAATTGCGAAGAAGAGTACCAGACGTCGGTGAAGGAGACAGGGCCCAGTAAAGAGTTCCTACAACAGTTTCCTGGCCATTTGAAACACCTGACACCAGAGAACCAGAAGAAAGCCAAGCAATTTATCACAATGCACTGGCAAATTTTTAACAGTCAAGATGGGACCACCGGCCGCACCAACATCATCTAGCATCGAATAGATACCGGAAAGGCTCAACCCATCAGAATACCACCTAGAGGACTACCATTGGGGCAACAACAGCCAGTCGAGGAAAACATGTTACAGAGTGGAGTTATTGAGCCATCCATCAGCGCATGGTCTGCTCCAGTCGTGCTAGTTAAAAAGAAGGATGGAACCACCCGATTTTGTTTGGATTACAGAAAGCTGAATGACGTCAGGAAGAAAGACAGCTATCCACTACCCCGAATCGAAGACACTTTGACCACACTAGCAGGCTCCCGTTGGTTCTCCACACTAGACCTAAAAAGTGGATATTGGCAGGTTGGTCTACACGCAAACGACAGAGAGAAGACAGCGTTCTCCACCAGTAAAGGGATGTTTCAGTTCACGGTCATGCTCTTTGGGTTATGTAATGCACCCGCTACATTTGAGAGGCTAATGGAGTATGTACTGAGCGGGTTAACATGGAGGCCGTGCTTAGTATACCTCGACGACATTCTAGTCATGGATCAAACATTCGACGACCATCTGAGGAACCTGGGCGAAGTATTCTCCAGAATTAATAACGCCAACCTGAGACTCAACCCGAAGAAGTGTTCCTTGTTCCAAAAAAAAGTAGAGTTTTTGGGCCACGTCGTTTCCGAGTCAGGAATCCGCACCAACGAGGACAAGATAGAAGCGATCCGTGATTAGCCAGTCCCGAGAGACAAGAATGAACTCCGAAGCTTCTTGGGCCTCTGTTCATACTACCGGCGTTCTGTTGAGGGATTTGCCACCATTGCCGCCGCTCTACATCGGAAGACCACAGAGTAGGAGAGCTTCCGTTGGAATCATGATTGCGAAACATCTTTCAGACGACTGAAGGCAGCACTATGTTCCAGCCCAATCCTAGCCTTTCCTTCACAGTCCGGCAACTTCATCTTCTTCATCTTCATCCCAGGTGCAAGATGGTGAAAAGAGGGTGATCGAGTACTAAGCCGTGGATTCTCGAAACCAGAAAGAAATTATTGCGTCACCAGGAAAGAACTTCTTGCAATAATAAGGGCTGTAGACCATTTCCACAAATACCTCTATGGTCGTCATTTCATAATCCGAACAGATCATGCCGCACTCAAATGGCTGCTGGACATGAAGACACCGGAAGGACAACTGGCCAGATGGATGGAGAAATTACAGCAATACGACTTCAAGGTGGAACACCGTGCCGGCCGTTTGCACAATAATGCCGATGCCCTGTCCAGAAGACCCTGTAGAGAAAAATGCGGACATTGTCTGAAGACGGATCAGCGAGAGGGTATCTCCATCAGGCAGATCCGAGTGCAGGCCAATGAAGACTGGACAACGGAATAGTTCATCCAGGACCAAATAGCTGATCCAGACATCGAACCAATCTTGTCACTCAAAACGAGAGGAGCACCCAGGCCACAATGGGACGAAGTAGCTAGATACTCAGGCGTGCTGAAATCGTTATGGGCTCAATGGGACTCTCTAAGAGTAGACAATGGAATGCTCTAGCGAGTTTGGGAAAGCGCTGATGGAAGAGAAACCAAGTCCCAACTGGTAATTCCGAAGAAAAAGGTACCAGCCATGTTGACCGAAGTGCATGATAGGATTACCGGAGGCCACCCGGGCATGAATAAAACCCTAGACAAAGTTCGCCAGCGGTACTACTGGGTGAATTACTTCGAATACGTCAGAGCTTGGTGCCGCAAATGTGCCACCTGTGCAGCCAGTAAGGGCCCGAAGACCCGGACCAAGGGCAGAAAGCAGCAGTACAATGTAGGCGTCCGATTTGAGAGAATCGCCATCAATGTCGCCGGTCCGTTTCCCGAGTCTGAGAGAGGGAACAAATACATTCTGGTCACAATGGATTACTTCAGCAAATGGCCTGAGGCATATGCAATACCCAACCAAGAGGCAACCACGGTAGCGACGGTGCTAGTAGAACAACTATTCAGCAGGTTTGGCGTCCCGATGGAATTACATTAAGACCAGGGGCGTAATTTCGAATTGAATGTATTCCAGAAGATCTGCACGATGTTGGGGATCAGGAAAACGAGAACAACACAGGACCTTGGAACAACCCATATCCAAGGTCGTCAGCAATATCCAGCGTGATTGGGATTTTAGCATATCGCTCTGCCGTATATAATAGTACAGGCCTGACCCCAGCCAGGGTCCTATTCGGAAAGGAGCTCCGATTACCTTGCGATTTGGCATTTGGCTCCCCAGAAGAACCTCCCCAAGACATCGACGATTATGCCGACCAGCTCCGACATAACATGCAGGCAATACACGAATTAGCCCGAACGCAGATGTTGGCCACCAGTGACCGGATGAAGACGCGATACGACCTCAAGGCCAATTCAGTCGGGTTAAAGGAGAGGGACAAAGTCTGGCTGTACAACTCCCAACGGACCAAGGGTAAATCCCCAAAGCTTACACCCGCCTGGGATGATCCATACGAGGTGGTCAAGAGGCTTAATAACGTCGTCTACCGGATCCGTCGAAACCCCAAGGCTAAATTGAAGGTGGTTCATTTAGATCGACTCGCTCCCTACTATGGAGAGGATCTTTCTGATCGGGACGATCAGAATTAAAGGGGGCTGGGGGCAGTGTTACGAAATTTACCCAAAACCGACCCCGTTTCATTTCAGTACGACAAGAATCGCTTTGAAATGGTTCTCGAAAAGACTCGGCACCTGTAGGAGTGATGACTTATTTTACTGGAGAATTCGACGCTGCTGATATAAAGGATGCAGGCAACGATCGCGAGTTCAGTTGGTTGTACGAAGAGCTTATATGTAAAATTTTTATTGTGATATTTGAATCAGCTGTTGTATATTCGATGTATATAAAGTTCTAGAAAGGTGAAAGTGATTATTAGTTTTATAATTTTAAACTGAACCCACGGACTTTACAACAATATACAGGGTGTTCGATTTTAAAAAAAATACTTTTTAACATTTTTGTCTCTAGCAATATGTTCACGAATTAGAACACACCTTGTATAACACAGAACAAACTTATCTATTCCAGACTAATACATGGGACAGTGGTAAACTGTTTCTAAAATTTTAAGTTTCTATAAATTCAAATACCGACGTAACAAACATTTAATTGGAGCGATGTTTTGAACAAAAAATATAGAAAACAGTTAATAACTAGAAAACCGTTAGGGATAGGTATAGGGAAGTATTAAGGCAAAATGATCAGATAGTACTTACGAATCCAAACATGCTATCATATACAGGATGTCCCGTTTAAAATATCAAAAATTTTACTACTTTTTGGTATATGTGGCAATATCGCATCGTTGAAAATATTTTACATTGATAGATTTGGAGCAATTACTTCGGTAACCAAATTTTTAAAAACATCCCATGTTCGGCTTTCCGAAAACGTCTAAGGTACCATCGACCGTGGGACACCCTGTATATAGATGGTGTTTATGATATATTGTTTTTTGTGATTTTCTGAAATACTACACACTACATCATATAAAAAAACATATGGGACCACTTCAGGATGTCCTTATTAAAAGGTAATTTAAAAAATTCTCCAATTCAAAGGGGTTACAGATAAATTGGCTAATATACCTAAAACCATGTATGTATTGCTCCGATAGGAAATTTTATCCGTATACAGGTAGAATATTTGAAATTTCACCAGAAAAAAATTGTTATTCAAATCGATTCACAACGGAAGAAGAAATCAGGTAACATACATAAAAAAACTCAGCCTGAATTAATAATCTCCTCCTTTTTGTAAATCGATTAAAAAACGACTACAAAAAGTACAACAAATTATCCAGAATTTAGAGTTGTTGGTTACCTAGACACAGAGTAATAATTACTATTAATGAGACTATATATTACTCACTAATCTAAACCCTATATTACTTTTACATCGTCATAAAAGTGCCCCAAGTAAAACCGTTCTCATGCCTTTACCAGTGTTTCATTTAGTGCCCAGGTAATGTAACTTCAATAAATCATGTATTTTATTAATTGTTCTTGCTTATGATTTTCTCTTCTACTTTGGCATTTATTACTTTGACTCTGACATCAATGCCAGATAGCCCAGGTTTCGTAATCAATCTTATTTCAGTGAATTTAATTGATGATAGGGTTATTATTTTGTAAATTTGGGAAAAGGGCTGTTGCTAGACTTGGGAAACTCAAATTTGAGAATTTTGATGAGTCTCCTTCTGACTGCTGAAATTCTGAAATGATTTCATAACTTTTTCCCAGGATTTTAAACCTAATTTATTTTGAAGTCGTTCTTCAACACATTCTAATAATCATTTCCGATATCAAAGTCTTTTTCTGTTGTAAGAATTTATAACAGTCAAATTGTTTTGATTATTAAGTCAGTCCGATATTTGCAATTAGTAACTTGTAGTAAGATTAGATACTAATTTATTTATCATTTTTATATATATATAAACATTTGAGAAAATATTAGTTAGTATCAACATTCTGATATGTTGTTCCGTATCACAAAATAAAGGAAATAATTTTTAATTATAATATCAATATTGTATTTTACCTAGGTATCTATCTATTCGTTGCTGAGAATTATAGCTTGAGTTCTTTTTGTTATTAAAACTACTCCTTTCATATTATTTGTTGCATTAAATTATCTGCCTACACCATTTAAACCATTATTTTCAATGACTTTTGGAAACCCCTGTTATATATAAATTTACAATTTGTTTCAAACACCGACATTTTTTTTTTCCAGAAAAGAACAAATTTTACTTGAATCTGGTAAGAGATAGAAGATATATTCTATACGCAAATGTCTCCTATATCAAAGATGTGATCGAGATTGTGGGAATTGATAACCACCCAGCTTATGGCGGTACTATTATGTGAATACGTGTTTTATATTAGTGGGTACCTCAATATCTAAATTCACCTGTGTTATTTATTTGTACTTGTACTTGTATTAAATATGTTAACTACTAATT
The DNA here is from genome assembly GCA_034190945.1 of Octodonta nipae. Taxonomy (NCBI): domain Eukaryota; kingdom Metazoa; phylum Arthropoda; class Insecta; order Coleoptera; family Chrysomelidae; genus Octodonta; species Octodonta nipae. Next base: position 160,473,375 of record CM067216.1, on the reverse strand, counting down.
TTCACAAAGCAGCTTCAAGTATTAAGATATCCTACTGGAAATAAATTGATTAATACGAATTAATGTTTACAGAGGATATTCTAAGCAAAATTGCCTTTATAACGCATATGTTTTCTTTGAAAATCAAACTTTATGAGAAAATATTATGAACGACAGCTTCTGTAAGACGTTTTATGTCTTCTCAGAAAATCGATTTCATTAACTGTCGCTATTTTTGCTCATGACAAAGTCATCGGTCTACGCTTTGGCTCTCAATTATATGCGATGATACGTCTATAAACAGCTTTTGTTTATGTCTGTCGGTTTCCAACTCGTTAATTAGTTTAAATCCTCTTTTATTTGGTGCCTGTTCAAAGTCACCATATGTGTGGAGAATAAAATAAACTTTGATGGAAACTATGTTAATGAGAGTTTCGTATATGTGAAAAAGTTTCGAACAATGTTACGCTTAAACGAATTTTCAACACGTTAACATTTCAAATGAGTTTTGTTTTTTGAGGATATAGCACAAACAATGTAATTTTATTTACTATTGATAACAACAGAGTACCGACCATTTTTCCTTGAATTGTCATTAAAGGCTTTTGAAAGGTAAAATGGTGGAAAAATATAAAGTTACCCTAAATACGGATTGCTTCGTCACTCTGATCGCTCTGATTGGTAAATAATATAAATTATATTGTTTTAGCTTCGTTTAGATGGTTTGTGAAACTAAAATAATTTAACTTGTACATTTGCAATGAGAAGACATATAAATCTAAATACTCATAAGGTAACATTAAAAATGAATATAAGCCACTCTTTATTCAACATTCGGCCTATGAGGATGAGGGGAATTAAAGGGGATGGAAAAAATTTATACTGAAAAACTTAACCCACTGAAATAATTTTATTAAAATTTGACTGGAATATAGCTTGAGTATTTGGTATAGATATAGTTTATGCTTATCATGTAAATTTGAACCTTAAAATGATAAAAGCTTATGTAAAAGATTCCAAAGTTTTCCTAGAAGTTGCCATTTGACTGAGGCGAGATAATTTAGATGGAAGCCTGAATATTTGGCAGAAATATAGTTTGTGCAATTTTTGACACCTAGAGGAATATACAATGAGTGTAAATGTTGTTCAGACCAATTTCAAAATAGGCTACAGGATGTGATTGCATTACCGCTAATAGTTTAAAACACCTTTGACTGACAATATTACATTGCCTGCGAAAACAAATGTGGCATACAGACAATTGGCTTAAGGACAAACATCTTCACTGCTACGATTCGTTTCTGCTGGGCCATAATCAACTTTTTTGGAATATGGACCTGCACATTTTTTCTAAGAATGTCGATAAAGCATTGAAAAGTTTAGGGAGGAAAAAATTTCTAATAGAACAACAAGAAAACCTTTGAATTTTTTTTCTTGCGTAATAAAGCGATATAAATGGAAAAATCGGGTATAATTTGTGCAATAATTCATTACTTTTATGGAAACTTAATGGACCGACAATCATGGAAAACTAGCTAAATACCCGATTTCATGAGATGGCGATTTCTCATGAATGACAATATGACAGAAAAAGTTTGAAATACAATAAGGTCTTAATATATTTTTAAATTAAATAGCTCTCTACTTGGTAAATTAACGTAAACAATTTCTTGAGGAAATATTGAGTATTTTAGCAACAATTCAATTTACAACAGAAACAAGTATAACGTTGCATAATTGGCTTTACAGCGGGGAAGGGTCTGTGACAGCGTGTTTGTGATTAGCTCATATATGATTGGTATATTTCTAGAAATTTTAATGTTTTTAATCATGTTTGTATTTCTTACACCGTTTTCTAGATAGCAATGTTCTCCGTTTATATGTGAGACACCCATATATTGCCATTATCAGCATCATCATATTCAACCAATTTTTCATGGTGTAGCGTCCCTGAAGAATTGAAAGATTGCAGAGGAATTTGAAGAGATGTGGAAATTTAGACATTCTCAAGACTTGAGGTCTTGAGAAGAGTCGAAGAAGAAGAGCTTAAGATTTGTGAGAAGTATTAAAGGATTGTATTGAATACAATTAAAGATAGGTGGGTAAATGGCCTTTGACTAACTGTGATCAAGAAAAAGTGAATGACTGAAGAATTGAAGAGCTCGCTCCAAGGAATCAGAAGAAGAACATATTTTTTGGCAATTTTATTATCAGGAACTTAAGGCTAGGGGTTAGGGAATTGGCCTTTGAATACCTAAACGCGTGAAGAAGTATATTAATGAGCAGAAGAGTTGAAGAACTGATCGGAGACACTTAAGGTTTTGAGACAACAGATGAAGAACTTAAGGTCTTGTTGTGGGATGAATTTTGTCAAAGTAATGAGAACATGAAAAATATTTTTAGAATTTTACAGGGGATAAGAGGCATATATTAGTACGTTGCCTTAGTGTGGATGGGTTGATAAGAGGCAAATGTCAATTTCTCTGATTTTTGGCATTAACATCACAGACTACACCCGGAATTGTGTTACTCTTTCATTAATTGAAAAAACCTTGATTTGGCTGGGATTCGATCCCGGCTGAACTCTCTCATTACGTACAGCCGACCGACGTACAGCCTTGACCTTTTGTCGTAATTCGAACGCCATTGTTTTTTTTCCTAGTAGTCTATTCAATATCTCTTCCATTCCTGACTAAATTGATACCTTTTTCCTAAGACTTTTTTGGTCTTCCCTGTTTAGTTCTTCTTCTTGGTATCCATTCCCAACTTTTACTTGGTAATTTGTCATTGTTCATTCGTCTCACGTGTCCGCACCAAGAAAATTGTTTTTTTCTCAAAAGTATTTGTTTAATTCTATCTGTTGTTACATGGTCGTGTAGTGTTAGTCCAAGGCACACTCGCCAGATATTTTGTATACGGTTAACTCGGTCTTGCATTTTCTTACTTGTTGTCGAGACTTCTGAGCCATCGGTAATTGTGCTTTCCACAATGATGTAAATGATGTTTTTTGCAATTTTTCCCGCACGTCTTTACTCCATAATATTAATTTTGACTGACTTGTGAAGACATTATCTCTTCGTATATGTCCTTTTCGTCATTTCTGTCCTCTGTCAATGTAATTCCTACATTTTTATACTCTTAGTTATTTCCTATAATTTTTATTATTTATAATTCATATATTCAATTTTGTTTGTATTCATTACATTCTTCTACGAGTTTTCGAACCATATATATCATATCTTCAATATCTGCTGCTAGGACCACTTGTTGATCCGTAAATAACAAGGTATCCAGTTTACTTTCACCAAGTTGAAGTCACATTCTACTCGATTTTTTTTAAATATGGTTACAGGGCTGTGGTTAGGTAATTTTAAAGAGTTGTTGTCAGTGAGGTACATAGTGTAAGGATCACTGAGCTACTAGAGAATAAATACCGAACTATCCCAAGACTATTAACCATGTAAGTCAGCATTTATGAAATAGATGGGAAGGATGGGAAAATATAGAAGACGCGTGAGTTTCTAAGGTTATGCAGATGACAATACAGTTCTGACCTCCTAAGTCAGAAAAAATAATAGCATCCATAAAAATACCTGAACTGGAGAGTGCCAAATTATTTATATTTACGTCATCAAAAAATATAAAGTTATATTTTATTACCTGTTACTCTTCTTAAAGTTTTGTCTTCACTAAAGCTTGGCGACAATTCTAAATGCAATGACCTTTGTAATGTGAAACAAATCTTCAAAATTGAAATTTGTTGATTCCCTTATATTTTTTCCCCTTCCGCGCTTCCCTGCATTACAGTTTGCAACAGTATGTATCGGTCGCTAGGTAGGATGTGTCCTATTTAATTTGTCTTTCTTGTCTTGATGATTGTCAGCAGCTTTATTTTGCGGCCAATGCCTTCAGAGTATTTTCAGAATACATCTGTAGAACTATATCTCCAATGGTTCCAGATTTTTGAGCACTTGGGCTTTTTACGTTCAAGTCATTAAATAAGGTTAATTAATTTCGGGTTGTTAACCAAAACAATGTACTGGTATAATCAAGCTAGGATGTAGCAACTAGGTAAACTGCTAAAATTGATCACCTGTATAAGTAAACT